>JAFIDM010000005.1:50845856-50861672 GCA_023159025.1 Thereuonema tuberculata
CTCGTTTGCTTACTTAATTCTTTGTCCAATCTTCTTCTTTTCCTTATTTGCTAATCAGATGTTGCAAAAGAAGAAAGGATCTAATGATAAAGTGTTTCCGTAGGTCTAGTAGAATAGGAAACTATCACAATTAAAAGGCGGTTGTTGAGATAGAATATTGAATTTTCACGGGTAAAATGATATCATCAGAAACGTTTTGTTTTGTGTATTAGTCCAAAAACAAAAAAAAAAAACAAAAACTTTTTTTAACTTTCTGGACATAGGTTTCTGCTAAAAGTTTGAAATTTGAAATAGTTGAAATAAAAAATTTCTTTATAGTGTTTTCGAGAAAGTCGAAAAATAAGTTGATAAACAGTACAAAGGAATTCAACTACAATTATGTTCTGATTTCTATGGTGTTATATATATATAAAAATTGTATTTTATAAATATAAATATCTAACAAGATATTTCAATGTTTAACAAGACTTCGACAAATTTATTCCATCACGACTAAAGTAGGAGATAGCGATTGACCTGGGCCAGGCAAAAACGTGAGTGGACCCAAATTTCGAAAGCTCTCAGCGACTTTACTAAAGAAGGTAAGAGCTTCTTGGGCGACTGAAAATGATATTGAAGAATGAACGAAATACCTCCATTATCCAACAAACAGTAATGGAAGACAAACTTTTAAAGGGATAGTATACTGTCGGAGAATTTCATTGGGTTATCACGGATCTGCCTTCATGATTTCAAGTTGTCACGGACTCAACGTGTAACGTGTTGAGTAGTGGAATATCTAACGGTTTTCCTCATAGAACTAGAATGGTTATTCGAGTGTTAAAAACGATTCCTCCTTGGACTGGCCAGCACATTCTCCTAACCTAACTTCTAAACATAATCGGGATAGGTAAAATTCTATTCATCTACGGCTCTTTTGAACCTGATAATTGGAAATAGAAAACCAACGGCATCTTGATCACCTCGAATTGTAGACACTGCTTAGAAAGGATCACACAGTTCTTTTATTAGTCCACGATCTTCCTTCAAAGTACTAAGCTTTCAATTGCTGTCAACTCTTCTAACATATTTTTCAAGGATTAAAAATTAGAGCTTCTGTCACATTTGCTATTAAAAACTATCTTCAACAAATCTGTGGCTCAATATTTTCTTATAACCTCTTCTACAGGTTCCCTTTGCAGAACAAAACTATGCACATTTATTTTTTTTACCCCTTCACATGATAGCATAGTTTTAGTTAATAGCTAATTTTCACGAATAAAAGTTATTTCATCTTATTAGATAAAGCTAAAAGAAATAATCCGAAAACGAAACTAAAATCTATAAGAATTTTTTTTTAATTTATTACCATAAGGTCTATCAGGTAGGTAAAAAAAAATTCATATTATAATTTTGGATAGGAAAGTAATTTCCGATCTACTTCATTAAGCTTTCTGTTGATAAATCTAAGGTTCCCATGCGTTTGATTTGTTTATTATGAATCATGGGCGCCCGCACATACAGACAAGTGGGGGCATCTGTCCACCCCCCCTCCCGAAATTTTAAATTTAATGTAATTCATGTAACTGATTTGTCGTAGGATTATTAACTTCTATTTTAAAAATATTACACTTTATTTAAGTTATTGTTTTTTTTCGGTAATTATTTTATAGAAATTTTATAGTTGTTAATTACATTGCAGAAATATTTGCCCCACTTTGAAAAATTTCTGCAGGTACCTCACGATCAAGATGGTTTTTACATTTTAAGATAATTCACAGGTGAATCGCAATAACGAATAACTATGAAATTCTGTATCATTTTTGATATTGTAAGGTAACTGTTTTCATTTTTATATATATATTTCAAAAATCTATATTTACTTTCCGTATGTAATTAATTTTTTGCTTTTATTAAATTGAATTAATAAGATGTAACTACAATTCAATTTCAGTGAATATCAAAGTAATTTATAGAAATAAAGAAGGAATTGTATTTTTTTTTTAAAAAAGCTAAAAGATTTTATTTAAAACATTAAAATAATAAACTTATAAGTACAGAAAATGTTGACTGCCTAAGTGAACGGACTGAAGAATTGGTCCCCATTACAGAAACGGGATCATTTCCAAATGGTGTAAGTTTTAACCTAGTGACAGTTACCCATGGGTCCTCTCTTTTGCTTTTCCCCTGAAGAGGGGGAGTTGATTTGGGTGGGGATGTGTGCTGGGTCTCTCCCCGGGCATGACCAATTAGTCTAGACGGCCAACAGACCCCGGAGTCTGGCCGAAGAAAATGTACCTCCAAACAGAAGAGAGAGAAAGTGGGTCTTCTTCTTTCAACGCTATCTCGTGGCCAAGCAGTCGCCCACGAAGATCGGAGGAGGAGAGACAGGGGGTAAAAAGGAGGGAGAAAAAGAAACAGGTGGGAGGCGGGGGTGGCCGGACCTACAAGTGGCGAGAAACCACAACTATGTCGAATGTCACAACACTGACTTCTGTAACTCATAAAGCAATGGCTGAGGTCGACGAGCTGCTACAAGCACCCACACTCAAAGCTCTGTCTCCGGATGGGCAGGATTTAATTTAAAAAAAAAGAAGAAATCACTTATTGATCGAGAGATCCCTGGGAAAGCAATGCCACATCTAGGGATTGAGGAATGAGATATATTCGAAACTAGAATAACGAAATAACTATAAAACAAAATATCCTTCGATGCAATAACGAGGGGTAAGGGCGAGGTTCCCCCCCCTTTTTTTTAACTTTTTTTTTAACAAATAAATAGTTAAAAAAATCTACACAGTAAACCATAATATCTTGTTTATGTAACAAGAGGAAACATGGACCTGCCTCACTAATTGTTTAATATACAGAAATGCACAGATTTTATTATTTATTTACTCATAACTAAAATTATTTAATCACTGCAATAAGCCATTCGTACAAACATCGACGGATAAAACAGATAAGACTCTCGATTACTCGGATTAACAGAAACGATAAAAAATTACGAAAAGTTTTCGTAATTATTGCAAAAAATTTTTTTAGTAAAACTCGCTTAAAACGATCTTTAAGGGACCATCTCGAAAGAGCGTCTTACGCGACTTTTACTATATTAATTGTAAAAATAATCGCCTGTATAATAATAGTAATAATATAAAAAAAATCTCATATAATAATAATAATAAATAACTTTTTGCACAAATAACACTGTAAAAAAGTGCAGTCCTTCAAAAAAAAAAAAAAAAAAAAGGAAACAAAAGTAGTTGTGGATTTAAAAATAAAACTGAAAAAAAATTAAAACCCACCATAAAGACATGTTGTCATCATGACCGTTATAAAAATGTTAAAGAGTAAAATTTTCCTTATTAATTATCCGATAGGTTTCGTCAGATTAACATAATTAAACATATTGAATTTTTATTTTTTATTAATAATTTGGAAAAAAATTAAAGAAATGACGATAATAATTAATTGTGTCGCAGTAATTGATTTGAGCCGTGCTGGCGTGGTCGTGCGGTCTCGGCGGCGGCCAGTGCCCAGTACCTGGGTTCGAATCCCGGCAGTGGCATGGATGTTTCAAAAATTTCCTTTCCTGTGTTGTAAAGCCTCTTCTTCACTTTCTCTTCGGTCTGACGTCATTCCTTAATGGCGTCCTGGGGAAGGCCACGGGAAACCACCCCAGTATCTTTCCCTTGAAATTCTCGGGAGTCTGCTAGGGGTTCGCCATCTTGGGAACACTAGCGCTCCCTGGAACACGGAGGCTTCGGATACGAAGCTCGCACTTCGGTGCGTACCGGCCATACATACATATAATTGATTTGAAATACAATTTTCTATTTCTGGTAATATTCAAATACATAAATTAATAAATATGCATTAAAACTTACGAACCTCTGTTTTACGCTCTATATGAAATCATTCAAAAGTAACGATGAAATACGAATATTTTCAGCAACCCGTCTTCAAAATTAAAAATCTAATATCTCATGTATTCTTTTCTACGAATGTTGTTGTTGTTTTTACGTTTTCATTTCTCTAGAGCTTCCAATTTTACTTCAACAAAAAATATTAACTGTTAATCCTACCACTAAAACTTTTGATTGAAAAGCTTCCATTCAGAATTGAAAAGTCTTTGTTCTAAGCGTTCATGTCTGTGCGTCACGATTCTGCGCCAATACTAATAACAGGCTTCTGAAAATAATAACCTTAAACCAATAGGAACGGATCGATCTTTTATTAGGGGGTTTAACGGAGTTTTCCGGAATTCGAACGGGCAACAAAATCGAAATTAAAACCGGATTTTTAAAAACCTAGTTAAAAGTATCAATCGTTCGTCTCCAAGATAAACTTATTACAATTCAACGCCCCCCCCCCCCCCCCAAAAAAAAATATTGTTGTCGATATGTTGTTGCTGTTAGTGCAGGGGTTGTAATAATAACGAAATTGTACTGGAAGAGAAAGGGAGTATCTCAACGATATTGCGAGAAAATGCACTATAGACACCGTCCCCAGCCTCTTTATTTAATTTTTTTTAAATATACCTTTTGAGCTGTACAAAGAAGATGCTTCGTCATGATGAGAAATTTAGGAGTTTTCTATAAATACAAAACATTTCGAGTTGTATAACAAATTTCTCACTTTTTTTAAGATCTTACAATAAATGAATTACAGGCATCTGGTGTAAAACAAGAAAAAAAAATTAACAACCAATAGTTAAAAAAAAAATAACATAAGGAGATAAATTTTATTTCACAGCTTCTTTTCACATAGTTTCCACCCACTGATGGGATTTTTTTTTTCTTTCTTTCTTTCTGATGGAACTGAGAAAGAGAAAAAACACGTTTTTCTTATGAAAATATCCAGATCAACGTTCGCAGTAAAAAGGAGATCATTTTTTTTTCCCCCTGGTCTTTGGGTTGGACCACTTGGGCACGTTCTTCCTACCCACCATCGTGACACACGACCTAGTTGACCAGTTAAGTCAGTTTTGGTAGAAAACTCGCATCTTTTACGTAATGTGCTATAACTGCAATCACGCCATCGAAGGAAGTATTATACTCCGTTTAAAGTATCTTGCAACCATGAAGTTGCTAACAATGTTCGTAAGTTTTCTCTGTTATTATATCGCCACTACAATGAATAGTTATTAATAAACTAGAGGTAAACTAAATATAAGTTTTACACTCAGCTGTCCGTCCCATAATGACAACTCAGGATTTGAAGGCGCCTGAATAAATAAGAATTCGTACTTAATTTTAAAGAAACCGGCCCAGTCGTTTTCGCGAGGGATTTGGAGGTTATATTTTTGAGCGATGACAGGAGTGGAGACGAAATGAAATGTGCCTAAGTTGGACGGTAAATAAACAACGATTCAAATTTTATGAAAATCCATTCAGCTGTTTTAGCGTAATGCGAGTACAAACATTCAAAAAGAGAAACTGACAACAGATTAGCAACGAAAAAAATTCTCAAGTGGAAGACTATGACTTCGCACGCTCAATTATTAGATTAAATAAATATATGTTTAACAATACTAATGTGGTTTCGGACCATGTTCGTAAGTCGAATCAATATTTTTTTGTCGTCTTTCAATTGTACGTACTGCAATGCGATCATGTAACCTAACAGTCTTACAACTTTTGCCTTTAATTCTTTACATTTAGAATTTCTAATTGAATCACAAGAAAACACTAAAATAAAAGTTATAACAACTTAAATAGCAATTTACTCACAATAGCTAAACATAAAATAAATATTTTTTATGCACTTTTTTATTCTTTTAATGCGCTACGAAAAGTCATTTGCTACTGGCACATGAATTCTTTTAACTTATCTTTTATTGTGAATTTTTTGTTGTTGCTTATTTAAGTTTGGAGGCTCTAAATTGATTCCCACGATTGAATAAATACGTAAGAAGGTTTAAAGTGCATTAAATGTAACATGAAAAACGGAAAAACGTTGAAAATTGCACAACCATTTGCTTTCAGAGCCATCATCGGAAATCTTGGGATAGCCGTTTCGTCCTTATTAGGACTCATCACCCAGACTTACTCTCGACGATTAAGCTCAGAACGCGTGAAAACCCATGGATTCTTCTCCCGCTCTCGGAAGTGGGACCCCCGCAAAAGCAAACAACAATAGAAAAAAAAACCGAAAAAAATCGCTGTGACCGTCGATGATAGCTGAAGGCGTGAAAAGCAAACGATTGTGCATTTTCATTGTTTCCGTTTTCCATGATTAAATAAAGACATTACAAAATGCTGGCGGTGGGGGTTCTCCAATTATATTATTTAAATTGCTGTACTGTGATACAATCCCTAGAAAGCAATCAATTAACAAAAAGCTTTCTTACCACTGTCCGTGATCTCATAAAAATAAAAAAAAGTTTCTATCTTAATTATTCATGTTTATTGATAAGTTTTCTACTTTTTTGTACTGTGCACCATAAATAACAAAATGATTTACGACAGACAAAAAAATATGTTTAGCGTAGTTAAAACAAAGCATTCATAAGCTTCTTCCATTCCGGTGTCTGAGATATTGATTTGAACTAATTCAGTTTTGTTGATGAGCCATATCTCTTGGCCTTGGTGGACCTTGGATTGACCTCACTTCAGCGGCACCAAACACAGTAAAAAAAGATAAACAATTTTACCAGATGTATTACCGAATATAGTGTTAATACTCGGTATTAAACGTCCCAACTGAAATTATTTTTACCAATCTATTGCTGATACACGCATTTTATTCTCAAAATTCGAATTTTTCTTAGTCTTATAACTCGACTAAATAACAAGAGACTATATAACATATAACAATAACCCGAATTACGTCGCTTCGAGTTACGTTCATAATTCTTTTTCTTTAGTAAAAATTCTGCACAGGGGAATTATTTATTCCCACTTGCGTTTACATGTATTTTTATTTCTTGTTTATTTATTATTGTACAACGTTTATTTTAGTTAGAAATGAGATATTTCGGGTCAGTTATTAATATAATAAATATATTTCTGTATTAACCAATCCCTACAGTATATACAATTAAGTTTGAAATTTTTGAATAGACACAGCCTAATGGTTTTATTAGAAATAAAATCGTAAACAAATAAATAAATTTGGAAACTTTATATTGATTTGTAGCTTAGAAATGTTATTTGTTACTCGATTTGGTTGGATAATTTTAGTCTGACGTTTTCTTAATTTGACAGTTGAAGGGTTGAAAAAAAAAAAAAAGATTACGAGCTACTGATTTTAATACTACTTCACTACTCATTAACAACTATTCTTAATTGCTTTCAGTAATTGAACAAGTAATTAATTTAATTCTTAATGATTCTAATGTTAGAATATATATTAAGCAGTGTTAAATGCAATCTAAAATTAAATGTTATCTAATTAATTTAGACATATATATATATATATCTTGTGTATGTAAGGGACATTCTAAATTTTATTATATTACGACATGTGTTCCCTAATATCTTGAAGTAAAAATTTTTGGTAATTAATCGCTTTCAGACAAATAAACAATGCTAACATCAAACTGCTTAGGAAGTTGAAAAAAATTTTGAATTTATTTCAAACAATTACATCAAGAAACAAATTAGCTTCAAATTAGCTTCGGTGCTGGGCCGCCCACGAAAGTCGATTCTTCAATGCTTTTCCATTGATCACTTTTCATGAAAAATTAATACGTTATCTGTCTTTTTTATCTACAATTATTACTAGACCACTGCCTTTGATTAATCAATAGATAACCCCGTTGCCACCTACGAGTCTTTATTCGAGCATTACTATTTTTTTTATTATAACTAAAACAGTTAAGTGATTTTTTTTTTAACCACATAATCAAGGAAGCTTTAAAAGATAATTAGAAATCAGAAAAAAAAAATACCGTTTATCCGTAATAGGAAGTGAGTAGGCGTATAAGCACTTATATTTCTTTTAGTGCAATTATTTATTTTAATTATTAAAAATTTTTAATAACAGAAAAGCAACTAATTCTGTATTACTGGATTTCCCGTCTTATCGTACGCCTTTGAAGGTTTGAATAATGCGTAGCTCTAGCTAATGAGGCTACCTCACTTTGCAATTTTAAAAATATCCTGATTTTTCTTATAAAATCTACAAAAATTATGTAGGCCTATAACGGAAATAATTGAACGCCAACATCAATTCGTTTGAGGATCTAATTCTAATAATAATTTGCAATTAAAATTTTTATGAAAAAGATTAATTATTCTGAATTTTTTAATTTCCTTTTTCATACCTTTGATAAATTTATCGAATACGAAGAAAAGAATGATACTATATAATTAAATTTACTGATAAGCGGAACGGAAATTTAAAATAAAGATTGAAATTTAAATTTATAAATAATTAAGCTGTTGATTAGTGCTAGGCCTAACAAAAAAAAAACAACTGTATAATTATCAGTCCTTCAAATGAACAATTAAAATTCTGAATTAAATTCGATTTTATACCGCATTCATATCAAATATTTACAAATCATTGTTAATTCTATAATAATGTCAAAGATGTGAAGGTTTTGAATGTTTACAAATGAACGTTTTTTTTTATCTAATTCGTTCAATGGTTACAGAATGGAACTAAGTCTGTATCTATGATATTGCAACAGTTTATATCTAAATATTTTTAGAAATCATTTATTTGGAATAGAAATAAACGACATGTGACATATTTAGGAATGATTTATTTATATTTATCTGTATCTTATTTATTTTTAATTGTTAACAGTTATTTAAAGTAAATCATTTGTTTTCTATTCCCTAATTATTGCTGTTCTGTTGATTTTTAAATTCTTTTCCATTGCAGCTGTTTAATTAGTTAATTAATTTAAATTCATTATGTTCTTGTCCAATCACTATGTTTATTTTTAAATTACTTATCCAATGGAATCTAACTTATCTACTAACTTACTACATTTGAAATTTAATTGAAGACAATAATCTGGTAACTCCGATCAATCATTTACCTCCTAAATGAGTTTCCCCGAAGTCGAGACCTAGCTAAATCGCTTTCTGGCATCCGAAAACGGTAGATTCAACAAAATCTTTAGGCTCATTTTCAAGATAAAATTAACAAGAACTGCTCGCGTTCAAGTATTTGATCTGATTTAATAATCTTAAAAAACAGAACCCTGTTATAAAAAATAACAATTATAATTAATCAAAAAGTATAAATTAAATATCAGAAATAATGATTAGATAAAAAAACAAAAAAAACAACTGCCATATTAAAATAAAACACAAACAATTAATAAGCACCCACAAAATAAATCACACAATTTAAAAGAAGTAAAAAAAAAAAATGTCATTTACTTAAAAATAACTTAAGTAAGTTTATAAAGATGCTCAAATATCTCCAATCTTTTTTAATTTTTAATAACATTTTTCCCACACTATTTGTTGTTTCTGATATTTAATTCACACTGCATTCGATAAAGTCGTATCTAGTTACTGTAACGTAATGCTATTCTGTTAGCCAAAAGCCGTTCTGTTGTTATTATCACTGGTTAGATTTTTCTTTTTCTAATTTGTTACTTCTGTGTAGGCGTTTTATTATTGTTTATGATTCTGATGCAAGTTTTTTTTTTTTTTTTGACAGACATTCGAGAATAATCGACGTATGCTGTAACATTTTAATGTTTTAAATGTATTTTTAACATGTTTACACTGTCAATCTTTTTTTTTTAAATCAAAACCACCATATACAATCATATTTACAAACAACACAGATACCTCAAATATATTTAAGACTAATTAAATAATAACCCAACATACAAACTAAAAATTTTAAAAAAAACATTTAACACATTAAAACCGACATGTTTCGATCAGACTAGCTGGTCATTTACATGTAAAAATTCACTCGATTGTTCTACATATCGGTTTTAATGTGTGAAATGTTTTTTAAAATTCTAGTTAGTGTGTTGGCTTATTATTTATTTAATCAATTCACACTTGTTAAATTTATTATTATATTTAAGATTAGCAAATTTTTTTTCTAGTCAACATTTTTCATCAATCAAATAAACGAAATACAAAATACTATTATACTTTGTTATAAAGTTACTGTGAATTCCAAATTGATTGCTAAGAACCATTTACTAGTGACTAGGAATTCTACAGAACAAATGACTACAAATTGAATGCATAAAGCAGAGAAGGGCCTTACCTTTGAAACCTTCTTCTGGAACAGCAGCTGCAAGAGAATGAGAGAAAAGACTTATTAATCAAAAAGTGAGACAAGTTCACAAGAAATGCATTTGATGAATGCAGAGCACTTCAAAGAGACACAGCCAGGTTTAAACACTGGCCATAGTCAAGTTAGAATAGACGTTGTGGGTGTGCATGATAGAGACGAATGAGGGGGTGGGGAATGAAGGGGAAAAAAAAAAGGGAGAGAAATGGGGTTTGATGGTGTGACCAACCACATTAAAATGAACGATGGCCATTAGAACAGTGATTCTGTTAGATTTCACACAACTTTTTTCCAAATTTTTGGAAGTTTGTTAGACACTTTGACGACGCTTGAACGAGACGCGACAAAAAAAAAAAAAAAAAAAGAAAGAAAAGATATAAAAAGTTGTCTTGTAATCCAACAGAGAATGAACGTGATTTTAAAATATTTAAAATAGTTTGTTTTTTTCTTTACGATTTATAAATGATTAATATTTAAAAAAAAACTTCCTGTAAAACAATTAAACAAATAATTCAAAAGTATGTTAAAAAAAATTAAATAAAATCCGTTAGATATCAAAATTTTAAGACAAATACCACAATTTATCAGGAAATATGGTATACCTAATAAACTAAAAAAAGGATATAATACACTAAAAGGATATTATATACAGTAGAACCTCATTATAACGGACTTCGCTTATAACGGACAGTTTTAAAAAAAAATGTAGTAATAAAACAGGATGCAAATGAAAATATGTTTGCATATTATGAACACTTACGTCAGTTATTAACTGAAGAAATAAGCAGCAAACAAACCCAGCAGAAAATAAATTATTTTTTCAAACCAATGAATGTAAGCAATCAACATGAACCAGGACCTTCTTGTTCTAAAGATTAATGCAGTGTATACGTACACATCTTTTTGAATTCAACCTACTATGTTGAAGGCTGTTTTTTATTTGATGTTTAATAAACACTTTTTATAATTGACTATTGTACTTTCATTGATGTAAATCCTGCTGCATTACACCCCTATAAGAATTATAACAATTATTTGTTATAAACCGGACTTTCATTAAAACGGACAACCTTCAGCCCCTATTAGTCCGTTGTAATGAGGTTCTACTGTACTTAAAACACTAAACCAAAACAATTCTGAAAAGCATTATTCAAAATTTAACATATTAAAATCAATAATTAACATAATCTAAACCTATTATATAAGTTTACGATTTCCAGCTTACTGTTATTAGTAAGTGTGATTGTTTATACAGAGTCGTAAAAGGCAATTTTATACAATTTTATTGTGTAGTTTTTTATACAATTTTTAACATAATCTAAACCTACTTTATAAGCTTATGATTTGTAGCATACATAGCTGTGTGTTTACATAGAATCGTAAAAGGTAATTTTGTGCGTAGCTTCTTTACTGTGGGGTTAATTTACATCAAAATCAACAAAGCCCCATATTCATCAAAAACAAAAACTAAAATTTCAGCTTCCACTAATAATTAGTTATCGAATTAACGTGATCGGAAACGGATAAACAGACTTGCTTATTTCGATTTTGAACTTTAATTCAAAGCCTTTGATGCAAAGGAAGCACTACTACAAAAGTGAGATTAAATCTAAACAGTATCTTCCCCTTGTGAATACAGGACTTGCAACAAGAGAAAAGGCAAGTAAATGAAAAGATTTTGAAAATGAAATTGAATTTCGGTCGGAAATCGGGTGCGGATGTAAAAATACCAAACGATGTGGATTCATTACAAGTTCCGTTTCGTAAACAAAGATCGACAACTTCCTTAATTAATTTCCAAACAACACAAAACTCCTTCTTCAAGGAACTTCAAAGGATAATAACGGGAGATTAGCTTCTTGAGTTAATTATCAGATATCCTCTTTCATCTGCAAATTCTACTAATTGTTCTGCTTTGATTATATTGGTTTCTATAATATTTTTTTACGCGTTGAGTTCTTATTTTCCTCAGTCTTTGTCAATAATAATAATTGCTCTATATGCTACAACTGGTACATGCATTGATACAATTTCTTTTTTCTCTTGATACTGAACCTGGCTTCTTCGCAGTCACGTGCCTCGCCCTTTGGCTAGTGGGCCCACACTTTTCATGTAACATGAAAGCAGTTCCCGATATACGCCTAGAATTTAAATTTAAGTTATATATTTATAATCACTGCCTGATTAGCTCTGGCTGATGAGAGCCTAACAAGCTCGAAACGGCCGTCCTAGAGTATCAGCTCGACTCAAAAAAGCATTCTTATTTGAATTAATTGCTTTTGTTTTACCCATCAGAGGGATTTGTTATTTATTTATTTATACATGTTCTTTTTTTTTTTTTTTCTCTTTTTGTGGTCAAATTCCTTTTGTGGCAGCCTGAGTGCTGCCCAAGGATTTGATTCCACTTTTTGTTCCTGTTTTTTATTTTCTTGCTTTTAGTTTTTGAGGGGTCACTATCTCCAACATGTATTTATATATTTATATATATCTGTAATATAAAAGGGAAATTGTAGCTATGTGTGTTCGAAATGTTTAGGGTACTTCCCAACATGCTAAAAACTTGTTGGTAGGTTCCATAGTGTAGACAAAGTAAAAAGTATAAATAAATAAACATTTTTTATTTGGGGGAGGGGGGGGGGGGGAATGACCCTGAAGTCTGTGTGGCGGCAACCCGCAATATATCCGAGCTAAGCGGTCTGCAATGCTTTAACAGTGCTATTTCGAAGTGATCTTACAATTTCAATTTCTTTCTCATCCCACATCTTTGTAACCCGTACGAAGAACAGGGATTTTGCTAGTGTATATACAGAAATATTAAAGTTAAATTTTCTTATATACGTTCAATTTTGAATAACGCTTTGCTTTTGGTTAAAATAGGTAAGTTTGCGTTAATTTCCAGGTAAATTGGGGTATTTAAAGTGAATTAAATGTTACACGAAAAATGTGGTCCTGGTGGCCAAATGGTGAGACGCCTGACTGCGGAGAAGCCAGGTTCAATTCCCAGCGGAGACCGGAGAGTTCTCCATAGTTCTGTCTCCAGGTTGCTCCTAGGGTCCTCACAGCCCTCTGAAAAATGTACACGGGGCTTTTTTGTCAGAGGTTAAACCATCCCAATTCAACTTAGTCCAACTGGTCAGGAAACGACAGAGCCTTCTTAGCTTTCGTGACCCCAATGGCCACACAGGCCTTTAGTGGAATACTTAAATTGATATTGAAAAAGAAGCAAATGAATGGATTTTGACTGCTTAAGTTTTACATGAGCAGTTCTTAACTTCCAATTTTAGAACAACTTCGCAAATACCATTGAACCTCTTATCAGTTATCAAGTTATCCTTCCTTTGAAAGAGGAGGAATTGGGTACTTGTCTTCGTAAAGTAATTCTAGGAAAGAGAAAGCTAAATTAATTGAATGTTAAAAGAAAAGCTGTCCGTGCATTCTATTTTTTCATCAACCAATTCCTTACTATGCAATAAACTGCATCTCCGGATACTAACACCGGGAAAACAGAATTTTACCGGGCAGGTGAATTAGCTATCCGGACACAGAAGACAACAGTATGTATAGCCACGTTTAAGAATAAATTATTTTTTTTAATATTTTAATTAAAATATTAAAGTACATAAAAACATTAAGAACGACATAATGTTTTTCAATGAACGTTGAAAACAAAAATAACCAGTGTTACGGTAACTTAAGCGTAGCTTATCTTCATAACTTACGCTAGGAAACGGAAATTTCTGGTATTTTAAGTTTTAATATTAATTTCAAATAGAATACAATTTTCTTTACGTCAGTGTGATAACGCATTAAATTTGAATAAAAAATAAATTTTTCTTTTGCTGGACAACACGGATCGCGATATCTTCCTGATATCTAAGGACTATATTTCTCTGAATTCTTTGCAGGGAAAATCCAAAACTGAATTAAAGAAATGAAATTTAGTCGTATTTCTTTTAATTTAAAAGAAAGCGGCAATTTACATCTACAAGATTACAAGTAAAAAAAAAGAGCATCTTTGATAAATAGTAATTGCTGATTAAGTTTCGACAAGAATAATTGATAATCTTAACCGGAACAGTTAATGTCTAATGTAAACAATTCTGGAGGTGATATTTACATAACTGGTACCACAATCAGTAAACTTTCTTTTTTTTTTTATTATTATTATTTGAAATTTATCACTTACAACACGGAAGTCATCTCAGACATCTATGTTAATTAACTTTCTCTCAAGAGTTTTTTTTTTTCTTCTTAAATCTTAACAACAACAACATTTATCTGCAGCGATCTTGGTAATTACAGAATTCTATAGAAAACCATGACAAACTATACATTTACTATCAACTATATTTTTAAGCAAAGTTTGATTTACGCACAACACACAAACACGAAACCATTTTTTTCCTCCCATCTCCCTCTCCTCTATCTCTACAACACCTCCAACGCCGTAACTATTAAGTCTAATAGACCTACTCCGAGGCCATCCATAATTAATACCGTTTTCGCGTAGAGTTCATTATTCATCGGGAAAACCGTATTGATTTATCTGTATTGCTCACGAAATCTATAACCTCGTAAGTAGAGTTGTCCTGATCAAGATGCATTGACCATGTGGTCAGACCGAACGCTGAGAAAGCAGGTGAAGTTAAGCGGTCCTTTGAACGGGGGAGGGGACGATATAAAAGTATATATATATATTCTCAGATAGGCTGACACAAAAATTATTAGAAAAAGGATCAGAGTGATTTAAGGCCTGATCACCTATCAGAAAACAATTCCCTATCGCTTGAAATCTAGTAAATAAATGCCTCTTGTGGCTTCTCTCTTTTTTTTTGTGTGTGTGTGTGTGTGCTTCAAAATTAATATTTCAGGTAACAATTCGTCTTCTTGAATACATGGTTTGCACCTTCGTGCAACGAAGAAATAAATTCAAAAGAGGAAATAATTAAAACAGTAATTAAAAAAAAAAAGTAGTCCTACATTATAATAAAAATTCTTCGTTATACAGATATTAATAAACAAAATATATTTCTTCAAATTCCCCATCAATTTCAAATTCCTACAACGATATTTCGCGGAAGCTATGGTTCCGCTTTATCAAGTTTCGCAAATAAAATAACATTAATATATATACTAATAATAATGTCAACAAAGTATATATTGTTATCATTATTAGTATATATAACAAAGTATACATTGTTATCATTATTAGTATACATTATTGTTATTTTATTTGCGAAACTTGACAAAGCGGAACCATAGCTTCCGCGAAATATCGTTGTAGGAATTTGAAATTGATGGAATTTGAAGAAATAGTAGTCCTACATTCAAACTGTTGCCCTACATTGGAATTTCAGTATATTTTAGAGAAGAGTTGTTTGGGAAAAGCTATTTGAATTAGGCCTAACTCAAAAATCCTCAACATTGGAAAACAGATGATCAATGGTTTACTGGGAAAAAATAAAGGCACGAAGCGAGACAGCAAATTTAATATCGAAATAACTCAATATATCTTGAACTACATCTTCATTCCTTTGAATACAACATTTATAAATTTATAAATCTTTTAGTATATTTTTACTGAATTATTAAAGTTGATACAATGATAATACA
>JAFIDM010000005.1:50868924-50970242 GCA_023159025.1 Thereuonema tuberculata
TACATAAAAGCAATAACTAGCCTGAGGTATAACTGAAACTGCTGTACCAGGATCCAGTGAGGCCTCAAATGTGGACTACGAACAGTTATTTCTGTGTTTCAAGTTAAACAGTTTCAGTTGACTCAAAATTATAGATTCCAATTCATTACAATGTCTACTACCTCATTAAAGGACAATATATAGTAACGTAAATCTCTGGCAGTAATACTTTGAGGGTGTTACTGTATGTTTTCTATCTTCTACTTTCACTCCACAAGTAACGTAAATACTTTTTGAGAATCGTAATTCCTTACTGTTTGGGTAATCAGCCATAACTGTTTCTGAATTGTAAGAAAGTCAATGAAATTCTTACAGGACTTATAACAGAATATTGAAGTCAATTTTTAAATTGTTAATTCAATACCGTTGCTTCAGTTCACGTTTCAAAAACCAGGCTTAAAATATGAGAAATCCAACGGCTGTCAGTTGAAGTCGAATCGTCCACCCAAAAAAAACGCTAATTGCATTTGACTGTGCCACCGACACTGGATCTAAATAAACACGCGCGCAACGGAAAACAGAAACAGCAGAGAGAAAAGAAGCAGGAATGTACACAAAAACAGACATTTTCCGTTTGTCATCCTCTTTCCCGGATTCCCTGAGGTCGGCGAGGGGCTGCAAACACTAAAAATAAAGCAACGACTCCAAGACCTAACTTGCTGTCCCTCGTAAAGATCGTCCTGTGATGTTTACGGTGGGTTCTATGAGGAACCAAATGAATTGGGCATTCCTGCCGCCATCTCACAGCATTAGGGAACGCGTTAAATCAAACGAAAGTTCGATGCAAAAACACACAGAATAAACCTTCCAGACGAGCAAAATGAGATATAATAAACAGAAAAGTAATGAAGAAAAAAAAAAAACACATTAGCCCAGTTTTTAAGTCGTATCTTGTTGCTGTTATTAGATTTTTGGTACCTTTTTTTTTTGATAAATAGACAAAAATGTAATGAGAAGGGTAATGGGGTTTGCGGGTGGAGTAAGTAATTGAGATGTTGAAGTATATTTAACTGACTGGCTAAAATAAACTAAACTGGTTATTTGCGCAATACCAAATCCTCGCTTTGGCGCAAAATTCAAAGGGATTATCTGAAATCTTAATGACAAAAAAAAAAGCTTAAAAATTTGGTGACTCGGTAGGAATACCAATAAAGATTACTTAAGGTATAATTAAGGAATTTTCAAAAGGTAATTTACATCTTCGCAAAATAACGGAATTCTTTGTACTTCTGTAGGCTTAAAAAAAGATATCAGGGATTACAGACTGAAACTCTTCAACGTTGCCTGGCGACAACTGAATGATCAAACATCGGCTTGATAACATGCGGATGCATTGGCCTGGGTTCGAATCCTGTGACTTTCCCTTTCATTGGTAAATGTACAAGACTTCCATTTCATTTCATTATTACTTTCGTCTATCTGCAATTTGAAAATCCCTTTTTCACCTAGAGCTGTTTTAGCAAAACTTTATAAATAAAATTCAACTTTCACATTATCCCACAAGTAACGGTTGTATTATAGACATTCTGTAATGTTCTTTCAGAGTAAAGCTGTAGGTCTCGTCAGTTTTTACGCACATTTAGGCACGTTTTGCAACAGAAATGCAGAAATTCGCAAAATGGTAATTGGTTTCTTATTGTATCAATTGATTTTACACTCATTTCGTTTAAAAGATTTAATATTCCGAATTATCACAGACTACAGAAAATTGTTGAGTTACGTCTGCAGCCGAAATAAATACTACTACTAAATAATAAATCCCTTTAAATGATATCTTATTTACTGTAAAAATGTACTACCGCACGTTAAATATTTTGTCTAATTTACTAATCTTGTTATAAATTAATCCCTTGATGCTAAGCTAAACGCTAGCGGGGATTAATTATTCACCCCTTTTTATTCTTGATTTTGTTTTAATGTTTTTGTAATTCAGGGCTCATTGATTTGTATGTTTGTCCGTTTTATAGATATTGTCCCATTTCCCTGAGCTATGCTGGACGGATTGGACTGATGAGAGGCCAATTAGCCTTGAAACAGTACTGTCTCCGATTTCCAGCACAAATATCAAAAAATAGCTCAGTGAATTTGTGTTTTTGTTTAGTTATGTGCGTTCTTTGTTTTATTTTACTGTAAAAATGATATCTTTTCTTCATCATTTTTTTGTCTACTCTATTTTTTAGGTTCTGATTGAATTCAATTTTCTTCTGGGTTATAATGTGATATGGATCAAACATTTCGTACCTAGGACTAAATGACGGTCTGCAAGAGTTTCAAGTTATTAAGGCGGGCCATACAAAACACTTCCACAGATTACAAGCGTAAGTGTGCAACAATTGATCTATGCTAATAGTTTGATCCACAAGAGTTTATATAGGAGTCCTGCTCTGAGTGAAGGATAGTTATACAGCGATCACCTTCATATTTCAAGGATTTCTACATCTGCTTAAATTGAGTAAGACTCCAGGTTTAAGATTACAAAAAGAGTGGAATTAAAGTGCGTGGGAACTTAATTATAAAACAAGCCTCGTTTTAAAATTGAAATTTACTGGCATATCTAATTTTTCGTGCTGTGATTCCAAATCTTTTTTTTTCCGGTTTTATTTTTGCAGGTGCCACACAACCGTTCTGTGGTTCCCGCTTCGATTCAGTGACACTTCCGACGGGCAGGGCACGCTCATTTGCATCCCCCGATGAGGGGGAGGAGAAAACAGTCCCGGCTGACAGATGAACGACCCTTGCCGGTAAGGAATTTCGTCTCCGTGAGATAAGTTATACAACCCCTGGTGCCTAATGAGTTAACATCTGTTGCATCTGCGTGCGAAAAACCTCACACAGTTTTGTTCCGTGATCTTTTCAAACGGCCTTTTCTAATTTTACTGGTTTTCGTAAATCTACCAGAAAGGCCTAAAATTGACTGTAAAAAGTCAAAGAAAACGGAACACCATCACAGTAAAAGAGGAAAAAAAAAAAATACGGTTCCCAAGAAGTAAACCAAATCATGGGAAAATGACTTCAACAAAATTCCAATAACCAGAAAGAAAAGAAAAAATAAACAAACGTTATTTGAATGTTTTAATTGTGAAGATTATTAACGTGCGGGAAATAACAATAATAAATTGACCAATACTGCACAGTACGTATAAAACTCTATTTAATAAAATGACATGTTTCGAGATACCCGAAGTAAACGGCTCTTTCTCAGATATAAAAACACGTATCTGAGGAAGAGAGCCGTTTACTTAGGGCATCTCGAACCATGTCATTTTATTAAATAGTTT
Source organism: Thereuonema tuberculata (assembly GCA_023159025.1). Classification (NCBI taxonomy): domain Eukaryota; kingdom Metazoa; phylum Arthropoda; class Chilopoda; order Scutigeromorpha; family Scutigeridae; genus Thereuonema; species Thereuonema tuberculata. The sequence continues at coordinate 50,872,242 of JAFIDM010000005.1, forward strand.
TTTATATGTATTGTGTGGTAATGGTCATTTTATTATTGAATGTTTTAATTGTTAACTGAATAATTTTTGATTCTCGATTAGCAAACGTTATAACAACCCTTAAAGGAGACGAAGGTTGAGATATCTCAGAATGAATTTTGAAGTTGATTATATATATTTCCATCTGTTATCATGGTAATGAAAAACTATTTATCGTTGGAAGCTGAAATTTTAGTGGTGTTTCAGTTTATGAAACGAAAGATGCTTTCTTCTTTTCTTTTAGTATGAACAGATGAGGAGCAAAAAACAAAAACGCACAAAACATACGTAACTTATCACGATAACGCAAGAGCTGTTTCCGTTAGGAACCTGAAACTTTAAAGCCAGATGATTGTTGTAATATATTTTTCGATTGATTTTGGTACAAATCGAGTCCATAGGTGAGCTGCTTAGCGCCAAAAAAACAAACAAAAAAACAATGACTCATAATTCTCGTTAAAAAACATGTCAATAAAGTGCCTAGAAAAGATAAACTTTTACTGCCAGAGTTATTCCCCCCATTACATCCTTATTACCATTAGATGCAAATGAATGAAATATGTAGATACCCATTGAGCTGTTCAAAGCTGTCTACTTCATTTTCCAGAAAGTTTCTATTCGGAATTGCTTTCATCCAAGTTCTTTCAATTGGTGTTATCTAACATCGAAATGGTTGTGATGCAGAAAATAACATCGGTAAAAGGAGCGAAAACAAGCGAAATTTAAAAGAAAGCTTTCATAACAGGATACTTTTTTTTTCTTAAGCACAAAACACATTATAGAAAAAAAAGTCAAAACGAAATTGAACTCTTTAATTGAAATTCTAAAAATAATTCTGTAGAACAGTGGTTCTTAATGTTATAACTTGGATCTGAAAGAGGAGTGTGTGTCAGAAAAATCGGATATACTCGTCTATGAGTGATTTTCCTACTCCGGTGAGATTGACTCAATACTTCGGGCTCGGTTCCTCGATCCTTCGCAAGGACATGTTGAATGTTGCTGGGAGTTATGTTGTCACTGTTTTGAAGGTGTTTCCTAAACACTGACAAAGCAACAGCACTAAACTCCACGTAACACTCAACATCTTCTGACGAAGGCTTAAGGAACCGACCCGAAATATTTCCCCCGAGTGGGGAAAAAAACCCTAATAGACGAGGATATCCAACTTAATAGGTTATGGACACCTTAAGAATATGATGAGCCCATCCAATAGAAACAATCCTCATAAAGAAATCAGACTGGATTAACTTCGGATATTTAATATCATTGCTTTACAAAAAAATAAATTTAAACGCTACAGCAAACTATTTGATTATCAGAAAAGGAAATATTTGTTGAGAATCATTAGAAAATAATTGCACTGCTTACTGACGCATTATGCTAATGTGCTAAAGTACTTTCACTGAGGTTACATAAAAACAATTCTTTTACAGTAATGCAAGTAAAATTAACTTTCAAACAACGATATATCTCAACTAATCAAATACTTCAACTTCAAATATAGATACATAGTCAAATATGACTTGTGTCTTCTGCTGACAAATTTTATTCATTTCTATTTTTTAGTTATAAAAGCTTATTATAAGCGTATATTTAACTAAGAATGACTGAATTATTTCAATTCACGTTTGTTTGTTTGTTATTCCTACAGGCCTAAATACAACTCTCACATTAATAACAGCACTGATTCTTCTTTGTATTTTTACATATGTTCCTGATATTCATGATAATAAAACAAGAATAAGCTCTTACCAAATTTGTAAATATCAAATGGAAATAAAATTATTAGTTTAGAAAACTGTATTTATAATATCAAAATTATCAAATCGACGTCATACAAAATTCAACAGAAAAGTACTTTGACCGAAAGATGTGACCAAACTGACGAGTACATTGGTGTATTAAACTCATACAAACACAGTCAAGTAATAAGGAAAGGTATATATAATCTGATTCCATCAACAGATAAAAGAGATAAATGGTAAAAACACAGCATTATGATTTATCCTTTTATTTAAACAAACAAAATCGCTGGAAAGATCACAGTTTGCAGCTGATGGCCTTCACTAAATCACAGAAATAACGTAAATATTTACTGTTAACTTTTTTTTTTAATAAATAAACCAATAATAATAATAATAAAATAGCATTATTTAACAACGAAACCCTATCTACCGCTGCACTGATGTTTGAGTTTGATAAGAACTGCTCCCCGACTTGAGGCACGGAAATAAGACACGATCTGTCGGGTATTAAGACCTTGATCCGAGAGTATATGAGAAACAGATGGACAGGAAGTTGCAGCTCTTGCGTCGATTCAGCTAATCTCATTCGGAAAGTCGAATTCTGGTGGAAGGACCACGACGGTCCAATTGGAACCACTTAATTATCATCCGTTTGCAGAGAAAGGTTATTATAGGTCACAAGATGGGGAATTACAATGTCTGGAAGACGAGAAAATTAGGAATGTTTGGATGGTGTTATTACACCACACTTAAGGGTATCAATATTTATTTAATTACAAATCTCTCCCGAGGCGAATAAACATCCTAGGAGCTTCCCTCTTCAATATCGTCCCCTTCCTTTCACTTGTTACATAAAAAAAAAAAAAAAATCATCTTATTTTTTTTAACATCTAAAAAAATTTCTTTGTGATTTAACTTCCATGCTACCTTCCCCTTAGATCAAAGAGTACTGAGGTTTTGTTAAAATAATTATGTGAATTAAAAACAGATAATATCTCATATTCAATCTATCGGAAAATTAAAAAAAAAATAATTTTTATTTTTTAAATTTTTAAATTTTTTTAATAAAATAAAGATTTTACTTATATCAAAACTTCATTTTGATTTTAAAGAAATAAATTAAGGAACATCAGTAACTTATATTAATTTACAATGTAAGTTATTTGTAATAAAAAAATAAAGGAAATGCATGTTTCTAAGTTCAGGCCTTGCCTCTTCAATGCTTGTATACGCATTGAACATAGATCCACAAATTTGCGAGACTTCACTTTTCCCGTGATATTATTATTTTCATTTAAGCCAATCTTTTCAAATACATCCTCTTAAAGAATCATAGCCTGAAAGCCTTCATTTTAAGTAAGACGCCTTATTTAGACTCAAATCGAAACAATTTTATTTTATCTTGAAAGTCGCTCATACTGTGGTGTGAAGTAATAATTTTTCCTCAACGTTAAAATCACTTCCATATATCTTGCGTTACTTTGGCTAACAAACGCACTAGACTGTGTAGTTAACATATTTAATCTTTCTTAAATATGTAGTTTGTAATGAAAATAATCACAATGTAGTAGCAACGAAATTGTGGTATTAATTACTGTTATTTTCAAATGTGACAATTCCATCTTCCTTTCTTATTGCTAAAGGGCCAAGATTAAGCGTGACAAAGCCCCGAAACGTTGCTTAACATAGGTTAATTAAATTCTGAGATCTATTTCAACATATTTTATATTTGCTTAAATTTGTAAATTTAAATACAATGCGATAAAGACAAGTTACCATATGCATACTGTCTTCAACAACAATCATTTGTGTGCGACCCTTGCAGGTATTCTTCACCCATAGTTAGTCTCTCTCAAATAGGCGTAAAAATGATACAAGTTTTTTTTTTAAATGCTTCTTCAATCATCTACCCTAGATGCACAGTTTTTAGATACTCAAAGAATGCTTATCACTCTTTTTCCACGCAGTTCAAAGATCCTCTGATTAAAAAGTTCGTGACAACAGTGTCACAATAATTGCGAGCGAAATTATCATTGCGTTAACTCAACCACCATGTAATTGTTCGTGCTAATCAAACGTCTGCCATAAGAGATTTTTTTTTTCCTTTTAGCCCATATTATTTTATAGGGCGATCTTCTTCGCCAACGTCATTACTATCATCTTAATCATTTTCTTCCCCTCTGCTAATTTTGAGCGCGAACACATCGACATGACAGCGGAAAACGACTTCGGAGATACCAATCTTTCAATTGCATCCATTTTAGAAAGAAGAATCACATAATTAATATGCCTTCTCAATGAAAATATTTAACATTAATTGAAGGAAAAAAATGCCATTGTAAATGGCAGGTCGATTCAATGACCTACTTGAGGCCAGATCATTTATGTTAAGATTTGGTTAAAAATATATTGAAAACCTTATCTAAAATTTCTATTATAGATTTTCAAAACACACATAAGTGAGTGCTTTTTAATCTCATAACATATTCACAGAAAAATTGTTATAAATGGAGATAATACAATATGCAGAACTGGTACATAAATAAAAATATTGAAGAATGAAGATGTAAGGAAATGCGATGCTTTATAAACAACAAATAATTATAATAGTAATTAAAAACCAACCATAAAAGCACTTACACATAGATAAAAAAGCACGACGTACGTATTCGATCCCCCGTCTGTTCTGGGGTTCCTTATCAAGTCTCCCCCCCCCCCCTTGTTAAAAGTGATCCTCCTTTAATGGATTCGTGATTGCAAATGAAAGAAAAGCGGGGGTTCGAATACGTACGTCGTGCTTTTTTATCTATGTGTATGTGCTTTTACGGTTGGTTTTTAATTAATTTTAAACTGCACGTAAAAATTGTTTATAATTATAATAGTACTTTAGTGAGATTTACTCGTATCTTCAATTTAAACGTAGGGTACATTATTTTTACTTTAAATTTCACACATACCTACCTATATACATACATACATATATATATATATATATATATATATATATATATATATATATATATATATATATATATATATATACATACACGTACATACATACATATGTATACATTACATCATTACATACATACATATACTCCTTTATCCGAATCGCTTTTAGCCGAAAAAAGATTTTTAACACATTTTAAAAATGCACAAAACATTTTTCCGTCGCTATAATCAATATTTAAAGGCGATTATGTAACTGTAACTCTATTAATAGCATTATTTGGTAACAGATATCAATATTGAAAAAGGTTCAAAAATTGTTGTACCTTGACAACAGTACTGTAACTACACTCTAACTACGGTAATAGTTTTAGCTCCCACTGTAGGTTCACTGTAATTTCTTAATGTACATGTTTAATACAATAAACTGTATTTCGTTTATCCGAAACGGGCGCGGTCCCATTAAATTTGGATTAACGAGTTTTTAGTGTACATACATACATAAAGACTTTATATATAGTCTATCTTTACATATTTTTATAAATTCTATTAAGCGGGCTTCATATTGATATTTCACTCTGCTAGCACGTAACAATTTATAGTTGACAGCTACCGTAATATTTTAGAACATAATTGTTGCAAGAAAAATAACTTGTTAACTTAAGATGTTCTTAAGTTATTCTTACTTCGAGAACAAAAAAAGATACAGAAATATATTGTTATTCAATTAAAATGATATAAACTGTTGATCGGTACGAGTATCAAAGAAAATTTATAGAATTGGTTAATTCCGGCAAAGCAGCCACGCTTAGCCATCAATGATCAATTAGTTAGTTAGTCAAATTATTGCAAAATAATCATTTGTACAAAATTAATCCAACTCATAACAAAGAAAGAGCAGGTCCACATTCTCAAATCCGAAATTCTGAATACTGAAAAGCTCTAGAAACCGAGTTTCTCCCGCAGTCTGAATGGCCTCAAACGTTGACCGGCTGAGGTACACCTGCTTGCGTGCGTCAGTTGACTCAGTTGTGTGTGAGCGCTGTTATTGTGTAGAAGTGTGTCTGCTGCTTTCAAGATACGTTTTCTTTTTCGGGAATGCTTTCAAAAAATTTTTCAAGATAAATGTACGTGTACCGTTTCGTTTTGGTTTAATTGCTTAAGGAATCTATTACCATAGACGGCACTCGGACGTTATCGTAAGTGTACAGAACCCTGTACCGTACTTATAATACAGTACCGATCTAAATTCCGAAAACTTCCAAAAACCAAACACATCTCGACCCAAGGATTTCGGATATGGGATTGTGGACCTGTATGGGTTTTTCTTAATAACAACATTTTCTTAAAGCATGTGCATAGATTGAATTAATCCTTCAGAACGGTGTAACTAGATCATGTTAATTCCTTTACTTCAGTATATTTGATTATGTCGTTAGTTTTACAACTTGTAGAATCAAATCAGAGAAAAAACAAAAAACACCTATCCTAATGAATCTACGTTGCTTCGACGTCTGCGTGCTCTCCTTTCAGCAAAATATAATTTTTGAAATCTGTTGACAATTTCTCTGAAGGGGCATCACGGAATGCTTCAAACAAACGTCGGCCTTGAAGTAGAAACGCCACAAATAAATTCTGATATAGAAAAGTGGAATGTTTCGGTTACGGAAGTGAGTTGTCAGTCTTGCAAGTCAGTCGTCACTAAAGAGAATTTAGCAAAAGTTGACAGAAAGAGCAACAGCAAAAAGGGAAAAACTTTCTTCACTGAAAGAGATCTGTCTCCGATCTCGTTTAAAAATAGGAAAGACACAGAGAGAGAGAGAGAGCAACAGTTGCAACCAGAATTGAGCAACCGCTGGGAGGGAACCCCCTCGCTCTATTTCCAGGTTAAACACAGCACAGAAAAAAAACCGACTAGGGGTTAACCCATAAAAAACCAGAGAAAGAAGGCATGCAAAGTTTTCAAAAAATAATCCTTCATTTCGGTCAGCGCAACTATCTCTCTCTCATCTGCGGAAAAACACTAAAATCACGTGTTGTAACCGATCTTTTTTTTCTCCGCTTTTTCTTTCTTTCCCTTCACGAGCCACAAGCGAAAAAGAATCTGGAGCTAGTGACGTATTTATATGTGGAAGCGAAAAATTGCAACGAAAGAAATCGGAAGGATTTCCCAAACATTCTAGACAAGACTCCGGCGTCTCCAGTTTCTGGAAGAAACGCAAGCAGCCCTCATTGGAAAACATTCATCTTCTTCCTACGCTACCAAAACAATAAGAGTGCAAAGACCCTTTCATTTTCTAACCACTGCTGCTAAAAGTTTCTCTTAAAATGTAGCAGAAATGCGGAATTCTAACGCAGAAATGAATTGGAGAGACCAGTCTTTTAGCGGCTCTTTCTTTAGTTCATCTGAGATTTTTTGGTAACAGTCCAGCTACTTTTTGAAATCGTTTTGATGTAATCTGGAGACTGATTTACAACTGGATGCTTATCTCACTGCTTACGTCACTATTTTCTAAAGAAGAACAAGCAGTACTGCTAACACAGTACTGCTTTTAAACATTTATCAAGATAAATTGTAATTCTGTAAACAATAAGAACTGCGACCATAGGATCTGTTATAAATATACTATTTTAAATTTTAGGACCTCTTATAAATATATTATATTAAAACTATAGGATCTGTTATAAATATACTATACTAAAACTATAGGACCTGTTATAAATTGCTAAAAGTTTGTCAATTGTTAATAACTTATGTTATACAGCATAATAGTAAAAACTTTGTAGTTAACAAATTCTATTATTATTATTATTATTATTATTATTATTAACACAATTTTTTTATTGCTATATCAATGAATTTTATTTTCACTATCGTTAATTGAAGATTTTTATCATTTTAAGCAATTTCTGCTCACAAACTCTTCATTATAACAACATTCCCTTAAAAATAAAGATTAATAAGTATTACTGTACATGCCAGAATGTACGTCGGTTTTTGAGGCAGAAACATTTTCTTAAATTTAAGGTCGACGAATTTGGACTAACCAGCGAACATGTGACAATTTTAATAGCGAAACATAATTGACTCAGGCATTGAAGCTTAGTATATAAATATAGTTATTATTACTGGATAGCTGTTGATAATTTACCTATTTTAAGTGATTAATTCTTGCAACATAGTTTATTATTTACAATATACGTTTACAAAATAGTTTATTATTATTGGTTAACTGTAGATAATTTTATCTATTATACATGATATAATCCTTACATGTACAAATTATTTAAAAAAAATTTGAGTTTGTTTTTTGCTTTTTAATTAAAAACTTTTTAAAAGCGTGGAAATGTTTTTTTACAAAACTTCTAGCGTAGGAAAAATGGATTATCTTGTGACTTTTCAAGAATTATAATATATAATTATCACAAGATATCTCTACTTAAAATATACTTTCAGTAGTAGTAACAATACTAAGAAGCACTATTTACTTACTGAATACTTAAAAGATTAAATAACACTGAGTGAGACCAAGATGTTTACTGTGACATCCTAGAACAGCTGTTTCACGCTAATATGTTCATCATCAGCTAGAAGTAGTCACCAGTAAGCAGCAAGGTCTCGATACACAGGCCAATAGGAAATAACGTCGGAATCAATGTAGAGCCTGCAAAACTTAAATAAGCAATAAAAAAACTCACCAAAAAAGGCATTCGTGAGAAATCGGTTTGTAAACACTTGGTTTCACCCGCTCTTATTAATGAATATTTACCTGCGCTTTTTTAGTGTTTTCATGCGCTAAAAAAATTCATTGAGGCTGCGAAAGGCTGGCACATGAATTTTTCTCACCAATTTCTTTTTTGGTGAGTTTTTTTATTGTTTATTTGAGTTTTGCAGACATTGATTCCGATGATACTTATAGGATTAATTTATTTATTACGAGTAGATCTTTTTCAAATTTAAAAACTGTCCTTTTTTTGAAGTTTCAAAAGGGCCTGCAATTTTTGTTTAAGCCCGAGTAATGTTTGCCATTTTTCCCACGCAAGTGAAAGTCGACGGGTAGAAGAAGGGATTGAAGTAGGCGTTGTGAGCTGCCCCACCGGAATAAATCTGGTGGCACCACTCCTCCGTCAGATGTGGATATCAAGATGTCATATGCGTAAACTACAACCCTTTAGGCACAACAAGAAAGCAAAACAAAAAAAATACAGTGCCTTCATGTCGAGTGCCGTGATGGATTATCCCACTTATAATTGGAACGAGAGGGGGAAAAAGAAAAATGGGGAAGAAAGGGGTGGAGGGAAAAGTAAGAGTGACATACACAGACGCCACTGTGAAACTGTTCCAGTAGGCGAATCAATTTTTCAAGGTGGGGTTATGGTCACTCCTACAGATCTGGCGCACAAAACTATTTATTATGTACACACTGAATGGTCGTGTAAGGGATTAAATGGCTTTACGTCGAGTACAGAAACGCAGACTTTTTTCTTTCTATTCTGCAAGGCTACTGTAACGCATTGGCGGAACAAAATAAACTAATTGGCTAAATAGCCATTGAGTGTTACAACAAAAAAACTACATTTAAAAAAAAAGTAAATAAAAATAATGCTATAATCTAAGTGATGACTTATTCATTTAAAATTCAAGCTATAATTAATTAAGGAGAGGGAAAAAAAAGCAGTTTGTAATTATTAATGAGCGAAATCTGTTTTAAAAAATCCATGAAATCATCTAATTAGAACCGCAGCTGAAAATAATTGAGTTGTATTTAATAAATTTTTTAAAGCTAATGGGAATAGCAAGATTAAAACATTGAAATTTAATAATTTCAACATATTATTAAAACATCTATCTACTCTAAATATATATTATTAAATTTCAACATTTTTATCTATTCTAAATTTATAAGAAAACTGTCTAAGTATTTTGATTAGACAGCCTTTAATCCTCATGTTTTTTATTTAATTATGATTTGTAAATTATTACTATAATTAAGGAGAATGAGAAACTTTTAAGATGACGACAGAATGAAACGGGAGAAGAAGGATTAATAAGTAATAAAAAGCAGAATTTATTATCTGTAACGTAAATGTTCTATAATAATTCCACGCAAATAAATAAAATAAAACGAAGTATTTGAGTAAAATAAAATATAGACTATTAAAAAACATTAGAAAATATTTTTTTTGGATGAAGACAATCAAGTCAGAATTCTTAAAACATATATTAAAATAATATATATTTTAATATATTTTATTTTACTGAAACGACTTGTCAAAACATACAGAGATCCTGATTGGAAGTAGCTACATTATTCCAATAATATATAATCTTTCAGTTTCCTATTTTCGTCAGTTTATTAAAAAAAATAAAATTAGGTTCTGTTTATTTTTATTTTTTTGTATGTTTGTTTTGCATTCAAACCTTATAATTAATATTTCTTACATAGAAATGAATCTTGTATAAAATTTGCAGAATTCAAAGTTTATATTTATTACAAATTTGTTTTGTTAAAAAAAATGTTATTTTTTTTTTATTGGGAACTATTTGGAAGTAATCGAATGTTTTCCTGGAAATAAATAATGAAAATTGAAATTGAAAAATACCATTGAAAAAGAAGACCAAGACGAATGAAATGAAAATCACCCAGGCAACAATGTTACAAGTTTCAAATCTCCAGATCAATGCATAATGAAAATATATATATTTTTTTAAATGTAATAAATAAACTTTAATAATAACAGATGCCAATGGAAGAAAATGATTCGAAAATTCGGAAGTAAGTATCTGTAAGAATTTTTCTTAATTATAAAAGAAAAAAAAATGGAAAGAAACTTATAGAACTTTTTTTAGGGCTTTTAAGTAAAGCAAGCAAACTAATTTCAAATGCATTGAAAATAGGATGATTTTTGCTTTTTTTTGGGGGGCAAATAATTCTTATCATTCCATGCACTGCAATATTATGTAAGCAAGTGATATTTTCACTGCTCCCTCCCCACATAACCAGATGATCTGGACTCATGAAATCACCTAAGATACAGCGTTCTACTCTTTTTAAGTAGCGTATGATAATTTATTTATTTTTTAATTAAAGAAAAAAAAGATATTGCCATCACTTTAAAAATCCGATTTACCATAAATGGAAATTTTGTTTCTTGAAGTCTATGGAAAACTCTAATGAAATACTACTAGTTAAGAAGTTAAATGATTCTACTTTGCAGGCCACGTAGGCCCTTACGAGACATAGGAAGTATAGGTCCCAACGATGCTCGACCACCGGGATGAAATTGGATCGGATGGTCAGACCGACGACAACCGACTTTTACTTCCAGGAAACTACTATAATATACTCTAACCTAAAAGTACAACTAAAGCATCTAACTATTCAATACAATAAAACCTAAAACCCAATAGAAACTTATGTCTTTTCCTATCCCGTATTTACTTAACAACTAAATCTTCAGAACTCGTAGCTTTTTCGACTACATAATTAAAACATGTGTGTTTTACATATGTTCTTTATATCTTATAAATGGAAGATTAACAGTAAAAGATATAAACAAAAATGTAGGGCAGAAGTAACACACAAGTTACATAATAAGAGTAACATAAAAATTTCAAATTTCGGTGATAATATCAACTGCCGAATGAAATAATCTCGAGTAACTGCTGTATCACAGAAGATTTGTGGACTATCCATTACATTCAACTTAAAATAACTATATTTGGGAAAGAGCTTAAAGATGGGTTAGAAAAAAAAACAATTTTCTATTTGCTTTTCGAACTATAGTAATTCTAAACCAGTTTCTTCACTATCTTATCTATCTATCTATGTTCAAGTGATGAAGAGAAACCTCACAGTTCAATGTAAAGCTTTTGTTTAAAATCCTAAATTTTATAATTTACTGAGACAGCTTCTATTGTACACTGTTTTTAGCTCCACCAAACTTAATGTGGTGGAATAAGATAATGCTGATGTTTAGATAAATAACGTCAATCTCGCATGTTTATAACATTTGAAGATTTACATTTAGTGTCGTATTTACAATTTTAGTTTCTGGAGAGCTGTTACACGTAGGGTTTTTATTCAGATATCAACAACTTGTAACCATTTCGGAAGGAGAATTTCAAACCCGTTGGCCTCTTAGAGAATGTTCCTGTTTCGGGAATTAGTCATTCTTGCTAACAAGTTAATAACATCTAAACATATCTGGATTATTCTTCTTTTTTTTTTTCCTCTCTCCTCTAATGGCACAGCTTTCTTTAATATGATTTAAAAAGAAGACCTTTTTAAAAAAACTTACGAAAATTTTTGATACTTCGAATCTCTTTAGTGTAATGGACCACATTTGGAACTCATCGAAGTCCCAAGTATCGAATTTAATCTGTACGATCCAAAATATCCGAAATAATATAAACATTCAATGAAAGCAAATTTAACGTCCGTAATTATTCATAAATAGAGAAAGAAATTCACCAACGGACAACAAATATGCCTTCGCACATTGACCCAACATCAACGGGAATTCTGAACAGCTGTTTCATCCTTATTAGGAATCATCAGCAGAATATACCCTTGATGTTTAATAAGGATGAAACAGCTGTACAGAATTCCCGTTGATGTTGGCTCAATGTGCGAAGGCATATTTGTTGTCCGTTGGTGAATTTCTCTCTCTATTTACAATATAAACATTGTAAGAAAGATCTACGATCTTTTCCCCATATTAATATCATGAAATTTATTGATAAAAAAAACTTCGTTGAAGAAAAACAAATTTTAACATTGAAGAAAACAAAATAACATATGTAATGAAATAGATTTTGTCTTTATATTATCAGATATGTAAAACTAAAATGAATACTTGACAACAACATTATGTAATCAGTTATATTTATTTTTTTAATATTTATAGGTTATATATATATTCGTGTATTATAAAAATCTTTAACGTGTGTTGTTTTAGTAATTAAAAAATCTATACATAGGAGACACACAATAATTTGTTTTAAAGCTTATTATTAAACAATTTTAAAAAATTAAAAAAATATATATATAATATGTAAAAAACACTCCATGGACGGTTTCAAGGAATGTTTTTTTACGTATTGTATATATATTTTTTTTAAATTTTTTAAAAAGTTTTAATAATAAAGTTTTAAAACAAATTATTGTGTGCCTCGTATGTTTAGATTTTTTAATATTCGTGTATTCTGGATCGGTCCTTCTCCCATTATACTTAATTTTTATTGTATTTCTAGATAAACAAACTGTATTTTCTGGTTTTTCTCAGAATTTAGATTTATTTGATTCTTTCACTCACTGAAATGAAAAAAAAATAACTAAAAACAAACTTCTGGTTGATGAATGAGCTTTTCATACCATACTTTTTTTTTTTAATAGCAGATTTGGAATTAATGTTAAGTCAACAATCCTCCCCCAACTTTTCAAAAAAAAAAAAACAAACAAAAAAAAAAACAACAACAACAAAACACATTTAAATCATATCTTTAAACATTTAATTGTTAAATAAATTATTGTAAAATTATCTTATATCAGTGACTACTTTTAAGTAATATATCAAGAAAATACAACATATTCTTAAAATTACCATACAAAAATACTATATACTAAACAACGTCTGATGAAGGCTTCTGATAAGGAAAGCCGAAACTGGTAACGAGTTTTTAAATCTTTTAACTTTTAACAAAAAAGTGTGTTTCTATCTCTGTTTATGTATGCTTTTTATGCTACATATTATTTTGTATTACCATATATAAATATTTTGTTAAACAGAATTATTTTTGTATATTTCTAAAACTGAATGATTCTGAATCTTGCTGTTACGACTTCCATCGTGAATTTAAGTTGGACTTAATTAAAATCTTGAGATGTGTTTCTTGTAACATCAATCCACTGACTGAAATAGAGCAGACAGACATGTCTCCTTTCGTAAAGTAAGTGACATCAGTGTCGCTCCGTGGACATGTTCCTCTTTTAGTTTTGGAAACTTAAATAGCCCTTAGATGTAAATTCGGTAGAATGGCGTGCTTGGGACAAATTGTGGCACCACATGGCGATGAATTCCTTTCACAATATATGTCACATCGTCATATTACAACCAGTCCTGTTTTGTTTTTTCCAGAAGTTGTGATCTCTTGGAGATTTCTTGTAGAGGACGAGCGTTGAACGATTGTATGTCTGATGTAAATCGTTAAACAAACAAATAATCTGGTGAAAGTTCTTATCGCTCTATCACCCACTGCTAGAACACATTCTCAGTGATACCACAAGGTATAACAGACCAGTTCAATGTAGACGCGTTCTCCGGCTTACTCGACAGATTAGGGACCACAGCAATGTCGGAAACCGGAAATAGTCAAAATACGGGATCCATTTTTTTTTTTTTGCAAATGCATTGTGGCCACCGAAAAACGTACATTTCACAGTGGATATCACTTGTGAATGTGTGCGAAAGCTAAACACTACACTATTTACATCCGTGTAGAAGTACAGTACGACACAGACTGAACGAAAAGATGGCGCCAATTCGATTGAGAGAAAAAGCAGCGTGTAAAGAACGTGGAAAATCGTGGAAACATGACGCAATAGGTCGAAAGAGAGAATCAAGCATCGAATGTTTGGGTTCTGGTAATATTTGAAAAGGGTCGAAAAGAAACTACTGTAAATAATATAACAGCATAGATGCTGTTGATATCTGCAAAATATGAATGAGAAGAACAGATAGCGCAGGATAATCTTTCAAAACTTCCTGAACCGTTTCGAATCGTCAAATTATAATCAGATTTTGATTACAATGTTAACTAGAAATGTTAACTCTGGAATTTATAAATTAAGCTTCAAAAATTTCAATAATTTCAAAAATTCTTCCGGTAGAGTTCTTCTTTTACCAGCCATACCGGATATTTCGTTCACACGTCACCCCGTCTTCAGAGGACACCGTTCAAAGAAACTCACAGAATTTTATTATTAAAAGGTGATAGTCAGACGGGCTACAATTCATATTCAAGTTAAAAACAACTCTCTGATTGAAATAGTTAAAATAATAATAAGAATAACTTGACTAACTTTTAATAAACCTTTTTAGAATTTTTTAGAAAAAAAGAAAAAAAAAATAATTATATCAGAAAATATAAAGGCGTTCTTTCAAAATAAATTATGTAAAAAAACAATTCTGGTTGTTCAAAACATCTCAGTTTCTAGTTATGTGGAATGATTCCTTAATCTCCATTATTTGTTGCTTTATTTCATTCAATAAATACTTTTACTTTTTTTAAATAAATATTTAACAATACAATTTTCTCTCATCTCAACAGGTTCATTGGAAGAAAGTTATTTGTATTTTAAGATAAGAAAAATCCAAGAAGGAAGGGTATTTTAAGTAGACGGTTTCTCATTAAGCACCCCTTCTTGACCCGCATGGTTGGGGGTGGAATGTGACTTGCCACTAATTTCCGAGCATCTTGTGGGAAACCAGACTGACTTTGCATATATTTTTATCAACGGTCTAGGGTCCCTTTTTTTCTCTCTCTACCCTTCTCCCTGCATTATGGGCTTTTTCTCCCCCTCCACTCTGAAAGCATGCATATGTATGCAAACGTACGCGCGAGGAGGGGGTGGCAGCGAGGCGGAGGAGGAGGGTGGTGTTTTGTGACCCTCCTGGACGACCCCCACTCGGCATATTTGCCCTCTCCGAACATATCATCCCGATCTCTGGAAAGTCTCAATGAAAATGATACTTGGCATAAACAGGAAGTCGAAGAGCCTTTTGCGGCGAATGGGGGAGAGGCAGTAGGGTTAAAGGCACAAGTGGGAACAAACTTTTGATTTACGGTGCATTCGTATCCTTAGACAAGACGAGTTCGACAGCAAAAAAAAGCACAAAACGAGAGAAAGGCTTAGGATTTTATATCGCAACCAAGTAAAAGTATATCTTTGATAAATTCAACACACCGCCAAGGCTGCAGACGAAAGAAGCCACGAGCAAAATAAATCACGAAGACACAGATCAGCCTCAAGGAAAAGATAAGGGACAAATATCTACTTAAAAAAAAAAAAGGAATCCTTCATAAGATTCTTTACCGGCTTGTTTAATCACTTCATCTACGTCTCAGTTCATCTTAAATTCTCCATAAAATGGGTTATGGATTAAAGTGTAAAAGAGTTTTTGTTTTTTCTTTACTTCTTAAAATGTTTAAAGTTTCCATTGAGACCCCCCCTCCCTTGTATTCCAAATTACGTAAACAGTCAGATACAAAAATCAAAGACCGTTTTTTTGAAATTGTAAGAAAGAATTATTATTATTATTTTTAATCCATAAAAAAAAAAAAGATGAAATATACTGAATTTTAACGTTGTTGTTTTCACCTTGGCTTTAACCAAAAAGCTAAAATTATTATTTTTATACTCTTAATCGTTAGGGTATGTTCCATGTAAACTGTAAACAATTGATCACTGACTGTCGTTTTCTTGCTTGCGATTTTGTTGTATTTATTAGCCTCGATTTTATGCTATATATTTCCTTTTAATCTAGTGGATTGCAGATATATTAATTGTAGATTGCAATAGTTAATCGCTGTCATTTATTTGAGAACGGTTTTAGAAAACGAACCTGATTGGTAGATTAAGTTGAAGTTTTAAAGACAAGATGTCAGTTCTTAAATATTTATTTCTTTATTTTTAAGTTTAGGAATTCTATCCCTAAAAATAAATAAATATTTTTTTTTAATTCAAATTAGATTCGAATAAAATTTTGAGTTAGAACTATTGATATATAGGCTTTACAAATTTTTTAATTACGATGAAATTAAGTAAAACAAAAAAAAAAAACTGCCTTTTTAAAACATTTGTAATTATAATCGGCTATTATTACATTAATAATAATTTGTATAATTAATTAATAAACGTCAATGTGCATTTTTAAGTTAATGTTACCGTTACTCAACCAAAAAAGTAAATAAATAAATAAATAAATAAATAGCATAAGATGATTGGTCAGCAAATAACAAAAATTACATTCTGCCCCATCCGTAGAGCAGCCAGCTAAAAGAGATAGCAATTGCTTAAAATATAAATAAAAAATAATAATAATAATAAAAAAACCCGCGATGACATTAATATTCTGTTGTTGATTGCTTTGTTTATCTTGTCCTGTGTATAGTAAATTACACGAAGCTCTGACACCGGAGATATTATTAGCCAACATTACCCAATTTCGTTAAATATTTGGCGATGTGAGGAAACTTTCGACAAAGACAAGACACTTTTTACAGATATTCCGTAATTTTGTTCTTCAAATTTTTGCAGTAACCCAATAAAAAGCCAAGTGTTATTTCAAAGTTATTTTTGAAGTGTTATGATTTCATTCTAAGCTTGCATGTTGGATATATTTATTGTAGAATTAAAAGCCAGTGGCATCCTTTGAACAATATCAAATTGTTATCACTACTTTTAGCCATTCAAATATTGAAATCTATTTATTGTTTCGAGCGTCACCAATGAAAATGAAACCTGAACATGCATTGTTAGTTTCTTGATCGCACACGTATTTCAATGGATGATTTTTTTTTATTTTAATGCCACTAGAGTTACAGAGGCTAAGCAGCCTCAGAAAAAAAGGCATCAAATCGAGAACATGTTATCGAAACAAACAAGAGAGAAAGAAACATCCAAGTCAACGTCGGTATTCGAACCAAGGGTGTTCGGGCACGGCAGCCTCAGCAATGACCATTCGGCCGTAACCGGAAGGTTATTCGAACATCTGTTGTAATAAACTCTATATCAATATGAACAACAATAACAACATGTATGTATGCAAAAGAGTAAAAACGAAAAAAAAAATCAAAGGTGTTAAATTATATATATGTATTTTAATTTACGAAATATCTGTAAGTATTTATATATTTTTATGTGCAAATTAAATCTGCGAATTTATCGGTTGAAATATTTATTAAATGCTTTGTCTGGAAAAAAAAAAGGTTCAAGAAGGCCAAGTTACTCCAACTACGGAATTGAACTATAATAAATTAATCTGCTTGTGTGGGAGCCAACAGATCGATTTCATGCCTTTTACTTTCGGCTTATTATTTTTTTTAATACATATTTTTCAGACCTTTTTTTTTCCCCCGCTTCTGATATCAGACGATATCGAAGAAAACACTTTTGGTCTTAAATGGATGTAAGGAAGAAAAAAAACAATCTAGCGAATCCTGACAAAGTGTATTGCATGATTACTGCTGACTGGCATGCTCGTAAAGTGTAGCTCATACAGAACCAGACTTAGCATTCCCAATTAAGCAGGACGGAGCAGTTTAAGGCCAAAGGAAGGCGAAGGGAAGGAAGAAAACGAAAAAAAAAAAAAAAAGATTATAAGAGGAGGAGGGGATGAAGAAGAAGAAGAAAAAAAAGACATAGTTACAAAGTGCAGACGACGAGTTAAAGGACAAGGATAAAATAATGGCCAACTGAACGAGAATGTGATTCTGGTGAAAGATAAATGGTTTTTCTTTATTTAATCAACACAAGGCACACACACAGACACGCAGGGAGAAAGAAAAAAAGAGGCAGTTAGAATGGCAACGAAACAAAGTAAGAAAGAACAAAAAAGTACAACAGGGGACAAGAAATCTTCACCGAGTCACTATGGGAAAGCGGGAACTGCTATGTTTTTTTGTAATAATTACATGATCTATACGAAAGCTGAATTTAACGCTCTTGACGGAATTACGATATGGTATTAGCAAGCATCTTTTTTTTACTAAGACTTATATCAGGTCAAGTGGATATTTACTTGTTAGCGCTGCTTTATTCGTAAAAAAAACTGTTCATTTCTTTGGATGTGACAACAATGTGTGTTGCTTATAATAATTACCACGGAAGAAATGCTTAATATCTTGTCTGTATGATCTGTTGGGACTTAGCAGATCAAATGTTGTAGAGGGTCTTCAAGTGCTTAATTCAGTTAAGGTATAGAAATCCATCTATCGTTATACTGTATCTCCTCAGACAAGATCTCTTCCTCTAACGGTTATAGCTGTTTACGAAAATTTAAAACAATTTGCACAAACAACTGAATCTAAATATATATAGAAAGATCATTCATAAACGTTATGTATGTATGTAGGTAGGTATTTTTAAATCCAAATACAGTACTAATTACGAAATGCCTGCAATACGATGATTAAGATGAACTCTTTAACTGTTTTATGTAGTAACATTAACTTGTATTCTAAAAACTTAATGTTCCAATATCTGTGATTTTTGTCAAAATGCAGATGTAGAAATAAAAAACTTCATTTTTCTTAAGGAACACGGAAATTATTATTTTTTTTTAAAGCTTTTTATTTTGAAATTCTGCTTACGCACATTGATACCAATATTATGTCATTTCAGATCGCAGACTCGAATCACTGCTCAAATTTTAGTAAATTCTATAATACTCTTTAACCCATAAAAAAAGAAAAATTAACAAAATAAAAACAAACAAACAAACCTACTAATACCTCAACTCTTTAATAAAATAGCTCGTCTTATTCTTAAAAAGATTTAAATTTAGTGTCACTGATTCCAAACTGTCCTTTCCAAAAAGAAGTGTTCATTCTTACAAAATTTTTCATTATGGAATTTATTATTACTAAGATTGCTGATCTAGGCCTAATTAATCTCTGCAGTTGCGAAACAGTGATGCAAAGATATCTCATCAACGACCCTAACATCAGTTCTAGGAAAAGTATTTACCTGTCCAATCCCCAAAAGGTTATTGCAGGATAAATTACCACCTTCTCTAAGGCCAAGACCAGTTCATTCGAAGATCATCAACGTCTAAGGATTAATCATAGGAAAGAATCCCTTCCTACTTGTATGGTGTAATCTCCGATTGTGGGTGTATTCTTAGAGGCACGGTAGAGTGAGAGAAGATAAGGGAGAGTAACGAAATAAAGTGGTAATAAGCGAATCATTCGGAAAACATTACAGGAATGAATACAGCTTTAATGCCATAATTTTTATTTTTTGGTGATTTTTTTTTTTTTTTTGTCTTGTAGAAATAATACAGCAAAATAAATCAGAATTTACCGGTTAAAAATTTAAATTTCGAATAAAAAAACAAACAAAATTTGGTAAGAAGTTATAGATAGAAGCTAGACTGTTTAACCAATTCTTAGTAAACATGCTGCAATATTTTCGTGAATAACTTATTATTAATAAAATAAAAATGTAATAATTATTATTAATTATTGCTAATAATAATTACGATTAAATGCTTTAGTCTTGTGTTAGAATATCGTTTCTCTTTCTAGAATGTGCGAGACATGCAGTTGTTTGTTTTTAGTAGAAAGTTTATCAAAAAATTAATAAATAAAAAATGAGCTATTTTTGTTCCTAAAGTCGAATTATTATTAATATAAAAGTTGTTTTTATAATAATTCTAAAACACGAGACTAATTCTATTGTATATTCAAATGAAAATAAACTTATAATCCTTTCCCTTGCACAGTGTGAGTAGATCATGGAAGAGTAATAGA
Organism: Thereuonema tuberculata; assembly: GCA_023159025.1. Taxonomy (NCBI): domain Eukaryota; kingdom Metazoa; phylum Arthropoda; class Chilopoda; order Scutigeromorpha; family Scutigeridae; genus Thereuonema; species Thereuonema tuberculata. Next base: position 50,892,492 of record JAFIDM010000005.1, read on the forward strand.
TCGATAAACACATAATATTATAAATAAACAAACTATGAATAAGCTACCAATACTAAAATTTCAATAAGTTTCGATTGGAATTTTTAGAAAGTTATACTTTATTTTTTTTAGCTGGCTTAAATTTTATTGTTCAGCTAAAAAGAAATAATTAAAAGTTTTTAATTGAGATTCCTTATTTAAAGTTTTTGGCTAATTAAAATTATAATGCAAAAAAAGGCAAAGCAACAACATAATATATTAAAGCAAGAATATTGTAGTTGGCATGCCAATTTTGGAATACATGCTTTCAAAGAGTTCATATATTTTTTTTCTTTGTTTATCATTTCGTAGGTCTCTCCTCGTAACTTTTTTGAGTAAGTTCTAATTTAAATTTCATTTGAAAAATCGCTTTCGCTCCAGACTACCTGAAAGTGACTAAAAAAATGTTTGGATCATTATGGTTCGTAATTCTTGTTATATATTTTTTATTAAAAAAACAAAAACAAAACAATAATTTCAATTGCATTTGGGAAATGGTTAAACGAAATATATTATAACTCATGAAATCAGAAAAAAATACCTTTATATTCGAATTTAATAAAAAGTATCTTGCAAAGTTTATTTTCTTCTAACAATTTATGTCAACTCTTTATAAAATTCATTTACTTGTGAACTGTTTTTTCGATATCTAATCGTAATTATTATGGCAATTATATTGTTGCCCTATTTGGACGTACTTTCTTGGTATCTGTGGTTTTTCCTAGAGTCAGTGGGGGCGTGTGCCTTAGTTGCAAAAAAAGGTTGGCGCATCTCCATTCCTTTGGCTAACGATGCCGATTGTGTCCGTCTTCCCTCCCCCACGTGCTATGTTGTCAAGGTGAGACAAACCGTCTCAGACAAAAGACATCGCATAACAGAGCAAAAGGCTCCCATGATGAATGAAGGTGGGCCATAATTACCCTGGGCCCGAGTATGGGACAACGTCCTACGAACGCCGGCCCTCCGAATTGTCTGTCCCATGATGAGGCAGGGGTGGGGTCCCGGAGAAGAGCAGCCACAACGAGGGAATAATAAGGATGATTAGTTCATGCCCCCGATCCCATCCGCACGAGACAATGGCGGATTGTCGCTGTGGCTCAAATGCAGATATGCGGAGGCGAGCTCGCTATGGAATGCTCCACAAAAGTGCAAGAGACTCAAAAGGAAATAGAACTGCCTCCCCACCCACCCGACCCGCCCGACATCACCTCCCCCCGCTACTGTTTGAGACTGCACCAAAGAATTCCGAATCGCCAACAACAAAATGCACGAGTATCTACAATTAGTAATCAAAAGCAAAGAAAGAAAGCGTAACTACAAAAACAGCCATATCTTAATAGATATATATTTTTTGGTTTTAAGCTGGTTCATGTAGATGTCATCCTTTAGAAACTTCGCCGTCTCTCAATAAAAGTTTCCAATATTACTATATTTTTAAATGCTTGTATTAAAAAAAAAACTAATCTAAACTTTACCTAAACTTTTCTCAAAAGGAGTTAAGGTGTAAAAGGATTTAAAATCGGAATAGTTGAATTGCAGTAATGTGATCATAATATGACGATGCTTGTAATTTACCTGCACAATTATAATTGAATTCCTCCTATTATTCTTCCAATTGAAAATATTAGGAGGATAAGGATTAAGTTGGTGCGGAAGAATGATAGTAATCACAAAACACTACAACAGACGGATCTTGACGATCTCGTTTCCATGAGAATTACGGAAAACACGAGATCCGACCATTAGCCTCTTCAGGAGGTGTCAAGGAATTTAGTACTTTGAATGTCTGTCACTAGGAAAATGCTACCTAATGAATTTATTATTGTTTATTGATTGTTTTAAAATTATGAAAAGTATATTAAAATATAGCAAAAGTCTCATGCATTTCCCCGTATTATAATTCATTTAAATATTTCAATGAAATGTAAACATACATATATATGAAACATTCATGCATTTTTTTATTTGTGTTTGATTTTTTGTGATTAGCAAATAAAATAAATGAGAAATCGTGTGCCTTTTTGATTATTAATTCGTTAATGTAATGTTGCATTTTAAATTTAAAATCGATTGTCTTATATAAATGTATTTACATAATCCTGTTATTATTTTTTTTTGTATTTTGTTTTGTTTTGTTTATGTAGGAAATTTTTAAAATTAACGTTTTTCTAATAATTTAGCAATTTTTTTTGTGGGCGATCAGTATGTTTGACAGCTCTTACGTCTAATTACGTCTGAAAAATGCCTTTAAAGGTAAATTCTGGTTTTGTTTTGTTTTTTTCTTTCAGCTCGTTGTTTCCAGTAAATAACTGCGTGAATTGGGAGATGTACGAAATATGTACGAGTAGCTTCAGCTACTTTGTCTTGAACTCTTTCTAAAGGAATGAGAGGTCCTCCATTAATTAATTCCCTCCGAAAATATTCTTCAACTTGCATTATTATTTTCCGTTCGCTGCTTTGTACAACACTGTTTCTCGACATTTTGTGAGAATACTTGGATAGAGGCTATTCTCGCGTAAATTACGTGAAATCACGAAAAAACGAGATCGTCAAGATCCGTCTGTTGGACTACACCTACGATATTTCAAATATTTGAAAAATTAAATAACTGTCTCCCCAATTGGGTATTACTATTAACAACAATATATTAATATTAATAATTAATAGTAACAATAAATTAAACTTGAAGAATCAACTCTAATGTAAAACCTTTCTTAAAGTTCTAGCACTCGGTTATTTTCTTTTACTGTGTGTTTTTGGTTAGGTGCCACTCCGGGGTGCTGAGTTGGAGTCCTTATTTTATCATAAACTCTGAGCCATCATCAAGGGTAAATCTGGCTGAAGAAGCCTAACAAGGCTGAAACAGTTGTCCCAGATTCCCGAGATGGTAGCTCAGGGTGCGAGAACGTTTAATTTATTTCATTTCTGCATTTATTGAGTTGATTCTTACACTAATATTTTAAGGAAAAAAAAATAACGTGCATAAACAAAAGTTGTTGAACCAATACGTACAGGTATCAGATTATTTGTGATGATTTGTCTTTTTTGTTTTGATAATCATGAGAAACGAAAAAAAAAAAGTCAGGCCTGAAGCGGGATTCACAATTACATCCCTGCAGTTCTGTTAGTCAAATTAACGGGATTAAGGCTCCAAAAGAAGGAAGATTTGTAATTTCGAAACGCAATCTACACAGTAAATTTTCTTATTAGTTTTAATAAATTTAATCTTGGTAGAGATAAGGAGTTTTCACTCCATTCTTTCATAATAATCCTCTATTTTTTTTTTTTAACAAGAGTTATTGTTCGTAATAGCTTTAGCTAACGAATTACGAACTTAAAAGAAAAAAGATACGACAGAGAAGAAATACGATAAATTACAACGAGATTTTAAGATTAAAAAAAAAAATAGGGAAAGGATTTAACAGATATTACAGCACATTAAAGACTAAATGACGTCTTCTTTAAAGAGATCGGATTGGATCAGGTTATTAAGGGTTCGATCAATATCTAATCATCAATTAGAATGCAATTGCAACATTAATAAGCAAGACATTCAAGTTCATGAAAGAAATGATCGAAAATTTAGTTCTTCAAATCTGCAATTACGCAATTACTTTAATAAATATGTTTGAAACGTATATTTTGAAGTGATTTAAATATATGTAAACTACTTTTTTTTCTTCTTATTTGCTAAAGCTACTGTGCTATTGTAGATCTCTGATAAGGAAGCATTTGGGAAAAGGTATGATTTAAAGAAGTTGTATGATAATGAAAGTGAAGCCATTCAGGGGAACGAAAACAGGCGGTCGTACAGGAAGGTTTATTGACAATCCATTGCTTGAATTTCTATCGAAAACAACGATTGTCACTTTATAAAGAATAACATGTACAGTAGAACCTCGATTAACCGAAGTGGTCGGGACCGGACCTCCGTCGGTAAATCGAAAATTCCGGATAAAAGAGAGCACTTAAAAATGGCTCACAGGAAACCGCAAAAGTTTCAACACTGGATTTTAAACATGTACACAAAATAACTAAATGTGATATTTTTAATTATATTACTATAATTATAAACAATAAATTTGTTCAATAGATGTCATACAAGTCAGAAAATGCAATGTAAATGTTCATATGACGTACGATACATACTTTACATTGGCTTAAACGGAAGTAGTTTACTTTTTTATTTTCGATGAGGTACTTTTTTTTTTATACTGAAAATTTGAAATGGAGATTTAGATCAGAAGTTTTCAACATACAGATTATTCAATGTTGAGCAATTTAACAGTTATATTTTTACAGCTACGAAAGCTTCACTAAAATTGCCAAAAATTTGTATTGGGAAAAAAAGGCAAATGGAATATACAATAACCCATTCACGTTTTGAATTATCATCAACGGGAATCTGAGACAGTTGTTTCGTCCTTATTAACGCTCATCAGTCACATTTACCAATTGACGATCAACTCAGAAGGCGTGAAAGATGATATATCTCGCGAGTGGGACCTCCGAAAAACAAGAAACAAAAAAGAAATTCACTGTAGTCAATACCGTATCAAGATGTCGGACAGTTAAGAACTAGGTACAAAAGACATTTACTTAAGGGACAAAACAAGACAAACATCTAGCGGTCTTAAATGGGGAAGTTTCTATTTTTGCGTCTACTTATGCACGTCAAACTTTCCCTCTCGCTGTAAAGTATGTTACAGTATTTTATATTTACATTATACTGTAGAAGTTGTTTTACTGTCGTAGTTTTTGTTTTTGGAATTTTCACTAAGTTTAATCATTGTAAAATGATTACTCGCGAGCAGTGTTTATGCACGCGAAAAAACTTTAGGTGGTATAAACTTCATATATTTGTTTATTGTGCAAAGTGGCGGGGATATAATAATAACGTAATAGGGGTACGGGAACTTCCTAGCCATCCTGTATATTTGTTTTTAGTTGTGGTTCTGTTCCGTAATTCATCCCGAAAACTGTTACAAAATCTGAGAAAAAAAAAAGAAAAAAAAAATCATGGGGAGAATTTGAATAGTCCAGGAAAAGATTAGATGAATTGCTTATGTAATTACCAAATTTGAAATTGTAAGAAAAGTATTTTACTAAAACCTACTACTTCAAATGCTGATTTTTCTTTGTCTAGTTGCGGCCCGACATAAAGTTCAATGTAACTTTGCGGTTCGCAGTAAGATTGAAACATCTCTCCGTACAACTTGAAAGGAAACTGTGTTATTAGCAGTCGTTCAATATCCCTAATTTAGATGCCACAGATTGACATTCAGAGTTGGAAACTAACAAGTAAAAAGAAAGTTAGTAACACGAAGATTATTCAAGCTACTGAAAAAAAAATAATATTAAAAACTCAAACCGTTCCCAGTTCTACGATTCATCTACCACATAAAGTAAATGTTTTGCAATAACGACAAAAGCATAGATATGTTAAAGCACCGGCTTCTATATTTACACCAGCTTAGTAAATGGTTTATTGGATGTAACAGAAAGTAACAGAAAGGATTGGAGATGGTTATTCTTATTAATTTTACGTTGCATTCTTAAATTTCTTTGAGTCGGGAATTAAAGAGTTAAATTTAGAATGTTGTTAGAAAGTAGATTAAAAAAACAAGAGCCCATTTCGATGATTTCTAATTACTGGAAAGCTTTCTGAAAGCAACTGAGACGAACGCCTGGAGAACCATTTAAAAAAATTAAGATGAGGGCACATATGGAAATGGTAGAAATTCATTCTTGAAACCACAAAGAGACAACCACAATGGAAACCAGGTGGTGCACAATGGTGAATGTTTATTAGGCAGTGTGTGTGTGTGTGTCCCTAGATCTGCGAAAAGGAGTGGATTCCCGAGAACAACACACGGAATTAGGCACTTCTGAAGGCAGTGACTCTCTGGAGAAGAGACCGGGAAATAAAGAAGCCAAAGGAACACAGTGCAAGACTGGTTGCTCATTCGAGCCGCGATGAGGAGAGAACATCAAGACGAAGGAAGGAGATTGTCTTAAGATTCTTCTTGTTCCCGCGGCAATTTTTATAAAATCCGTTTTAATCACTTTTCTCGCACCATCCGCGCGATTTGGGAGAACTTATCCATCCACGTCGAGATCATTTCTCCCACTCGCCAACCCCTACTCTGGTCGCCCCAAAGAATTAGATTCAGCTAATTAAACTAATCGCACAGAGCAAGGCTAAGGATTCATGAAGAGAAGGAGGGAAGTAAAAAAAAAGAAGAATAAGGAAGAAAAAGTGGAGATACGAAGACAAAAACAGAACTTCTAATAATAACTATCAGAACTTTTCTTCAACTTTGTTTCGTTTACTTTGAAACTTTACAGTTCTACAATGAACAATGGAATATCAGAAGCTTTAACGGGAACAGAACATTTATAGAAAGTTGTAGATAAATAGTTTTATGTCCACAACGGATAAATTAAATGAAATATTAAAATTCTATGTTAAACAATCCTTACAATTTGAGTCCTGTTTGAGTCCTTTAAAATCTTAACAGTGTTTTTATGGTTAACTAGCCGGGTACCGTCGCTTCGCTCAGGAATCCTTGCATATATGGCATTAAAATTTTTTTTTATTTATTTAGCAAATTAATATTGAGATCGGAGAACTTCCCAGCCCGTTGTAGCCTTCTCCGCTTAACTCAGGTGTATTGCGCGTTGGCGCCACACGCCTGGGGTTGCGCCATACACATTTTTGCATGTATCTTGCAAACTCAGAAACGTTTGTGAATGACCGATATATCGCTCGATAGAACTTTCAAATACCAATATTTTCTCAATATAATGTTCTCTTCCAACTTTTATACTTTTCATTTAAATTGAGAAAAAGTCAAAATTTGACCCTTTTAAAAGGCGCAATCTTGGAAACCAAAACAGTTTTTCGAAAGATTTTTTTTAGTACTTTGTTTGTCTTAAAAAGATCTACATTTTATTCATTTGCATGACCAATCTATCTCTTATAGTTAGGTCACAAAATTGGAAAAACGTAAAGTCTTATGACAATGACAGACAGAATAACGCTTTTATAACATATAATTTGGTCTTTCGGAAATTGGTTACCTGGAATCCTTTTGATATTCTTTTACATTTATATTATAATGATTTTTATAAGTGTAATGATTTTTATATATTCATATTTATCTTTGTAATATAGTTCTATTTATTCTTACATATTTTTAGTGTTTTGTATTAATCAGCATGTATTCTATTGTATGTTCTAATTTCTACTATTGACTGTTTAATTCTACTTATTCAATTCAAATTTTCCGTTGGCTGTGCTTCTCCCCTCTGATTCGTTGTAATTTAAAGATACAGTTAAAATTCAGTTAAAGACGTGTGGTTAAATTCCCCAATCAATTGTAAAAGCACGCCAATCAATCACAACCTCTGTAAATAAGTTTATTTAAACTCCTGATGCTACGAATAAATCAGTTCCATTAGAGTTCTCACTAGCTCCAAGTCTGATCCCTAATTTCACGAACCAGTGGTCGAAAACACACACCACAATATAAGGCTATTGAATGTCTACTTGCCTCATGAGAGTGAAAAGTTGATGTCCAATGTACAGCTCTGTTACTAATATTTAAAAATGATGCTGGCAGTAAAGATAATGAAAGAAAACGATTAAAACTAAATTACAAATTTTTAAATCAATTGTTAAGTCAATACTCGACTATGAGCTGAGAGTTGGAATATGCCTATGAAAACATCATATTTGAAATATTTGAGAAGGGCCGTAGGAAAAAATAGAGAGAATATTGGAAATACAAAGATAAGAGAAGAAGTAAATGAAAAACGATGAACGGAATACATAGAAAGTAAATACATACTTAGATGGTATGGATAAAGATCTTATAAGGATGGGAAACAACAGGACCTAGAGGCAAGAACAGAAGGGCGTAAGAGAAAAGGCACATCAAGAAGAAGTGGCTAGGAAATATAGAGAAAATTATAAAATATAGAGAGAAAAGAATATCAGAAGTTAAAGGATTGGCTAATAACAGAGTAAATTTTAGAAAGTGGATTGAGAGACTCTAAAGGATGCAAGGGAATTGATAAAGAAGAAACAAAACGCCAGAAACAGAATTTTAATTAATAAAAAAGTTTAACGTGCCTTGAATTTAATATTATTAGGCCTACTACACTGGCACTCGTCAACAGCTAAAAAATAAATAAAATTGCAACGTACGTTTCGGAATATCAAAACATAATTCCTTTTTCAAGCTAAAAATTTTTTAAGCTAATTAAAGAATTTTAATTGTCAAACTTTTAGATGGTTTAAGATATGTAAATCTTAATACATATGTAATATGTAAATCTACACGTTCTACCTTTATTTATTTATTTTTTTAAGACTTAATAACATTAAAATGTCTGATGAAAACCGCTGTAATGGCGGTTGAAACTAGTCACTTTTTAAATTTTTTAAATGTTATGTACTGTGTTTTTAACTTTGAACATTTAATTATTGTGTGATTTTACACACAATTTAAGTAATTGTGGAATTTAAATTTGTTCTTTGGGATTCACGAATTTTATTGTGTTGGATTATAACTTTTTGAAATGAAAATTATACACAAATAAAATGCTTACTATTCATTCATGTTCACGTACAGAATGTGATTCTGTTGGTATGTGTCTTGGAACCTTGCAACAACTATAATTAAAAGCACAACTAACCCAGATAGGAAAAAGTAATTTCAATTTCGAGAAGTTTCATATAATTGTAAGGGGATAATTTTTGCTTTCCTTTTAAATGATAGGTTTCAAGTTTTTTAAAAAAATAAATTCACTATTTATTATTATTATTTTTTTTTATAGGAGACCGTGTCACATTGAGTAAAATGAAATTAAGGAAATTGGGGGGATTAAGAGATTAAATTAAATAAGCCTACTTTAAATTTAACACAACAACTGAAAGTTATTTAATTGAAAATAATCTAATTACGTTTCAATGCATTATTTCCACATTGAGAAAAATTATGTTACAGGCTTAATTAAATATGTTACTATACATTTTATATAAGTTTAACGGTAAAGTTTGACATTCCAGAATACACTACAACTCATATTATTAAACTGTAATTCAAAAAATATTCTGGCGAGATTCATTATTACAGTGTTACTATTTGGAATGTGCTTCTTCACTGAGCTATGCGATATCTCAGAAGATAGTGACAGATTCTTTGAGATAGGGAGTGGGATAATCTTTTTAAAACAAAAAAAAAAATATATAGAGGAATTTCACCCTTTCCCGTGGCCATATTTCGAATAGACGGCTCGTGACCTCTCCTTGCTTTAAGTTCTATATCAGACAGAGAATCGCAGAAGAGAGAGGAAATACAGCTCATTTGCATAGACCGCATCCACAATGAAGCACCCCCGCCTACAACCAAATGTTGGCCAGATGTTGAAAGAAACGGAGAAAAAGGAGACAGCCATTTGGATTAAGTTGTCTCCGAAGCCAAAATTTTACACTGAAATGTAATCAACGTTAATAATATTTATTCAATTAAAGTTTAAACAGTAAGACGCTAGTCTAGTACAATATAGTAATTTTAACTTTTATTAATAAATGAGTGATGTTTAAACTAATCACTTTAAACATCAACTCTGATACATTCTGCATTAAGCAAGACGATATAATGTTTTCAAAAAATATGGATATCACCACAGTGACTGTTAATCCCGCTCTATCTCTACTTGGGACAAGTTCCCACATGTCTAATGACGCTTCATTTTTCATTTTCCAGAAATTCAGATCTTATTATTACACTCTTGGTATTGTTATTATAATCTAACAAATTATATTCTAATAAAAAATTGTACATTCATGAAATTGACAGAGAAGGGTGCTTCAAGTATTAGTAATCAAATTTTTATCACTAAGTTAATATCTTTATTATTCAACGATACAATAAATGGATAAAAATAAATGTGACCTGCTAAATTTTTAATAAAAATCAGAAAACTTTTGTAATTCAAATTTTGGTAGCTTAAAAAAACTCTAGAAACTAAAAAATTGATATTTATACATAAATACTCGAACTTTACGACTCAATCTAGGTACTTACATACTTGAACATCTATGTTCTTAATTGCTGAATCGTATGTAATCTATCCGAGATCACAGAAGACACGGAAATATTGGATAATAGATTGTTCATTTTAGTCTTCTGAGCAGCTTTACAACAATAAATAAAACAATGAAGTAAAGGGTTTTATTTATTTCTTTAATTTAATTACTGTACACATTTTAGTCACGAGTTTCCCCAGCTTTTCTTTCCTGAATTGCAGAGAACAAACCCTGATCATTGACGATCGAAAACAACTGCTAACAATCCAAATATTTACTCAAGAGAACTTTATCAAGTTTATTTCAAAATAAAGGTAGGCTTAACATTTTAAGATACGCTTTCATTTGTGATGCTCACCTTAAATCGCTTAAATTTTCTCACTGCTATGGCGCTATGACAATAGTAGCACATCGAATTGTAGCAAATATTATTCAACTGATAAACGATCTATAATTTTAATTTCGATGACAATTTTTATTTTTGCTTCCGTGTCTTGCTTTTTTTTTCTTTATTTCCACTCCTTGAATAATATTCACTAACAGTTTTCAAAGCCACATGCATAAGTTGTCAATTCGTAAGTTCCAAGAAATGGAAGAAGGGAACCGTATCGCCGAGCGGGAATCGAAGCAAGGCGGGCAGCTGTAAGTCTGTCTCCAAACTAAACAAGTCTCGGGCTGGCCAAGTGAAAAGAGGATTCGGCGTAGAAGAGGAACCGGCTCCCCAGGGGAACTACGAAGCAAGTGGTCTGCGAGATTGGCCGCCCGCCAAAATCAACCTCCGCCCGGCGTAAAAAAAAAATAATATATATATATATATAAGGCGCTACCATTCTCCAAAGGCACAACTCGGCCTGTGAAATGTCGGAATCGCGAAGAAGAGTGTAAAACCTACATAGACTGATTGGACATCAACGAAGAAGAGAGTTTGTTTAAGTAATGCACATCGAGTAAATCCTCATAATATTACCGTAATTGAACACGTCAAAACAAATTCAATGTAAAAAAAAAAAATAATCTGTAATTTACAGCTATAAAACGAATACTTTTTAAACGCAGCGATGACAGTTTCTTTCACGTTACTCTATCTGAGTTAGGTACTGGGCTGTGAACTTTACTCTAAAGGCGGCACCAAAGGAGAAGATGGGCTTATTTATTTATATACACAGTGTTTCAATAAAATGTTTACACAATTCGACTTGTTGATAGAAATCTGATCATTTATATAATGATAACACAGCTAGATGGCGGTTGGTGTGTTCCAAGGATAACAGTCTGGGTGATTGGTATATTTCCAAATCACTGATCAAACGATTTTCTTTGAAGTTAACGTCACATGTTGTTCTTCTCTAAGCAGTTACTTATGTAAAACAAAACAAGAAAAATGGAATAGAAATGTATGGATTCTTGCTTGAAATTTACGAATGCTAGAAAAGAAAAATTACGAAAAGTTTTCTCTTTCGTGTTAATCCTATGTCAGTGATTGCAATATCAACACAAACATTAGAACATCCATCTTTTAATATTATTATTATTATTATTTTTAAATTAATTATTATTATTTTTTTTTATTTTTTTTATTAATTAATTATTAATTTATTATCCTAATTTAGATGTTTCAATAGATTAAAGCCTGTTTTTCGTTACAAATTAATATTTATTAGTGGCGCACTTGTTTTCTGGATTTTGATAATATAAAATAAATACTTATTTTTGTAATTAGAGTTTATTATTTAGTTCTAATAAATCAAAAGGAAATATCTGAAGAAATAATAAATCTCCGGAATGATCGAGTTAGTAGTTGACAGATATTTCGCGCTTTTAAAGCTCATCAATTCAAACAAAGTTGAAATTAACTCAAATTTTTAAGATAAGTTGTTTTTAATGAAAGAAAAAAAATTCCTTTACAATTTCAAATAAAAACTTTGCCTCTAATATTTTAAACAGTAAAAAAAATAAAGGTAAAAGCTGACGTGTGTACACTGTAATTACGTTGAAGGAGATGGGTACATGTATCTACTTTGAATCTAGTACATGTATTATTTTAGAGATCTGCAAAGAATTATGGCTTCTAAAGGGACAGCGTAAATCATTAAATAATTTACAGTGATTATCGATACTTGAAGAATTCCCCCCGTCCTGCAATGTGTTAAATTCAAGCACCCCCAACTCATTCTCCCCCACCCCTTTCCCACGCCTCGTTCCCAAATTGCATTACATCATCGTCAATTTGGGTGAATGTAAGATTTATGGTCACCGCTCGAAATCGAGACTCACGACCTCGTGTGACGTCATCGTCCATGACGTAAAACATTGTGAGGTCCAAGACGATTGGTTAACATAAAATTAAAATGCAATTAATATAAAAAGGAAGCATTAACAAATATAGCAGATTTTAAAAATTAAGTTAAAAAAATAAATTGTAGATATGGTAAGGAATCATTGTAAATAAATGATGTATTAATTAATACTTTAATAACAAAAGCATTTTCCGATGTAGAATAATTAAATTTATAATAGAAATAACAATATTAGGAATAACAATATTAACGAACAAAACATTCATCAGAAATTCTTTAATTAATTTATAATTTTATTAATTTAAAAACAGGGAATTATTAAATACTGGACTATACGACTGTACAATATGAACTATAGAGTAATAATATAGATTATTGCATTTCTATCTAGTGGTGGGTTTAAACTGAGATTAAGGTATTAAAAATCGTATTACGTTAATCAAGCTAGAATAAAAATGAAGAAATTCTATAATTGAATGAGACTGAAGCCTTAACTGAAATGATGACCACTATATAGAAATGATTTTCTGGTAGCTTTCAATTAAAGAAATGAGTATTAAAAAGTAAAATATAAATAACATATTAAATATTATTTGTAAAATATTAGGTGCGTAACATAAGAGGAATTACGATAAAAAAAGTAAATAATTGGTTTTAAAAAAATCATTTAAAATTTAAGTCATTTAAAAAAAAAAATCATAAAGCAATGGCGTCTCTAACTTTTTTATGCACTCTCAGCCTATTGTCAAGTGTAAATCTGGCTGAAGAAGCCTAACAAGGCTGAAACAGCTGTCCCAGATTCCTGAGATGATGGCTCAGGGTGCGGGAACCTATTTTTCTTTTGTTTATGCGTTTTTCTTAAATTAAACTAATCACAAATTATACATTTTTTTTTTTTTATTAACTCATGTATTACTGATCGCTGGGTTTTAGAGTAATGAAAGTACAAACAATGCAAACAATTTATTTATTAATCACTGTTCTCCAATTAACCAAAACCCATTAAACCCACTCAGTATTCCAATTTTCTAAAGCAAATTTGGAACTTCTGAAGAAACTCCTCCACCGCAACAAAACTAGGATTTCGTAAAATCGCGAAAAAAAAAACAAAAACAAAACAAAAAACGTTAATTCGAAGAATTAATTTTTTTTAAACATTAAATGTGTGAAACTTTTTTTTTCCCTTGAAAGTTCTTAATTAAGATGTAAAAAAAAAATATTATTATCATTATAATATATTATTATTATTTTTTTACTTTAACTAATTTTTTTTTAAAGTATGAAATCCACTTTTTCATTCAGTTAAGACATTGTAAATGTTACGGTAAAAGGTACGAGTAATTCACGTGCAAGGATGAATTCATCATAGAAAGATAATCAAACTGAAGATAGCATTTAGGCTACATTGCATGAGCTCTGGTTCATCTGTTTCCTACACAGCAGTCAGAACTATCCAGTTCAAAGAAAAGTTATGGGTCTCATGTAGGATCCAGGTCAGAATGCGAGGACTTCAACACATTCTGAGCTACTAAATTCTGAGTAACTTCCACTGATGAATCTCGAGGTCAGAAATATCGTGGAGACGTAGTGTAGGCCTACAATTAGTTTCTTCCCCGTTCCTAGATCCAGTAGTTCGTAAGTTTAAGCTTTCTTGCAAAACGACCAGAAAACCTAAAAACAGACAGACTTATCGCGAGACCTTGAGAATTAACTCGATACAGGATAAACCAACTCGTGTGGGTTCCAAAGATGAAATTCCCCAAATAAACCTATCTGTAAATCAAGGGAAATAATAATAAGAGAAAAAGGACTGTAGGGAATTCCAAATTCATTCCTGTTGTTGTTCATCTGTGTACCAATGAAGGATTATCCTCTGTTTTGGTTAAATCTTTTTAGAAGCGCGTAGGTGACGTTAACACGATGGAGGCGGTAGATCTAGATTCTTGGCTCTTCTGCCGCTTGTCCATCTCCCCACCCTTCTACATTTCCTGTTTACCATGGATAGAGCGACGGGGATGACTGATTCTCAGTCTTCGAAACCAAGTTCAGTTACGATACCAAAAAAACAAAACAAAACAACAACAAAAAAAAAACCTCTACTTATTAAGAAACCAAAAAATTCTCTTCAATAGTAAACACTTTTGTCATGTTATTTGGTTTAATCAGTTACTTTGTATTTTATTGCTTCCTTCATTAGAAGCGAGTTAATTTATCAGCATTTTTTTTTTTATCGTAAAAAGTAAAATTTACATAATGGTATCACAGAAAAAGCAAAAAAGAAATTCTAAAAAAGAGTTGGTACATACTAGGCAGTTCACTGGGCTTTTAATGGATACGTCTGGCATTTCGAATTTAAAACACGAAAGCTCCATTCATAATGTCTTTCAAAGAATTCTATCCAAATTGGACTTAAAGGATTTTTACCAGAAAATCGTTCCTAAAGCAATACAAGTCATTTGATCCGTCCATTTTTATCGCTATTCCGGACAAAAGGACAGACATTAAGATTAAAATATTAAGAACAATGTAATTTTTTTGTAAGGAGGTTTAATGTGCATTAAATGTAATAGGTAAAACGGAAAAACGATGGAAATTACATTCGTTTGCTTTCACGCCTCGAGCCATCGTCGATGGGAATTTGAGACAGCTGTTTCGTCCTTATTAGGACTCATCAGCCAGATATACCCTCGATGATCAAGCTCAATTTTAAAAGTAATTAATTTTCCGAATTTTTTTTTTTGTAGTTATTATTCTCTTTATTGTGTCAATCTTGCTTAAAATAGTAGTTACAAATTTTGTTACTGCTAAAAGCAACAAATTTAGTTAAATTTTTTTTAGTTTACTTTTAAATTTTCATCCCGTACCATAAAACTGTGGTAGAGTGGCAGCTTTTAAGCTCAATCTGTTATTTGCTTATTTAATATTCAGTTCACGACGGTTAAGACTTGTCTGTTTCGTAAGTTTTCTGGAAGCATGATGATGAATGCCAGCAAGCAAGAAACAGCAATCCTGACATCCCGTTTACATCCCGTTTAGTATCTGTATTTTTTGGTTTTAAAAATACTTCTTTAAAACTTTAAAATGGATTCATTATGGATAGTTCAAGTACTTCGAATTTAAGACATAAAACCTCATCTTTTGAGACACTCGTAATGTCTTTCAAAGACTAACATCTTTTGAGACACTCGTAATGTCTTTCAAAGACTAACATTTAAGATACAAAAGTTTCTGACTCCTCGTTATAACAGTCAGCTCTCGATTAACCGCAACGGCTGAAGATATTACTGATAAGTTTATTTTTTGGACCAGAAAATCTGGAAATGCTTTCACAGACAAAGAGAGATTCATTGGAAATCAGCAGAGAAACATCAGATAACCTCCAAACAAGTTCCAACGACAATTCGTCGATACCAGACACATCCAGAAACTCACTTTACGATAAAGCCTTGTTTGAAGGCGCCGAAATTGCCTCTCCGAAAATGGTAAAATTACATGTCCTCGACGTTTTACAAGCCAAGGTGAGCCAATGTGTAATAAAATGAAGTCGACAACCAAGGTCGTTTTTAGAAGAAGCGTTGTGACCTGGTCATTGTGATGGAAGGAGAGAGACGGGACTGTCCGAAAGGCCCTACTACCGTTGCAACAGCGGCAGTGATTTGTGGCGTTAGTCGCTCGGGGCTCGCGCAATGAGCACCAGCACAGTGGCACGCAATTTCGACATTACATTATCATATTTGCTGCCCCTGGACAGACACACACAGGGAGGGCCCTTTTACATCAAGAGAGAATAGGGCAGCACGTTATTAAGGTATTTTTAAATTTAGACATACACACACGCAAAAAAAGAAGTACAATGATAAAAACTGGGGTTTTCCAGTTTTAAAATTTGATATCAAAATGAGATGCTGCTGCGCTGGTTTGTTTCGTGCAAAGCATTGACTAATATTCTCGAGTTGTTGGTTTTTTTTTTTCCATCTTTACGTAAGTAATTGATGTTTTTTTTTTTACTAAATGGAATTCAATTTTTCATTCGACAGAAAAAAATAATAAAAAAAAACTTTTATAAAAGAAGCAACATTAATAATAATAAAAAAGGCTTTTATCTCGGTTTTTATTAACACGTTGATTCTATTATGTAATAACTTTACCTATTGAAATCATACGATTGAGTCTCAGGAATATGTGATTTTTTTTTTCTATTCAAATGCTAGTTATAATAAAGGAAATTTCTACAGAAAAAAGGATTCTTTTTTTTTTTTTTATAAGGTTAAAAACAAACAACATTAGCTAATAGGTTAATTGTGATTCGGCAATTTGGATATCCGATTTCCGAAAATGAAAGTCTATAAAAATTTATTTTATTTCAAATATATTTATCTTATTTATATAATAAATATAAATTAAACAGCTTTTAATGTAATGTATAACTGAAATGTTCGTTGGTCAAAACTATCAAAGCTACAACCATAAAACTTAACGGTGTTGTAAGTTTACGACTTGATATAATTAGAATGTTTGCTTGTTTCTAGTTTATGTATTGGATCCTTGCGAGATACAATCTCTAACTCCTAAAGTTTCCAAAGTTGGCGTGGAACGTTGCTGGATTCAATTGTTGGATTTTTAAAGTTTCTCAAGCTCTAGTGTGGACACATATTCTATCGGATTTTCTCTGACCATATTAAGTTTCTTTGTCTGGTATTCATTTTTCACATCGATGTTTGCGATGTAACGTTAATTGGAAAAAAAAAGGTAGCATTTTATGATCTTTTAGCAAGTTTCGCTGGGTGTTACTCAGAACGACGGTATTGCACTTCACGACATAAGCCAAACCCGATACCATGAAAGGGTGAGTGAGTGAACGGGAATAAGCTAAGCTAAGAGATTTTATGGAAGGTTTTGAATTAATGATTTTTACGCCAGGAGTTATAAATTTTGAATCTGTCATTGCACTTAAAAAAGAACTGAAACTATATTATGTAAAGACAATCTCTTAAAATTACAGGAGATATCAGCCCAATCCGTTTGGCGAACGATCAGTACCTTCAACTATTGACGCCTGTTTTTAATTACCAGAAATCGAAGCGAAGAAAGATATCTGTAATCCAAAACGAATTTTGTTTTTTCCTCGAGGTAATTCTGATAGCGATCACAGCTTACCTCACCGGTTCCTGAATTCATTTGAACTCATTTCCGATTAATATCCAGCTCCATTAGTATTAGTGTCATACAAACTAAACAAGGCGGAAAATGTACTTTAACAACTGGAGTATCTTCGAAATGGAATTGTGTTATTTATGCAAAACATTTCCACGACTGGAGGCGAATCTAGTTGTTTATTTGCGAAAGAAATAACTGAATTTTGATTAAGTTTTGATTCTCTTAACACCGTACAAAATTTCACGAAAATTCTGGATTCTGTAACAAATATTATTAATTAAAATGATAAGTAATTCTATTAGCACTGATTGAAATAACAACCGATTTTTACTAAATTTGGTTTCAGTAGATAAATCTATACAAAAATTTTAAATGTAAGATTGCTGACAAATTAATTATATAAGCGTTATATTCTGACAGAGCGACTGACTTAGCAATGACAGAAGTGCTTTTTTTCTATCTGCCCAAAGCTGAAATTTAAAATATCAATATCTGTATAAGTAAAAAGTCCAAATCACACAAAGTTTTCGTCACTGTTTTGATCCTTAACACATCACTGAAATTCTTGATCGCGGGATTTGTTTCTGTCATCGTTTTCATCATCAGTTTCGTCATTAAAAAGGTCTTTAGAGCGAGTATTGGAATAGGAATAAGGCAAAAGAAATATGATGGCGTAGTAGCTAATTCTCTCTCCGCCGCACTCAATTTATCGGAACTGAAATAACTTTCAAATCTCAAAGTAGAGATGATCTCTTGTCCATAAAAGTGCTTGTCAAGTTTCAAGACGATGTGTTTTATGATGAAAACAAGGGTTGTATAAACACAGTACTAAATTGATTTTTTTTAAATATTATAACAGTAAATAAGTACATATTTTTAGACATCACTTATTTGTATTTTTGTAGAAATTACTTATCTGTATTTTATTCATTTTAAACTTTACCGCTATTTAGAAAAGTCATAAAAAACACAAATAGACTAAAATAAAATTAAAATAAATAAAAGTTAAAAACGAGACAGGACAAGTTTCGGGCCCGTCACGGTACAATATTTTTTTAACTTATTTTTTAATTTAATTTAATTAATTTCCTAACTTCAAACTCTAACAAAAAAAAAAAAATTAAAAATTTATTTTTCAATATTAAGTCAAAATTGTTTAATTTTTAATAAAAAAAAATAATGTGTTTTTACAAGGAGATCTGAAGCAGATCTCAAGAGGATCACTAAAGCCTTCAAAGTTCTCAAGTGATGTCAAGTAAGTTAAAAGGACTCTAATAAATGTGCTAAGTGCTGTTGCAAATGTTTCATCAGATACAGTTACTTTTTCCTTTATATATTTTTTTTTCTTCCCACTTGTAAAAGAAAAGAAAAGGCCTGAAAAGAAAAGATGTTCAGATATAAACAGTGACAGGATGGAGCATTCACAAAGTCAGTCAGCAGCAAATGCAATTAATTCAGGCAATTTAAACTTTAACGAAGAGAGAAAAAAGAAAAATTTAGGCTAGTCACGATTTTGGAAGATGAATAGAGAGAAGGAGTAGGCGGAGAAGAAATAGAAGGATTGAAAAAAAAAGAAGAAAGAAATCAACATGGAGCGATGTCAGTCAAGAGCCAACCAAAAATATTAATATTACGTAACTGCTCAGTCGCGTCTGCCTGGAACGATTATTAAGAGAACAAAGGTAGCGGTCTGGCTACCGGAATTGGCTGCGGGTCAGGAGGTGGGATAGAAAAGGCGGGGGTGGCGAACACCGCAACCACAAAGAAGTCTCAGCAAGCAGTCCACCGTGATTGACAAACCAATGCCGCTGCTACCTTTTCGGAGACGGAGGCGATAAAAAAGAAAGGAGAAACGGAAAGAAGAGTGGAAGAAAAAGAAGCGGGGCGGCGTGTGCGATGCCAAAAAGCCCTCAGCTCCGCCGAGATCGGCCCCGTTTCCATTCGCAAAAAGACAAGCCATGCAGGCAGCTCTTGCTAAGTGTCAAGTGATAAAACCCAGTTATATCAATTAGTTTTAAAAGAAATTCTGCTCTCTGTAAAGATAAAAAAATAAAATAAAAAACAAATAATGGCGATTTTTACTCTGAAAAACACAGCTTCAGACGCACGCCGTCTGCTCATCCCACCCTTGTTTGTTTGCTTTTTTTTTTTTCTTTTTCTCCTTTCTTCTTCTTTCTTCGATTCATTCTGCTGTACTTTCCCCATCTTACTGCCCCGTTCCCGCTGTGCCATAGACGTCAACAGAGTTTAAACAACTTTTGTATTGGATATGTGTTGGCTTTTTAATTAAACCAAAAAGCAGGGCCTCCCTAATTAAAGATTTTTGACTGGCACGTTAGGGGCGAATTAATTTTGATGGGAGAAGCCCCCCCCACCCCACCCCCCAACCTTCCTTCTCAGTTTTCCCCTTAAGAGAAGATGGAATCATCCATCAACTATGGAGTGATGAAGTCGGAGAATATTAGACCCCTTGAACTGCTATTGATGACAGCTACTAAAGAAATAGGGGTGTGAAGAAGGGTTGGGGGGGGGGAGCAGACCTTAAAAGAAAAAAAATAACGTATGAACCATACGAATAACCTAAATGCCTACCTTAAAGGAGCGGAATAAGTAATACTACTAACGGGCAATTCCCCAATTTTTTTTCTGATTCGATATTATATTATATTCTTTTATCTCAAACTTCCAACAAAAATTTTTTACGGAATTTTACAAATGATTACTGAATAAAAAATTTCAGTGGAGTGTCGATCTACGAAAAATCATTTTCAGGCAACTACTTAGGCCTAATTGAATAACTTCTACTCTCTTGTAATTTTTTTTTTTTTTTTTTTTTTTTCAATTATTATTATTTTTTTTTTAATGTTTCAATTCATAAAAAGCCAATTAAATTTTGATAAGAAAATGACATGATCAAAAGTAAAACAAATAAGAATTAAATAAAATACGTAAAAATGTAAATATGTAATTTTTTGGGAAGAATAATTTTAAATCATATGTTTTCCTGATGGTTTATGAAATAATTGTTATTATTATTACTTTAGTTATTATTTCATCTAAAATGTCTGCTTAATATTGTTTGTAAGTGGCCGCAGTTTGGTCTTTGGAACGAGATAACTTGAGGTCATTTACGTATAATCCAAATATTGATATCTTATGCTACTTCTCATTATATTAAAAAAATTTAAATAAGTTTTTGTTCTCCTTCGTAGGATAATAAAAAAAAAACCCACTCTCTGAAATCAAATACTATGACAGGAAACCGTTCCAAAGTTTTGACATTTTAGAAATTGTGATCAGCTAGTTAAGCCTGATGCATCACGTCTGTATTCACGAAAAGATGGACAACAGAGAAGGTAGAGTGCGATCATCTGTAAATCTGATAGTTTCCTGTAAATACTCAAAATAATGATCCGAACTTTTTTTTTTTTTTTACCCAACAGAAAAAAATTGTCATGAATATCGGGAAGGACGGAAGCAAAGAATTTTATACTGTATTTTATTATATTATTCTTACCAAATGAATTGAATTTCAGTGAAATTCCTTCTTTCATCATTAAGCGAAGTTCGAAATTGGCAACTGACATACAGAGGATATATATATCTGAAATACGCTTCATCCATTTGAACAAAAATCATGAACAGAATTTAAAATATAAGAAAATAATAGCAAACTTGAGTAAAACAAACAAACAAAAAAAGCAACTTTTGTTTAGCTTATCGTGCAGCGTTGAAGAACGGACCAGAGTTGTGAATCCTTGATTTAAAGGTTTTGACATTTGTAAATAATGGAACAAAAGAGGTAGCTCAAAACTTTTCTCCGAAAAAAGTCTATTTTTCTTCTCATAAAACCATTCCTTTCTACTGATTCTCAGTCGTTCGGATGTAAAGAAAATTCTCTCCTATGAACAATTTACATTTCAACGGTTTCTTCAAATTAAGCATAATAAATCTTTTAAAAGAAAAATCAAGTAATTAAACAAATAATTTAAAGGAATGTAAAATGAAAATTCTTATTCTTTCATTTCTTTACTTTAATAGTAAATACTATAGTAAATACTACAATGTTCCTTTTAGATGTGATGGGCAGGTGGGTAGTTCCCATGCAAGCCTTCGTGGTTCGGCTCCCACGTTTCAAATACCATCGAGATCAGTTGTGATTGGGTGGTCAGACCAATGTAACCCTGCGAAAGAAGCATTCTACAGAGGTTCCCATTTTACAGAGGCCGGACGAACAATAAGCTCATCCAGAGAAGAAATGACCTAGGAAAAATGCCTAATGTACGCCGAGGATTAAACTCGGCTCCTTAAGCCCTTAGTCTGATGTTCTACCACTGAACCATTTCTTAGTCGAACAACTGTGATTCGTTAAGATAACTGAATTCAGTGTGAGGGGAAAAAAAAGGCTATATATAAGTATAAGTAACTCGATGTTACATATTACAGTATTAAAAGGCGTGACCATCAGTGTTATTTTTTGTAATTCTTTTACTCAAAGAAATGATAATTATATACAGCTGAACTGAAATAACTGAATTCATGGACTGCAGTGGCTTCTCGGGACTCGAAGAGCACGAAAAAACTGTCACATAGTCTTAGTAATATCTTTACTTTTGAGTAATTCTCTTAGAAAGCGTCTTTAATAAGACTGAAGATGTTGAGCATCTGAAATAACTTAATCATGAAAAAGAAAGAAAAAAATGTTTATTGAGAAATACTGCGTCGGTGAATCGTGAACTGAAACGTGAAAAAACACGATGATTCGATAGAATGATAGATGGTTGATAGAGTTATTATAGTTTCAGTGCATTTGTTCAAATCTTACTAACAACACGGAAATGTGTAAAAGTCAACTATAATAAATGAACCTGTTAGTTTCAATAGTCGAAAAACTGTTCCTTACAGCCTGTAGGAAAGAAAAAAAAAGAGACTAGTCTAACAGGTAAAATAAATAAATAAATGAACAATGGTTGAAATACAGAATGTTGAGGAAAAACCATGGCTAATATATTTGTTTACATCTAAAAGATGAGAATAGTTGGTCTGTTGTAAACATTCCTTTTCCTCCAACATTATTGTTTATTTTGACAATTTTTTTTCCAATAATAATAATAACAATAATAATAAGGTAATAGTAAGAATAGTTTTACGTGCACTGAACATACTTAAAGTTAAAGAAATCAAGCCGTTAAACCTGGCTAATTTACAAATAACTGTTTTAATCAAAAAATTAAATACACGACTATAGTTTCGAATGCAAAACTGAGCAATCTTTTTCTAGAAAAAGTTTGCTCTGTTTTGCATTCGAAACTATAATCGTGTAGTTAATGTTTTGAGTTACAGTAAAACCCCGTTATTACGCTCGTCAAGGGACCGTGACCTACAAGCGTAATAAGCGGGATAGCGCTATAAACGGGGAATGATTTATATGATGGGGAAACATTTAGACACCATTTTACAGGAAAGATACTTGATTCTGAAATAGATATAGTGCAAATGTGAGCTTATTTCCTATTAAAAAAATCTTTGATTGTGGTTTGCCGTGTGTGTATGCTACTGTTATAAATTACGACATTTTCAATGCGGTTCAAAAAACTATTAACATCAATTGATACTCCACTAGGAGCAATACAAATATATTTTCGGAGCAGTTTTAGTGCACTGCCCGCTATTTCACGCGCCTTTTCTTGAATGATTGGGTCATTTAATGGCACTGATGCATCACGGGACTGATGAATCCATTCAATTAGAATTTCCTCGGCATCTTCATATTTTCCACACTACTTTTTTACGTTTGCAACCATCCTTCGCTGAATTGATAATTCCATTCTTATTTTTTATTATTGTTCTCAGACTGGATCAGGGAATTCTTAGATTCTGCGAAAACCTTCTGATTTAGTGTAGAATTCTCGTCGTACTTACGAAGAATTTGCAATTTTTCACTTATAGAAAGGGATTTCCGCTTCAAAGAGTTCAAAGATTCCCTTCTACCAGGGAAAGAAAAGAATCGTTACAGTGTTACATTTCTTTTCGATACAAAATTTCCGATATAAAAAAGCGCTACAAGCGGGATTTGAAGCGTTATAAGAGGGTAAAAGTATAGAGAGTTATATAGAAAATTCCAGGGACCGTACAAAAGGAGCGTTAAGAACGGGATAGTGCTATAAGCGGGAGCGTAATAACGGGGTTTTACTGTATTTGTAAATTAACCAGTTGTATCGGCTTGATTTCTTGAACTTTATATAATAAGCTAATAGATTACAACAAAGCTAAAGTAATTTTAAATTTGTAATTACATTATTTCATATGAATTCATTTAGAATATTTTAAAAAAATAAAATCGATTCATCATTTAATTATCATATTTTATAATTTCTTCAACTTTTACTTTCAACAAAATTGCAAGGATTTTGCAATAAAGGAATTCACAACGGATTATCAAGTGAAGGGATGTAAAAAAAAATGAAACTAATTAATAAAGTAATTAAAAAAAATCAATAAAAAAAAAGCAAGCTGCAAAGATGAGAAGCTTGTATTAATTGACTCGTCTAATCAAAAAAAATTTTTTTTTTTTCCTGGAACTTGTGTTTTCCTTATTTTGCTTCCTCTCTTTTTCCCTTTTTATTTGTACTGCATTTCTAATTAGCCATGCGTTCGATTTATAATGTCGACGTGTCTGTCAAATTGGCAATATAATTCACTTCTAATTTAGGCTAATCATTTCCTTCTAATATTGACTTAATTTGGGGTATTTCGATTGTCATCAGACAACAGTGATTCATCGTCGGCGGGTCCCGACCTCAATCCATCGCCTCACCATAAATGTTCCGCATTTTTTTTTTTAATTACCGAACCTCACCGTCCCTGCCCGGAATTCCGCAATAATCTACAATGAATATCAATGACAATTTTTACGATAATTTACACAGAAATACCGTTGGGGGGGAGAAGAGAAGAAGTGTGTGTTTGGGTATCATTACAATGGAAATCAATGGGAATTGTACAAAAATAAATAAACACCTTGGGCAATTGTTTTTTTCTTTCCATAATCTGACCTCATGCCCTGTTTATTTTTACTGTAGTGAAAACGCCCAGCAGCAGTGCTTTTTTTTATTCGTATCTGATTAGTGAAAGTATGAGGAAAATGCTTGGTGAAGATTATGAGGGATTTTGTGGGTAATTGGCCAACACAGTCTAATCCTACCGTGGAATAAAAAAAACAAAACAATAAAAACCAAAACAAAAAAAACACGATATGAAAAAAAAAAATCTTTTAAAAACATATATACTCAGTTAAATTATTATAATTTTTTTAAGTACTGATTAAAAATACTTTTATTTTATTTCAGATACCAAGTTTATTGAAATATTTAGACTAATCCAATCAAAATTACTAGAAAGTAAATTAAAAAAAAAATCTTTCAAATACAGTAAACTATATCTTCGTTTATATCTGGACTAAATCAAACTAAATTCAGTTCTACAAAAATTAATTCCAATTTTACAATAGTTTTATGATTTAAAATACATGACTGATTCTTGAATTAGTGAAACCGTTCGGACCAGTGGGTGTTTGCGCGATCTACCAATTAGCGTAAGCTATCCACACACATACACACTTTTTTTTTATTATTATTATTATTTTTGGTGACTTTTGACTGTAGCAAAAACTCAACTAAAAATAAAACCAAAAAAAACCCACAAATACTTTATTGTGTGATTAAAAACATCATGCAACATTGTAAATAAACTATCAGGATAACTGAATACGTACAAAAAATATCAGAACATTTGAATAAAATCTAGTGAACTTTTTTTATTTGAGTCGGTAAATACTAGAAGAAATAAAACGTAACGCTTTGGGGATAACTGCAACCTGACATTTTATTAAAAACAATAGAAATAAAATAAAAAGCTATATTAATTATTAAAGTTTGAATAGTAGGCTTAAGGAGAGGACCCCGGTTCCCCCCACCTCGGAATATCTAGAATAGGCGGCATTTTCTTCCGTTTTTCTGGTTAGGTGGCTGCTTGAAGGACCTTGATCCTCCCCGAAATTTTGAAGACGACTTTTTTTTTTTTTTTTGGTTGTTCGATAACTTTGCTAAAAAAAACAAAACAATTGGCTTTCCATAGAATAAATACAATTCTATGCATATCCCTTGCTTGAACTTATTTAAGATTTTTTTGGGTTAAAATGACGGAAGGTGAGAACGGACAGTTAATGAATGACAATAATATCAAAGTTTGGCCAAAGTGTACCCGAGAGTTGCGAAGCTCTCGTTATTAATAGACCTTGTGTACAGTCTACATATTTTGTAATCTACAGGGATTGGCAATAAAAATACCCTGTATCGTACGATGATACAGTTATGGCCGATTTATATTACGCATTCCATTCTTTAAGAGGTCAGAAAGGGTGGCAATTGACGTTCGCAGTTTTGATGGGCAGACGCAACAGCTTTGGACCTGTTGTATTAATTCGAGTCTGTCCGCCAGGAGTATAAAAGTTTGTTACCTGTTACAGAAGACCAGGCTAATAGCAACGCTATCCCCGTCCTTACGAGAAAGTGAGACGACAAAAAAAAGAGAGAGGAGAGTTTGCTCTTTTTTTCTTTCTTTTTTTTTACTGGCCTTTAAAAGCAATTGCTAAGGTTGTAAAAGTCCACCTTCGAAATCAAGGATAATTTATTTGACCCTCATTCTTTTTTTTTTTGGTCGCCTCCCCCTTTTCTTAGGTCTCTTCACACGCTGATGCAATCCGTGGACTGTTAGCGGGATGGGATCTACTGTGTAAAAAGTTAGGGGGGAGGAAGATCACCATCCACTTTGATTTAAGGAACATTCTGGGGGGGAGAAGAGGGGTGGGGGCAAGCGAAAGGGACAGAAAAACTCGAAGGATATACAGCAGAGAAGGGGAGGCGGCATTCATCACCGGGGCAACATCTCTTTTTCATGTCGGTAACATCGCAATTTGGTAGCTACTGAAGCGTTACATCATCACTCACTGTTAGAAAACAATCACTCCAATGGATGCCACGAGATGTCACCGTTTGGTTCGGAATTAGAAAAGATATTGAAATTCAAACAAAGCATCACCAATGGAGGCAGCCAATCAACTGATGACTCATGCAGGGCAAACAGCACATCAACAAACTTGAGAATTTATCTAAGTTAAAAATAGATGACGATATGTTTGAAATTATGTTAGATGGTAAAGATAATTAAGGTGATTTCTAAGATTTCACTTTCTTTGGAGTTATTTCCTTTATGTAGATTTTGTTAGTTTACTAACACGTACAGAAAAAGGTGTCTCCTTATGGAAATGTCAACATCTTACAAAACACCGAAAAAAGTTGGCCTAGTCTTGAGACATTTTGTATTCCGGGGCTTAATGTAAGGTGGTTTTAGTGACAGTGAAGAAAAATCTTTGTTTTTAACGATTTGCAGAAGAGTATTTCACAATTTCTCCATTAATACTTTTAAATAGTGTTTTAATAATTTATTTGATTACAATTGAGAGGGTCGAGCTCCACAGTTCTCTGCCAAACTGCAAAATAAGGGGCGAGACGGACAGCAGCCAAGGGCGCAGCATTTGATGGCTTTAAGTATTATATGTTATGCTTTAATCACACACTTTATATAACGTCAATGGCTTTGAGGATGCAGGCGTTTGCAGGAAGGCCTTCAATGTTTATTTCTTTGACGTTAGGGTTAAACTAGAGATGAGTTTGATTTTTGAACCTTACACAAATGCTTTTTGCCAATTCTGGAATCTTATATTGCCTAAAAGTTAAATAATCTCATTATCATAGTACTGAACTCTTAAGCCAGATACGTTTTTCCAAGTTGACAAAAGAGCTTGCTTCTGTAAATTCAAATGAATAAACAATCAAAATCTTTTTTGTTAATCATACTTCTTTGTAGTTAGAATTCTTAAAAAAACAAGAAGGCTCATCAAAAATCACTTTACATGTGTACTGTGTATCCGTCGTCCTAACAACTTTTGAACCTCTCGATGTATCTTCTTGAAACTTGGAGTGTATATTTAAGGACAATAACTTGGATTTCTTGGAAAATTTTTTTAGCACATATTTTAGTTAAAAAGTAAATGGAGTTTGTTCATTTGTGTCACTTCCATGACATTAAAAAGACAATTTAAAAATTGTAATTTCGAAGTATAACATTTTAAGGAACGTAGGAATACTCTCCTTTAAGAACTTGTTACCATTAAAGCCGAGCTTGACCGGCAATAAAAAGGAGTAACACGCCCATTTTTTTTATTTAGGGTCCCCTTGGTTTTAAATAACACTGAAACTTAGTTTTAATCCTACGATATCTCGTTCTTTATCTGTTTATCATTAATTCAAACATACAACTTATTTAGATGATCAGTGAAAAATCGTCCCACACCGAAGGGAATGTCAAGAGAATGCCTGGCATGTCTGGTGATACCATTGCATGAGGACTTAACGAAGGGACCCCGCCTTCGGCCTTGGTTTTAACGAAGGATCACATGCGAAATGGTTATATACACTTAACGAAGCATAAATCAACTACGAAAGCTCATGAGTCTCCTTGGTGTAAATCATAAGATGCACCGGGGTCCTCTCTCTCCTATCGGCTCGTTAATATTCCGCGGCATAGGCCTTTCGGCCCGCGTACATCCATACAAGATTCCTCGGTCGGAAGACCGGCTCCGGTGACAACACTCGGGCCATAATTCAATCAACTGTGCCAGAATTTCTCCCCCTTACTTCTAGTTATATATATATATATATATATATACATATATATATAATTTTTTTTAATTCTTCCTTGTGTGCTTGGAGTGGAAGTCGTAGAACTGATTTAAAACACGGACACAAGACGCGTGTTCTACATACGTTTACCTACCGTGATTAACAGCGACATTGTTATCGGAAACCCGGTCTTCTATAATCGTATACAATGGCGTCAACAGGACTGTCTCGCTGGGAAACTTCCTGTGAACTCGCCGCACAGATTTAAGTGCAAATAAATTTAATTCGTAGCAGGAAAAATTAGCACGGATTGAGGACACAACACTGTTCTCTTTTATGTAACAGATCTTTAAGCTTGGAAAGCCATTGATTTTATTGCGTCAACAGTCTGTGATAACATTTCTGGTACTGGTTAAGACCCAAGTGAGTATAGCTCTATGCATTCTACAGAGTGCAATGCACTCAATGTTTTGTTACTTACGGTTATTTTACTTAATTTTGTTACTTAAGGTGTATTGCTGAGTTCTAATCCAATTTCATTTTTATTGTCCAAAAGGAACAGAAGTATTCCAAAGGAGAATGGGCAGATGTGCCCCACCACTGTATAGCGATAAGATATATATGCAAGGAAAGATCTCCATAAATAGAACATTTTTTATTATTATGACTTGTCTCAATTATTAGTCCGTTCGGAGTTACATAAGTCTAGATATGACTTATCTACTTGATATCTTAATTCCAGGATGTATTAATTAATTATCATTTAATAATTATTTTCAGTAACAGTAAATATTATTTTCATTTATTACATCTAAATAATTAATATTTACTTGAAATAAATGATAATATTAATTATTAATTACGTATAATAATTATTAAAAGTTAATTAAATAATAAATTCGAGAATTACGATGTCAACTAGATAGTCACATCTAGACTTATATAACTCCGAACGGACTAATAATCGAGACGAGTCGTAATAATAAAATATGTTTTATTTAAGGAGATCTCTCTGTAGTATATATCTTATCACTACACAGGGGTGGGGCAACTTCTCAGACATTGGTGCCCATTGTCCTTTAATTACTGAACTAAGAATTCAGGAAGGTCTGATAATGCAAACGATAAGATCGTTATATAAGTGGTTGGCGGAGTCCTATTCTGTTCGTATTATTTTCTTTGGTTATTTTTCTCTACTTTTGGGTCCCAGGATTCAGTAAATCCACTGTCAAATGTTACCAGCATTAAGGCGGGGAGCGTCTGACTGTCCCGCCACTTAATCCGTTGACTGGGATTACTGTAGCCCTGCCAACTGCTCTGCCTACCTTCAAAAGAAGACACAGGGATATTAATGTAGGAATTATATCACAAACGAATTTTATATATCCGGAAAATAAATATGTACAATCGTCGTTACGTAGGTTCTTAAATGCACCTAACGATACTTTTGCAGCCCTGTACTGATGAACTGTTTCTTTAAAATATTAACGGCAAGTCAATGACAAGTTGTAAATATTTAATGCGGTTGACTGGAGTTGATGACATAAAAGGAGAAAATATTTGCCGATGAATTGTGGACAAGCGCAGATACCAGATCGAAACAAGTTTTTGGGGGGAATTGTGGCGGCGAATTTGAATGATGCAGTTGAACGACAGATCATACGTATGATACAATTAAGTTCGTCCCAAGCCATGAAGCAGTGTACATTAAAGGAATATTCAAGAAATCTTAAAGCAAGATGATGTTGAAGAGGATTTATCTCTGAGGATATCGGAAGGATGTACAACGTAAACTAAATTAGTTTTATTCGGAATCTCTGCACATTGACAAGACTAGACTGTCTACCATTCCAATAGTATTTCAATAAGAAAAGAAAAAAGAAAACTTATCACCGACAATACAAGATAAGTTTCATCACACTATCAACCGATTTTTTTTTTTTTTTTTACCGAAATGTAAAGTAGTTTTTGTACTAGAGAGTGATTCATCAGTTAGGGTTATCCAGTATTCAATATCACAAAAATAAAAAAAAGAAGCTGAATCTAGAAAAGAGAATACAATAACTTTCCACAATACCCTGATAGTTAGTAAGTGTAAATTAAGTTATTAGGCAGCTATGAACTAGTAGTAGCGAAGTTGTATCAAAGAATAAAATTAAAAACAAAATAAAGCCGACAACAAAAATTAGCAATGAATCATTTGTGTATATTTAAAAAAAAAAACAACAAAAAAACAATAACATTTAAGTCTTTTATCAATCCATTATAGAAAAAAAAAGTTTTTCTCTTTAGGAATTCGTTATTACAGTGGATGTAAATTTTGCTGATGTGCTCCTACATTAATAAGTTGCCAGCGCGAGTTCTTAGAGGTCCATTTTCACATTGCGACACCTACACAAGGGTTGAGGTTCAAATGGTTACATTCAACGCTCTGTGGGAGTCTGTACAAAACCTTTGTGAAAAGCCGCGCGGCTGGAGTTGCTCGTGTGAAACCGAATGTCTTATGAGAATGAACTAAAACGAATACTTTAACGGCTCCTAATTCTGTTATAATGTACTTTTTATTTATTTTTCC
The DNA here is from genome assembly GCA_023159025.1 of Thereuonema tuberculata. Taxonomy (NCBI): domain Eukaryota; kingdom Metazoa; phylum Arthropoda; class Chilopoda; order Scutigeromorpha; family Scutigeridae; genus Thereuonema; species Thereuonema tuberculata. The sequence continues at coordinate 50,923,380 of JAFIDM010000005.1, forward strand.
TTGTAAAATACATATAAGAAAGTAATCTCTGCGAGATAAGTTTCTTTGTAAGAAGTAAGTAAGCAACTTATTTACAACGAAGAGGTGAAGATTTGATGTAATTAAAAATATTTCACTGTCAATTACTATAAAATAATAATAAATTTATTATATGTATTGAATAAATATATATATATATATATAGTAAGAGCTGTCCATAAACTACGTACGCACGCATGTCGAGGGCGGGGGTTGTGCTTAGCGTGACGAGGAAGGGGTCAGATAATATGTGACGTCATATTACATTTCACTTAAGCGCATTTTTTGAAGTCAAAAATACCTATTAAGAAATTCACTAATACACCCCCAATTATCTAAACTTTAAAGTTCAAATGAAAATATGCTTGAATATGAGGAATATGCAAAGTTAAAGAATAAGGTTCTCTATCAATGCTATGATTGATTCAATGATTTACAAGTCCTTGAACTGATTAACAGGTGTTTTGAACTGAATCTTCTAAATACTTGTAGTTAAAGATACGTTAATTTTTAATGTATATTTTTTTTGAGGGGAGGGATGTGATATTGTGACATAATAATAGGGAGAGGGGTTCACAAGATTGTGACAATGGGCAGGAGGGGGTCGAAAACAACAAAAATGACGTAACGTAGTTTTTGGCTAACCCCTGAAATATAAATGCTCTTCACATATTCCTTCAAAATATCCTTTTTTTCTGTCAGAATACAGTCTTTTTAAATGAGTTAAAACTAGTTTCCAACTAAGGTTATTTTCACTTGAACAGATCTTTTCTGAGGTTAATGTTCAAATTGGACAAACCATTACTTTTAAAGGAAAATATGGATCTTCTAAGATTTTATTTATTACATAATAAATATGTTTTTGTCATACGCTTTAATTTAAATACTGCAAGAATACGATACTTTAAAAAAAAAATCTTAACCTAAAAAAAGTAATTTACAAACTCATGACAGATAAAAGGATCTCTGAAAGTAAGAATAAAAAAATTCTAGAGGGTGAAGCAAGTAATTGTTACGCTTGCAGTTAACCTAGCTGTAAAAGAATTACATAGCTATAAATATATTTAACTTTTTATTATTTACAACTGAAGATATACTGTTTCATCACTTCTAGCTTACAGTGACTGAGATACAAATTAGAATTTAACATCAGATTCAATTTAGTGGTAAATTGGTAGAAGTCAATAATTTGGTGGCGGATATTTTAGTTTCAAAGGCAGTTGGAATTGGGAGATACAGGATGATCAATTCAACACTTTACTCATCTACTGCAGATTAAACTTCATCGAGAAAAGGCTACTTTATTTGTACCTTTATAAACAAAGTAAGTCAAAACTAAAACAAAACTAAACCAACTGATCCGAAAACATATTTCATTTTGGATGTAGTAAGGTCATTTGGTGGTAATCAGCTAGGTGTAGCCAGTTGATGCAGATCTTGAGAGCATTTAAGATTAAACAGGAAGGAACTCAGCAAATTTGAAAACAAACAAAATAAAACATTTTCTCTACAAACGTAAACGAAATAACGTAACATTTTGGTTATTTATAAGTTCTCCATTGAAGAAAACAGGTGTGCACAGTAAATCAAATCTATGTAAATAAAATAACAATAAAAAAAAAGAATCAATATTTTCTATTTAATTTTGGACAAAGGATTCGCTTGCCATCTTAAATTATACAAAATAAAAGAATAAAATCGAAGTGAATGCAGACTCTTTTGAATTCAGTTCTTTTGACTCCTCTTTTAACGCAACAATGATGAAGTAAAAGGTTTCAAAGCCTTTCCCCTGCAAAGTGGGCAAGCAATTCACAGAGACAATGGCAGAGAAGACATTTAAAATTACCTGCGCTTTGCGCAACCAGTGAAGTTTGAAGTAGTGGCTGTTACGTTACCAGGTGACCCGGATATCCCCTGCAGACGACCCTCCCTAATCACTATCATCATCATCATTATTAACGCAATGTAAGTATATAAATGTGCTTGACGCGAGGCTGTCGTAGCACTCAAACGATGACAATTCAACAACGCTGCTCTTCTTTAGTTCTACCTACAGAATATCTCAAAACCGGTTTCCATACAGGCAAATTGGTTTATCTGAGATTACATGCTAAAATAAAATCTTGTATCGTCGTAATGTCAAAAGTAAACTTACAGATTAACTTATGAAGTCAAAGAATTTTATGCACAATTTGTTAAAATGAAGGGTGTACACGTTTTTAATTGTTAGTTGACCAATAATGAAAAAGTTGTACGAAGATTACACTTGATGTTATTAATAATGCCAAGAAAAATAGACGATTTACAAGAAGGGAATCGTATCCAATGTTGGAGCAGTTTATTAAGTGTATTTTTAACATAGCAGTAAGAATATCTGGAAGACACAGTCATCCTTTAGATGACTGGAGATGATGATAAATTGTGGACGTTTGAAATCACAATGGTGGATGATGGAAAATGGTTTTCGCGAATTCCTGCTTGTTTAGCCCATTACAGTAACCACATTCAACTTGTTTACCAAAATACTACTGCACGAATCTGAAATGGAACCCCACCAATGCTTCTAAACTGTTTCAAGGTTAATTGATGACAAAAAATGATCACAGCGTTCAATCTTTTACAACTTTATCGCAGTCGCCAACTAACAAATTTCGCTACAAAACTGTGCTTCCGTTAGATTCCCAAAAGCAATTGAGTCGGTCAATGCAAGAACGTCCGTAACTTTATTTTGAGATAAATAAGAAAAACTGTCTGGATTCGTTACTTGGGATGTTATTGCTGTAACCATGCGTAATGCCAGCCTCAGCAAGGCAGTTGCAATGGACTTGAAACGTTGTTGCTCCGTATAACGAAGCACTGATCGTTCAAGACACCTAAAACGCTTTGATCTGGAATTTTTATATTTTTGGACTTGGGACGTTCTTGCACTGACCGACTCAATTTTACACAATCACATAATCATAAGTCAGAACATCTAACTCCCATTTACAATCCATATGTTCCTATTTACGATCTATATATGACAAACAAATGTAAATGGCAAAACACTTAATTTTACATTGTATAATGACTGAAAATTTGAGAAAATTATAAATAAAATTCCTATTAAAAATATAAATAGTAAATCATTAATTAAGAAAAGAAAATTAACGTGCTGTAAGAATCAGTGAATAAAGAAAAGGAAGTGCTGAATTTCCTTTTCTTTACTAACTTTATTCACTAAATCATTAATTTTTCACATTATCAAAACCCGTTTTTTAGGAAAAAAAAATTTCTTAATTTAATCAAATTTCTAAATGATTTACGTTAAGAAGTGTCAAGTGAGAATAAGAATTTGTCGAACAATTTTTCCTCGAAGGAAGAGCTCTAATTTATTTTATGGCACATATCGAGGGCTCTATGACATAAAGGCCTAAGTGACAAAATCTCCATTCAGAGTTATTAAGGGTTTTATGTTTGTATTGCCTTGCAGTTCTATGGAAGTAGCTTTTTATGGAAGTAGAATTCTATCAGTTGCAATGAAATTTTCAGTTAGATCTCTTTTTCATATGAAAGATATGGTTCTCGGATTTCACTTAAGACATGTAACTCAATTTTTACAAAAATGTCACTTAGGCCTTTATGTCATAGAGCCCTCGATATGTCTTCTAATCTCAATATATATTATTATATTTATTATTTCAATTAATAATGCTAGATATTTATAATGCCGTGAAAAGTAATTTTAATATACTGTAAGATAATGAAAGTATGAATGGGTTAAGATGTCGAAAAAAAATGTTAATAATAAAAAAAAAATACGGACACTCTTCAAAAGAGTTAGGAGAAGTGGTTCTGTTTAGAACTCTTAATGTGAGCAACTCTAAGCGTGAACTCTTCTGACCGAGGGATGCTCTTCTGTTTTAATCCACGTTACGAAGATTAAAAATTTCTATCACTCACGAGCAGCGACAAAAAAACTGAACAAGGAAAAAAGACAAAAAAAAAAAAAAAAAAAAAACCTTTGGATGGGAGGGATGAAAAAGAACGAAAAGAGTGGAACAAAACTGTCGAGGCACAACCGACTCCCCATGTCATCTTTTTCTTTTACGAAAAGTTCAAGTATTTTGTACTCAGTGCGATGGTCTGCGTTTTTCGTTGCAACCTTTAATCACTAAGAGTCACCCTGTAATTTGGAGACAGAACAAAAGAACGTATGAATGATTTGTTGGGGGGGGATTGGTGGCTGTGATTGGACTACTATCAATACAACTCACTTTGATCGGAAAGGAGCTTATAATATTTTTCCGTCTTCGATATATTTCTGAATAAATTCAGGACAGCTAAGATTCACTGAATGGTCAGCAGTTGACATTTCCCTTTAACGGGTTTTCTACGTTTAATACGTGCTCAGAATGATTACAGGGAACGGGCTGTTTTCGAGGCTATTGAAAAAAAATGCTTTTTCAAAACTTTAAACATCTTCAATGGCTCGTATCTTTGTCATGTTATTAGCCTATCTTCTAGGAAAATAGGTTCATGCACTCACTCAGTCTGTGTATACGTTTTCTGAGTAAATTCAGTTTCTTCTGTGTGGATTCTTGTCGAGAAGAAAGCGCCAGACGATGACGAATTCCAGAGAAGTGTATTATAACCAAAACAATGATATCAAACAACGCATATTACTCTTTTTAGATTAATTCGTTAATTTAAGCTTGCCTTAAGATTAAAAGTAATCAGATTTTAACAACTGAAGAAAGACTTAATAAACTTTTTTTTTTTTTTTTTTTAGAATATGGAAAACTTTTAAGCTTATATTCAGCAGATACAAAATTAAGATTTAAAAATTAGCACATGATTTTTTTTTAAGATTTTAAAAACTTATGGAAAGAAAAGACAAGAATTTTTAGTGCAACTTTTGGAAGAAAGTATGCTTTAAATTCTTTTTAGAACTTCTTGTGTAGTCCCTATTTTGTTTATTCCAGTTTTGAAAAATAACTTTCAATATAATGTTTTCCGTAAGAATATAACACTTTTCTGCGGTAATTCAGTGAAACCTTGACTGTTGGGGAAGATTTAAACAAATAAAACAAACTGCATTTTCAAATTCAGTCAATTAATCTTGAATTAATCTACCAGAATGCAAAAATAACCGTAAAACCTTACATATAGTTACGTTGTCCTTTGGCTTTTTGTAACTAGAGCTGTGGTGAAACAGTTTGGTTCTCATGTTTTCCGGACGCATCCGTAAGAAATTCATTCTTTGTCAAAGTAATATGCGGAAAAACTACATCACAAAATGTCTTCAGGGCTGAAGGATACAAAAACGTTTACGTACTACACATTTCTCTCAAATTATAAACGTTCCCCTGAACATTTTTCATTCTTAACATTGAATCAATTTACGATTTATATATGTGAGCCCAAAACATTATGAAAAAAAACAAAATACAAAAAAAACCAACTAATATTTCAAAAAGCACAATAATAAATAGTCAAACAGCAAAATAAGCTAAATTGAAATAGGTAAATTGCTCCATATCCTTTAGTCTGTGCCATCAGTAACCGTAATAATTCTTTTTATATCTTACATGTGTTCATTTTTATATTTTCTTAATATTGTGCTGCATTTTTGCTGCTTTACAAAGTTTTTTTTTTTTTTAGTTTAGGAATTACAAAAGATGATAGATAAAACAAATAATAATTAAAATTACCGACTATTTACCAATGATACAAAATGTTTATCCTTAATTAAGAAACAAGTCATTGTATTTTATTTTTTTTTTTTAATTTTTAAAATTTTTTATTTCTTTTGTAAGAAAAGAAAAGAAAAAAAAGATCTTCTTAATCCTATAGTTAACATCACGTTCTAAATGACTCAAAAATATCAAGATAGATATATTAGTTATTCTTCGGCGTTTCTTCTATAGGGTCCAAACAAAATCTGCGAACTATTTAAACTGTAAAATAAGCCATTAAAAATAAATAAATAAATAAATAAATAAATAAATAAATAAATAAATAAATAAATAAAATAAGATAACTTATTAAGTTTCATTTCAACATAAATTAATCTATAATGTAAGCATTGTTATAGCTCTGTAAGTAAAGTTCAATATCAAGATGAAACGGACGAAGATGTAACTCTCCTTCCCCTGGTGTTGTATTTTAATCACCAATGCTAGAAGCATTTGGAAAGCGCTCGTTTCTGGTGTGGCCACTCGGCAATTTCCTTCACTGCGAAATCTAAATAAAGCCTGAAATGATGTTCCCAGGAAAGTGCGGTGGAAGGAGTTTGGGAACGGGAGTGGCATCGCAATCATTACGTGCTGTAGTGAAATCATTCTTATAGTCTAAGACGATGGCACCACAGTGCAAAGGCCAAAGCAGAAGGCCAACGCCTTGTTTATTAGAGGCAAGGCCTAAGGGGCCGCTGCCAGGCATCGGAAACCCTCGAGACAAAAATTTCAAGCAATGAAACGGACTTTCCAAGGTTCTCGAGGAAGGGGTGGAGAATCCGAGTCGTGAAGGACGTGAGATGGTTTTCTCAACACTTGCTTCAGAAAGACCTGAATTTCTAAATAAAAATATACCCACTAAAAATTTATGAATTTATTTTGGATAAATAAAAAAATAGGTATCCAACGAACTTAAAACAGCCTTTTGAGTTATAATTTTGGGCTAGTAAATAATAATAATAGAAATCCTAGGAAAAGGACTTACTACTTAGTTACTACGGGAAATATAGCTTTCTTTGACAGCTTAATGTAGGGAAAGTTTTTAGTTTCTGTAAACAGGTTTCTGCACGTAAAAACTAGAAAAAAATTTTAAATTTGTTGTTGACTAAAATGTTTTTTTTTTTGGTAATTATTTTTTTTTGCAAAGTTTTTGCAAAAGTTAGAAAGTCATTTTTACATTCTTTAATTAAAAGGTATATTAAAAAAATACCTGACTATTCTAATATCTTAATGTATTTTTTGAGTCCCTGTTTTAAAACAAAAAGACAGAAATAAAAAAGAAACAAACAAACAATCTTTTGAATTTTTTCACAAAATAAAACCCCCAATAAATATATCAAAAGCCAATAAAGTTTTATTATGTTTTTTAATTATGAATTTAATTCAGAATATAAGATGCAAAAGTGAATTAAATTCACAAAAATCCAATGTCTTGTTAAAATTGGAAGCATAAATTTTATTTTAATCCAATATCTTCTTTTTATTAACGTAGTCCACTTATATTTCATGCACCATTTACTGTATAATTAAGTTTTCTATATCTTGTACCGTCTTATAAATGATTAAAATTCTAAAGTTTATTATATATATATATAAAAAGATAAAAACACCTTACCCGCATAGGGACCCGAAAAACTCCACATTTTTTAGTATTTTTTAAATATTTTAATATGTAATCGTTATGTGTTTTTATCTTTTTATCACATTAATTTTAACACATGTTAAAAACTCTTTTAATATTATATAAATAAAGAAATGAATCTTCCAAAAACTTAAAATAATTCGTTACGTAAATATTTAAAAAACATGGAAAGACTGATTACTTTATAATAATGGAAAAAATCAAATACTAAAATTTTAAGCAGTAGTATTTACTTAATTTTTCATTTAAAACCAAAAAGTTAAGTCTGTAGTTGACTGTAGAGATAGAGAACATCAACAAAATACAGTAATTATTAAAAAGTCATGAATGTAAGTTAACTACAGTTTAAAGTAAATAAGTGCATTCCAAAATTGCATGGTAAACAACACCATGCACCTATATTGTTTATTTTAGATTCCTTTGGATTATGTTAGCTGGCTAAAAATAACATTGATATTTACGTAACATCTCTATTTGGTTATGATGTAACAGAAAGAAAGCCTACATCAATGTCATTTTAGTAGACACTGAATAACATTTCACAGAAATCTCAAACCTAAGTAGGTTTCTATTCATAATATTCTTGGAAATTCGTCACTAACTCAGAAGCAATCATAAGAAAACATTTATGACGAACGGTGAAGGCACAATGGACAGAACGATAGATGTGAACGTAACTTTTTAAAATAACTTTTAATTCATTCTAATGCTAAATAAACCATCAACCATTTATATGTTACCCCGCTAAGTAGATTATTTATGTATCTATAATTAATAAAAATATACTGAAGACGACGACAATGCCTAACAATTGGAAGGGTATTTTGGTCATGAACTTCTACTTATTTTATTTCTGTAATTACTCTACTGATACTTACATAAAAATAAAAAAGATAAGTTTATAAGTTTCATACTTATCTTTTTATTGATTGTATGGTTTTTACCCATATAAACTTATTTATTTAATAAATGCTCCCTAAGGACTAGATTTAAATGCTAATAAAATATTTCTGAATTAAATGTATTTAATAATTGGATACCTAAGTATCTTTGAAATAAAAGTTTTCTTATATTTGGAAGACAAATATATAAATTATATATAAAGCATATTAGAAAAAGGATGGGGAAGTTGCAAGATGGGAAACGTTAGACGAAATCTCTTAAAAAGTAATATATGTTGCAACACCGCAAATACATCAACGCAATTACCCATATTTTTCCTAACAGAACTCCTCCACAACGTGACTGTTTTTATGGTAGCTGTGTAAGACCTACTATGTATCATAGCTCGCAAGAGACACTTCACATACAAGTTGTTCTCAGTTAAATATACATGATTTACGCCACGAGATGAATGTACTACTAGATCTAAGAGGCAATGACAAGAGAAGGAAGGAATCCTGAACTAAATGAACAAAAAAAAAAGAGAGAGAAAAAAAAAAGTTCGTTTTGCATTAAAAGAAAATATGTTCGGTAGATGAGATATTGTGTTTTTTTTTCAAGTTGCAGTCTGTTTCAAAATAAAAAAAAAAGGAACAAACAAAAGAAGACAAAGTCTCTCTCGCAGAGTACGTAAGCACTCATCAGCGAAGACACGGCGACCATGATTCATTGTTCATCATCTCCACCCTCGAAAATTTAGTGGTCGATGCCACGAAAAGGGGGTGGAAGCAAACTTCCAAGGTGGGCGAACTCTGAAACAGCCATTGCCTGAGTAAACAGACAAATTCTATTTAAAAAAAAAAAGTTATGGAGGGGGGGGGGGCTGTAAATATCAAAGACGTAAAACTTAGAAAACCAGTCAAACTTTTTAAGTGTTGGGTTTTGCTTCAAGTCGGAGTTTAAATTTCAAGTTTGAATTACACGTCTTGGAGATTTGTAAAGACAACTCTTGTAATTACTTTCTTCTTCTATGAAGTGTCCCCTAGACCAGGGATATTCAACTGTGTTTTGCTTTTTTGTTCCCAAACCTTCAGATGTAATTTTTCTTTAACTATGTACCCCTGAGGTTATTATTGCACAATTCAAAGTTTTCAATTTACCTATAGTTAAATAAAATTCTAGAGCATAGGGCATCTCAATTAAATTATATAATTTACATCCAATACATTAAAATTTATTTATGGACGAATTTAAAACTATCCCATTTGCTTAAAAAAAAAAATTAAATTTTCTTTTAAATTTTTAAAATTATTTAAGCAAGTGGGATAGCTTTAAAATTCGTCCATAACTATACCCATACAGGTTAAATTTCATCCGCAATATTAAAATTTAATATTTTATAATAATTAAACGGTGTCACTATAGCGTGCGATCTACCGGGACATTCACACTGTAGTGTGCAATAATAATAATATACACTTCGTAGATTACGAATACTGCGTTAGACAGTATTCTACAGTAAAGCCGTTTAACTATTATAAAATATTAAATTTTAACTTATTAAACATTAAGTTTTAATTTTACAAATACATATTATCTATTTCTTATTCGTATAAAAATTATTAAATGAACAAAAGTAAACTGAATTATATGGTCCGGATAAGTAAAGACATTTCTCTTGTCTCAACAGTTTATCTTTTCAAAAGAAAATTTTCAGTTAATTGAATTAAAATAATGAAAAATAAAAACACCCTTCGACAATTCATTGACAGATTTTTTTTCTTCTTTCACTTCCCTTAATTGAATTTTTATACCACTGGTTAAATATCACCACCCTAGACGTTGGCTTTTTGATGAAATTTCGCTTGGAAATTCTTTTTAAACTAAAACTCTGAAAGCAGCTATGAATAGAAGCCGTGGGTCATTATGCGATCGCTCCTGGGATTGCTGCTCCTACTTTGTTTCTATTTATTAACAAGCTTCTTTCATAGATAGCAGAAACTTCACTCTATTGCTAATAGTTTTAAAAGTTGACATTTTACGATTCGTGTTTGTTATCATGTTATCAAATAAATATATTTTTCCACGTGACATTCTGTAATATACCAGTAATGCGAAGTTATGTTAAAAACCTCTTAAATAAAAGCTTTTCTGTTTAAGGGTGTCTTAATGAAAAATTATTTTTTACATTTTTAGAATATGTAAGCTGTTATTGCAAGGGCTTTAAATCCTTGATATTGCTAGTTATTATCAAGTTGTTTTCAATAGCTGGAATTTCATTCTACTACAAATAATAAAATTTGATGTTTTTCGGACTTACGATCGACATGATAACGTTTCCTGTTCATTTTTATCTTATCAAAGAAAATGTTTTTTACACGTGGGATTCTTAAAATTCTAGTGCTGATAAAAAAAAAGCTGATAAATTTGCTGATCATCTAGATAGATAGAAAATATCGTTGCTGTTATATCAAAATGTCGTAAGTCAAAATTACCAAAAAATTTTTATTGAGGAAAAACAGTTGTATTTGTTAGCTACATCTGCTCTCAAATTGTTGTATGTGATCAGGTGATAGAACTCAAGTTACAGATTAAAAACAAAACGCATGTTAAGTTAAAAGAATTAACTAATTGCAAAACATCGTATGTAAGTAAAAGTGCATTACAAAAATAAATTTGTTAAAACCAGTACCTATTATCGTCGCGGCGAAAGTTGGACCCGCATACACATTATCATTGACTAATTTCTCCAGTATCAATGCCGTAAGCTCCGCAGAAAATATCAATCTCAATTATCAAAAATAGGAAATATCAAAAATCTCACATACATCTTCTTGAAATCGACGAGGAACGTTAAGAATAATTTCCCTACTTGATTTTTGAGACCTTTTCCTCGTCGAAATGTTGAATGTGAACCAACGACCGCCATTTTCTCTTACATTTGAATGTGACCGACAGGCCAGGAAAGGAAAATCTATCATCTGCGTTGCATTCTGGGAGGTTCATCTTTGGTCATACTGATAATACATATTGCATGAAAGTTTAACCAAAGTTTCAACCAAAGTTTAAATTATGGTATCAAGTATTTAGGGTTAATACAAAATGAAAACAGAAGTTTTTCTTAGCTACTGACAAGTGTAGATTTTGACATATGACATTTTGATATAACAGCGACGATATAATGAATCATTGAGAAATTAAATTTATACATATATATTTAATTTTTAGGCTAATGTTCTAGACATTGCTGCAAAATAAACGTATGCCAGTTTGTGTGTGTGTGTTCTTGAAACTTGGCCTGCACATTAATGGATAAGAAATGATCTAAGTTTTGTATATTTCAAATAGAAAAAAATTCCTTAGTGTGGATTTCTAGCGAAAAATTTGCGCGCGAATATAACACACATTTTCGTAGAAAAAACATTAGGAGCGAAATAATGATTCTCTAATCGTTGTATTGTTTTTACGACTTACAAAATAAAAAAAATAAAATAAAAACCACATACATAAACAGAAAAGTAAAAACGAATAATGTTAAAGAAATTGGGCTTTAACTTCTTTGAGGGACTTCTCTGTTTCATAGTCCGACAAAAAACATTATTTCGCATTCCGGAGTTTGAGAACTCGACCGACCGCGTGTCTTACGTGAACAGATCGCGTCCCACGGCATTAAATCTCAGTGGCGAAATGAAGGAAAGAAGGTGGCAATCGGAAAGAAAGAGTTGTGGTCCCCGGTCAGCTTAACAGGGGCCGGATAGTAGTGGGCGGCCCAACAGGAGAGGAATGGAGAGAAGAAGAAAGAGGAAGGAAAAGAAAAAAACACACACACACACCAAGAACCCGAGAGCCTGTAACCCAATGGACATGATTGATTCCTTAATTAGAGTGCGATCCGACCGGAGAATGGAGAAATTAATCACAACACCTGTTATTAACTTTTGCTGCCGGACACAGGAAAAAGAAAGCTCGGAGAAATGGACCCGCTGCAATGCCGTATACATTCGAGAAGCACGTCGCGACTCCGGTTACAAATAACAGAACGGATTGGATGACGCCAGACTGTTGCCCAGAGCTAAGACGTTTCTCCGTATCGAAATAAACAACGGACTCCAACAGAAGCGGAGGTGGAAGCAGAGAGAGAGAAAGGGGGTGGGGGCACCTGACCCAGTGTCCGGAAATTGCCCTTTTCTGTAAAATACGTCTGCAATACGGAAATAAACTTCTTACGTAACACTACAGCTGTTGTTCTTTTACAGATTTGTGCTGCAGTTAAAAAAAAGAAAAAAAAATACTATTACTAAAGCAGGAACTGATAAACAAAATATACAATAATTGTCCAACAAATTTAGTTTTTCAAATCTTCCCACAATAAACTCCGATCACTATAAGATAAATCAAGATTTCAAAACAGCTGCTGGTTCGTGGTTTCACCATTCGTCAACTGAGGCCGAATCATCACAAACAAGTTGCAGAAAATTGTAAATGTACTAACATTTAGTAAAAGCACATTTGCCTAATTAAACGATTTATCGTTTGTAGATCAATTAATGCAAACTAAGTCTTTTAATTAATGATAAGTATTTACATTGTTTCTTCTTAGAAATACAAACTGCTAATGATAGAGATAGATCTTCGCAATTATTATTTATTGATTGATGAAGGAAAGTCTTCCACAACCAAGAGAAAATGTCAGACTGATAATGGTTAGGATAAATCATTCATTCATATTAGGAATTTCATTTTCAAATCTTACGAATGTTCAAAACTTCACCAAAATATATTAGATTTCAATGTACTAAAGTGGGCTGCCGTATTTATACTACATCTACTGATCACACATTAAATACAGACAAATAGAATTTCATTTTGTTATTATTACGGTCAAGTTTCAATGTTAAGTTACGACTTTATCTTTTTTGCTTTGGAAACAAAATGTTACTAATTACAAGTTATCTAAACTCACTAAACAAAAAAAAAAAAAAAAGCAAGCTTATAGTAACATTGTTCATTCTCTCACATGTAAGCATTGCTACTAATATTTTATAAAGAAAGTTTTGTAACATGATGTTTCTGGAACCTGTGCCACTACACAAAAAAGCTGCAGTTCTTGTAAACTAGAATGAGGTTTGTAAGATAGTTAAAAATACTAAGATATAAGTCTTCCTCACAACGAATACAGTGATCAGTATTAAAGTTACAAAATGGAAGAAATGCTTATGTCAGTGTTAAGCAATTAAACACAGCCTCAAGATATCTTAAACAAAGTTTAAACAAGTGCTTTTATTAAGAAAGTTCTTTGTGGTCTTCCATATGTTATTAGTACCGTGCAATAAAGCCTTGATGTACTGTGTAATAAAACCTTGCTTGTCAACCCACCGTTTTACTGGTACTGTATTTTTGTTGTTGGCGGCTGTAGACAGTTGTTAGTGGTTTTGCTGTTTCTTAAGGAGCAAAAACAGTGCCCACTCTCACTCACTCTCGACCACTCACTCTTACATTTGTTTCGGCATAGTATATCCTGATACAATAGCCATCTACACAACTGTCCGCACTCCATCTACCCACACTTCGTGAATGGCCTGAAACTGAACCTTTTGTGGTGACCCCTGGTCAACGGAGGGATTAACAAACAACCCCTACGGGGATTACCACTGTTATGGGATTGCTGTTACCCGTCAATAAAGCTGTGACGATCGAGTTAAACCCTCTCGTGTAACCCTTTGATGACCGTGCACAATGCAAGGCACTTTCTCGCTTCACCCATCCTTTTACACGGCTGAGCCGTCACGTGGTTGGACTTGTCCAATAGAGTGCGGCAACATTAAAAACTATTAAGTGGTGTGATATTATCGGTCATGCAAATGTAGCGGATGGTTAAATCCAGCTTTACTTGTTTGTTTCAAACTGTTACACGCAGCAATTATCACATGAATGAAGGATTGCAGACATTTTTTTTCTGCGTAAATACAAACACAATGGAAATAATACAAAAGAAAGAAAACTTATATATGAAAAAAAAATGGAAAATATTATTTGAAAAATGGAAAAAAACTAATTTTTTTTACAACTACTGAAACGTTAAGTAAAAAAGTAAAATGAAAATACAGGGGGAGGGGAAGATGATTGGGAAAATTTACGTTTTATTGAAAAAATTTTAAGTAACATTTGGAATTCATTCCGAGAATATTCTCTTTTTTTAATATATATATATTTCTTTTTTAAAATTTTTTATCAAGGCATTAGAAAATGCTACTGCATACCAAATAAATGCAGGAAACTGTATTAATCACGAAGAACAAAAATAGGCAGGATAGAAAATGAAAAGAAACATTGTAACTGAAACACGTTCACAAAAGAAATGCAGCATCCAGTAACTAAACTGAAAATATTTTTTTAACGATATTTATAAATTAAAATGTCTTCGAAAATATAATTACTATCATCTTAGCAAAAATTTCTTGGTATCTTTAATTTTCTTGTCAATTTACGATTTTATATTTTTTTTTTCCAAATTATATAAGGAATCCCAATAAAAAGAGGTACAATTTCGTAAATTCTATTTATCGCTGAATATAAGTTGGGTATTTGTGTGTACTTATGATATAAAGAGGAAATGGGAAACATACTTGAACAGAATTACCCATGAAATGTGCAACACACGTAAAATTGTAACAGTCTTAAATACTTGTTCAGAAATTGGTAAAAAAAAAAATCCACCATGAGTTTAATAAAATCCCATCAAAATCTATGTACTGGGTTGGCCAAAAAGTTCGTTCGGTTTTTAAGTAAAAATAAGAGACACCTTTTTCATTGTCACCAATACTTTTATTGAACAACGTCTTCAACAGTTTGTTCCACTACCTTCTGCCATCTTTCAGGCAACTTCATAATTTCATCTTCCCAAATCTTTTT
The DNA here is from genome assembly GCA_023159025.1 of Thereuonema tuberculata. Classification (NCBI taxonomy): domain Eukaryota; kingdom Metazoa; phylum Arthropoda; class Chilopoda; order Scutigeromorpha; family Scutigeridae; genus Thereuonema; species Thereuonema tuberculata. Next base: position 50,938,551 of record JAFIDM010000005.1, read on the forward strand.
ATCTGTTTGAGCAAACAACTATTCCAGATATCTTTGGTGTATTCGAGGGAATTGAATTTTGTCCATTAACAGAATTTTGTAAAGACCGAAATCCATGGAAATCTGAAGGTGCAATGTCTGGTGAATACGACGGATGAATCAGAACTTCCCAGCCAAGCAGTAACAGTTTTTGCCTGGACATCACAGAAACATGCGGTCTTGCCTGTCATCTTCAATATTAAATTCGCGACACAAAATCCACCAATTTGATCAGTTTTTGTTTTAAATGCAAGCTGATATGACAGCTGTCACAATACAGTCTAACAAAATGGCGACGAATGACGTTAAAGACACTTAAGCGCTACTAGAGCCAACGTACGTAAAAAAATACCGAACGATCTTTTTGGTCAACCCAATAATATTATTCAAGTACTAATACAGGATGAATAAAATAAGACACATATCTGAATAAAATAAGATAATAAAAAAAGATAAGATAGTAAAAAAAAAATAAATAACATACTGTTCATATATCAACTGAAAGTAAAATCATGACGAACGAGATTTCTCGAGATTCACAATAGCCTCTTTTCGAGGCTTCTCGCAAAATATCGATACACACCATTTTACAAAAAAGCGCACACAAAATTATACTGCAAGTAGAACTACTTGTAATTACTTACTTGCAATTTATACTTGTAATATAATTTTGCGTGCGCTGCTTTGTAAAATAGTGTAAGTCGACATTTTGCGAATTTTGTCGGCTATTGTCTCGGACTTTACGTGAATCTCGAGAAAGCTCGTTCGTCACGACTTGTCTCATCAGACTTTATCCAATATTTCCTTTAAGAAACAAAACAAAATAAAACAAAGCAAGCTATGGTAACAATAATAGGATATATATAATAACTTGACAACATCTTTGTTAAAATTTTATATCAAATTTTAAATAGCTCAGAAATTTGGGGGAATACAGCTGCAATTTCCATGTAGTGTAATCAAGTTTGTATTCACGAAAACTTTGACTCCGTCGCGTGGACATGACAAGGTAAATCTGAAGCCAAAAAACGCCTGTTGCTTGGTTTTTTTTTTTTGCTCGGTGGAAAGCAAAAATAACCTATCCTTATCCAATGCAACCATCTTTTGTTGTCCAAAGCAGACTTTTATCTGGTGAAGGGAGCCGTGTAACAAATCTAAAGATCGTTCGACGCAGATTGTTTTGGAATCGATTGACTGGTAGTAGTTTTAAAATAAACGGTGTCCGGTCCGTTGACTGACCACAGCAGATGGACAACCCTCAATCTCCGTCTTGGAAGAACAGGAAGGACGGGATGGACAAGAAAAATGGAGAGAGACAGCGGAAGAAGTTTGAGAAGAAGAAGAAGAAAAAAAAAATCGATTCTATCAGACATTTCTGCCATGAATACAACAATTGCTTCAATTGGGTTACTTAGTTGCTTTTTCTTTCTTTTTTTATTTGTCCTCCCCTTTTGGAGATGAATTCTCTGATGGCAAAACCATGACGTCGTAGTATTAGATTCTTCTTGTTGTTGTGTGCTCTCAAAAACTTTTCTTTGCGCAAAAGCTTTCTTTTCTGTTTATTCGGTCTGCTTTAATGCAAGATTAAAGATAAACAACCGGGAGATATTAAAGCTCAAAATGAAACTGTTTTTGCGAATTTAAAGCTAATATTTTATATTTTTCCATGCTTGGGAAGTCGATATACTTTTCTGAACAATAATTCCTTATTTAAAATTTCCTGTTAACCCTTTTTTTTTCTATATTATGTTGACAATCGAAATTTCCATTTTTCTACCCCAGCGCCAAGACTGTAAAAACATTAACAGATGAATGTTTCTTTTCTCGTTTCTATTCAAATTTTTATACTTAATCAATACGAAACTGTTCCGTTGTAATATTACAAAAACTGAAATCAACTTCTTTCTTCTCTAATTTTCCAATAGAGAAAGTTGGGTTCATCCAATCAGTCAATCTTCTGAGCCCCGGTAACAACGTTTGAACCACTGTACGGATCTTCTTGAAACTTGATGTGCCTATTTAAGGACTAGACACGAACTCACTTTTATCTCGGAAATCTTTTCCTTGTCGAGAAATTAGCGGTGGATAGCAACAAAAACTTTTTAAAAAAAAAAAAAAAATTAACCCTATTTGCACAATATTTACAGATTAAAAAGTTCAAAAAGCAATAAAACTTATGTAACAACGTTTCTGGTCTCCATGTTCGCCGAGACCCATTTTTTTCAAGTAATTCCTCAAGCAATATTTTTCTAAAAGCATTCTATCCTATTTCTATTAATACTTCATTGTAAACAAGCAATGTTAATCCCCTTTTGATTAATCCATTAATTAGCGCGCGGATTTCATCAATTTAAGTAAATAACGCAGATTTATAACAAATTCATAATATTATAAAATACACAAACTACAACTACAATAATTTACAAATATTTTTAGGAAGAGAGAGCCCATCTCCCTTTCCTAACGTTATTGAAATAAAACAAATCAAGAATTCTAAAGTTTAAACAATCTAACAATATGAAAACGTGCTCTTAACCAAGTTCACTTTAATAGTTCAAAATTAAGACTAATCCATTTCACCAATTAAAATAACATGGGCTATCTCGTCCTAAATATATTTGTAAGTTCATCCTGATGAAGTCTTTTGATTAAGACGAAATATTAATGTCCGTTGTAGTTGGTGTATTTTATAATATTATGAATTTGTTATAAGCTACGACATTTTAAAGTATTAAAGAACGCAGATTTAATTTAATTTTTTTCCTCTCAGAAAATATCAAACTTGTACTGATTGTATTCAGAAGACATTATAAAATAATAACAAAAAAAATTATTCTTTTATTGAAAAAAAAAATTTATTTAAACTTATTATTTTATATGTAAAATTACGGATTTTTTTTTAATAGTTATAATTTGAAGTAATTCAAGGAATTAGTATAAAGAAGGAATTAAAATAAAATACAAAGCTGGACTAAAAACGTGGGAATTCATAAGTTTTGTTAGTTCTCTTCAATGCGACACATAACTAATAATAACGATTTCCCACGGTCTAACTACAGTTTTAACTTCTTAAGATATTTTTCTTGTGAAAAATAGACATAATCTACGAAGGTCCATTCTATTTTAAATAGGTTTCATTGCAATTAAAAGAGAAAACTTCAGGTGTAATAGTACAATAATAAAAATGTAGGTTCCACTAAATAATTCAGTGAAACAGATAAGCCGGTATTTGGAGAAACTTCTCCTTAACAGAATCCTCTGAAAAAGCAGCCATCCGAGGCAGCGAAGCAGCCAAGCTTCACTGGGAAACCTAGTACCTAAGTCCAGACTTCTGATATCGTTCATGAACTGCAGCGAAACAATTATTTCAGTTTAGCTCAGGGCTCGAAGAATGGGGGGGAAACGGGACATTGTACGGAATGAGAAAATTGAATTTCTACATATGGGATCTAATTTGAAAGAGGAGAAAACAGGAGAAGTGAGTCTGGAAAAAGGACAACCACAGTATCAACACGATTGAAATTTCAGAACCCGAACAATTGAATTCCGTTTGGAACTGAGTCTTGTTTCCTCGTTAAAATTGTCAGGGGAAAGTTGATTTTTGTTATTATACGTAATAAAACGTATTATGATTGAATGGATTACTGATAAAACTGGTTAAAAATAAATAAATAAATAGTAAAGGTTAACTTCGCGATTCCTGTGGCAACAGCATTAAACGAACTGAACCAAAGCCTATAGAGACAGAACTCTTAGAATTTTCTAAAAGAAAAGAAAAAAGAAAGAAAGGCATAACATATATTTTTGTTGATGTGACCCAGTCAGACAAACTTCCATTTCAGAGCCGTAAATTCTAAATTTTCTTTTGTGATTTTCTGGATTTTTCTTAAAAATCCAATAACAATTTAAAAACTGTATAATGTAATAATGACTTGTTGATAATCTAAAGGTTTTACCTAAATACTGTAAAAAGTTATTAAGGGCATCCGCAAAACAGTAGCTGCTATTCCAACGTAAGCGTTTTAGACTACTTTGAGATTTGTATGGGTTTCATCCTCCATCCTTAACTACTTCTGATTCAGTGAATGGATCTCCTTGAAACTTGGCGTGGATATTTACGGATAAGAGACGACCTATCTTTTTGATTTGAAAATTTCTCCTATGGATCCTCATCAAAGTGACAAAAAAAATATTACCGTAGAAACATCATTCGAAGCAAAAGTAACTCTCATTGACCGCAATTTCTATTTAATAATGTACATCCGCAAATGCGTTCTAATCCGTAGTTCACGATAATCTACTTCATTTCATCGACTTTATTGAGTAAATTTGAGCAGACTGTTCCTTTAAGGCAAGAATTATAATTTATAAATACAGAATCATTTCTATATTCGTGAATATACAGAATATGAAAACAAAACAACAACAACAAAAAAGCAGCACGGCTTTGAATTTTTTTATAATCTGATAATGAATAGCGGTTGAAACTAGTCAGGCCCATTTTAAATTTCTAAATGTTAATTGTACATGTGTTTTGAGCTAAGAAGTTTTCATTAATTCTTAAGATTCTTTCAGGAATTGAAAGAGCAGCTTTCCAATAACATTAAAGTAGGATTTCATTCTTTGAATCTTACTGAATGAAGATTTTTCTAGAATCTTTGTTCTTCTTTATACTGAATACTAGAATTGTTATACCGAGTAGATGTTTAAAGATCTTCTGTAAGCATTTCTAAAATCCTAAAAAGTATTTTATAGATAATAACATAAAAATTAAAACTTGTAGGGCAAATAAGAACTCGAAAAGTTCTTTAATAGACAACAGGAAAAAAAAAAAAGAGAAAGCGAATATAATGATACAGTAAGGGGTTTTGAATAGATAGAAATTATAATAATAATAAAAAATTGTGCAATTTGTTTGACTGCATTCAATCAATTTGCAAAGAAAATAAACTTACTCAAATGCCCCAGAGTCACATTTGTGAATCCAAGCTTGAACAAAATAGCAAAATGATGCTTAATTGGCGCACGGTACAAAACAACCCAATTTCATCTACCTCCCATGTAAAAACCTCAGAATTATCTTTGTGCTAAGCCTAAATGAGTAAGTTTCAGCGAACCGTCGGATACAAATCAAATCGAAATGAGATGTGTTCCGTTTTACAGTTGAAATTATTGCGCTTTCGTCAGCAGAAACAAACGAGGAAACTTTATGAAAGAAGTGAGTGTTCTTTGTGGCTGAATCCAATTCATTTCAATTTGTGAATCAAAGTGGATACAAAAGGCAACGTCTCCCCCAAAGGTTGCTCCGCCTTTTGCGAATAGACGCTAATGTGATGGGCACTTGTCATAACTTGTCAAAGCAAGACTGACAGACCCGGTGACGGAGAAAAAGAGAGGGTAAAAATTACCCGGCGCCCCTTTTCAGAGCCACTCCATTTGCCAGCGACATTCCCATGATCTCCGGCGACGGCACTGCCGTGAGGTTTCCACACACGGACAAAGAAGGGATTTCTAAATAGATTAAGCTCGTATGGATGGCGTCAACATATTCTAATCCTCTTAGCAACTGTGCAAATGAATACATAGCTGGCTACTTATTACGCATTTCTTCTGCAAAATTCATTAAGTTTCTTTTACTTATTTGTCTTAATCAGAAAACTTTTTCAAACTGTGTTTGTCAAACGAATGACCAAGTCTCCTGAAGTAAATTTAACAGAGTTAAGTAAATTTAACAGTTTATGTCTAATTTCTCCTTTTCCTAGATTACCACAAGGATCTCACTTAGATCCGCTTGTGTTTGGAGAGATTTTTTTTTTCTTTCTATGAGTTCTATTTCTAAAGTATGAAGACAATTACAAACTATTACACTTATTGCTCTTTTTCCAACATTTGACTCACGCAGTTTGCATACACTACTCTTAAAAGATGTAGTACTATAATATCTTTGCATATTACGGTATTATTACTACGGTTCTAATATTAACTTGTTGTAACAACTTCAGCACGTATTATTATGTCGTTATTAGTTAAATTTAAGTAAAAATATATATCAACTTGATTCAATTCTATACCTGAAATACTGTATTTTGGAAAGTACAGCATAGTACAGAAAATACAGTAGTCAAATTAAAATATGTGAATATATTGCTACTATCATTAATAAAACAAAACTATATTAGTATTAAATATCCATTTAAAAAAACAAAACTCTTTATTAAGTATGAATTAATAGAGATAATAATAAAGTTCTCTGAAACTCATCTCCATTAATCATTGTAAAGGTAAATATATGCATTTATTAGCTACACTTTGTGACCGGATTAGCCGCAGCTTCAACAGGCTTAACATTTTAGAGAATAATTAAGAATAATTTATATGCCATTTATTAAAAAAAAATAATAAAAATAAGTTTTATTCCTTAAAGATAAAAATATATAAAAATTTCTATAACTTCATGCAGATGTGTACTTCGTTCTTTGGTAATGACGTCATTTCACAAGTAAGTTAAGTAAATTGATAAGAAAGACAAGACAAAAAAAAAAAACAAAAACCCGCAGATAATTTTGGTGTCCCATTTGCAAAAATAAATGAATAAATTTAATAGCAAGAGACGCCGAATTCATCATCAGATTTCGATAATCAATTTAAGATTACCTTGAGCTTTTCCTATGATGTTGGGAATATCGAAATAATAATTGGTTTTTGCCCGTGGAGATTTTCCAATTTAGTAAACGGAATCAAACTATTAACAAAAAAAGGGAGGATAGGAGAAGTGGGAAAATAAAATAATTTGTAAACAAGATTTCTGAATGTTTTATTAAGCGTTTGAAATTATATATTGCCATCTTATCAATATAAAAACCCTTATTTAGTCTTAGGCAGTTATTCTCAATGAATAAATTTTGAGAGTAGGCTGCAAGAAATACAGTACAGTTTGGAGAAAATAGATTATATAAATTCATCTTCAGTTCTTTTTTATTGTTTTTTTTTTTTATTTTTTGATGGCTTTTTTTTTTCGGCGATTTATTTATTTATGTATTTATTTAAAAAAAAATATTTTGCGAATATTATAAAAATCCCATTATCAGCTGTGTCAGTAGATAGGAAAAAAACTTATAAAACGTAGAAGGATTCTTAATTTTCACTCAATCTTAATGTAACTGTCATAAATGATAATAGATCTAAATGTCCAAAAAGTGGCATAAAAAAAAAAATCGACCCAATGTGTCCAGCTTTGTAATCGAACAGACAGACGGACAAAATTAGTTTATTAGCTTTCTATATTTCAGAAAGAAGAAAAAAAAAAAAAAGATGTTAAGGAAATGTTTAGAATCATTATAATTCTAAATGTAAATTATAAATTTAATAACATTTTAAATCTTACAGAAGTTAAAAAAAAAACAATAAGAATTAAAAAAAAAAAAGTTAAAGTTCAATGCCACATTATCCAGCTAGTACAGAATACCAGAAAAGTGGAAGCCATTATAAAATGCAGGGTGAGACCAAATTGTTTAACGAAATGACATCCTAGTACAGCTGTTTCACGCTAATATGGCGATCATCAGCTAGCAACAGTCATCAGTACGCAACCAGGTACTAGGATGTCATTTACTGTAGTTTACAATTTGGTCTTACCCTTTATTTTATTAATCTTTATCTGCGCAACTATGCGCTAAAAAAATGCATAGAGGCCGCATGTAGCGTGCACATCAATTTTCTCGCAATTTATCCTTTTGGTGAGTTTTTTATTGCTTGTTCTAGCTTTTCGGGTTCCACATTCATTGCGATGGAAGTCATTATACTTAGATGTTTTTTAAACAATAAGCAAAACAATTAAAATTGAATAAAATATATTTTGTGCTTTATTTTTCCATAAAAAAAATATTTATCCACGATTCTCGTAAAAAAAAGAAATTGCTAATTTGTAGTGAAGTGAATTTATCAGCTTCTATTTCAGATAGGCCTAAATGAAAATTTAAAACAGACATAACTATTAAACAAAATAAGTATTCAATTTCATATATGTTGTTACACGAAGTAAAGCTTTTTATAATACGTATTATATCAAAATACTTTAGAACTTATACAGGTTTAAGATTACTTTTCTGTCCATTTGGTAACCATTTATGGGCTTTTTTAATATTCCAGCAATTACGTAGGGTTGTTTATTATTTCATCGTGTTTTTTAGAACGAGATACGCACAAGATAATTAATTTCTAAAGTATCTGTTACGATGCAAGAGATCTGAGTGGCCTACTTCAGCACCTACCCACGTCCATCACATTCTCGATTGCAGAATGATTCTTGCTGCACTTGAGACAAGATTTGGACGCTGTGAGTCATCCACACATGCAAATGCAAACCACAGCTTCCCATATCACATTACCCTACCGCTTGTTCGTTTCGCACATGCTGCGCACGATGCCTTCGCAAAAGCCACTCGCGAAATATTCTCTTGATGCCCGGCATCTGTTTTTAGGCGTCGCAATTCTTGCTGACAATGATATGCATCAGGAGAATCTATCATCATCAAACAGAACCCAGACAATTGGATTACATTTATTTTAAGTTTCCCTGTTTTAAATAATAGGATGTCGTATACGGAAGGGCGTTGTAAACTTCTATAATTTTTTTTTTTATAAAATATGAATTAAGATTGTCTAATCTAAAACAAAATAAGAAAACGACAGAAATTATTGATGTGATCTGGATTGCAAATGATATTTTATGTTTTTTCAATGATTTGTTTCACAAGACAGAAGTCTTGGCAAATAAAAATGATCTACTTTTCAATTTATTAAAACAGAAGTCGCCACAGTATCTTAAAGTTCCTAAATACTATTATTTGGAGGTCCCTGAAAACTAAATCTGGAAAGTTTGGTAACTTTTAATGACTCTTCGATATTCAAAATTTAATTAATGTAGAATTAATTGTTATCCTTGTGTAATCTGCAACATTCATGTAGCAAGGATATTTGATGCTCGTTGTGCAACATTAAAGTCTGAAAAAATATATTTTCCAAACTAGTATTTTTTTCCAGCTAATTGTTATTATATATTGCTCATTACGTCTGTATTATATTTCCTTAATAGGGCAAATTTTATAAGCTATCAAAAGAAAGTTAGAAAATGCTATCTAAAAATTTTTTGTTTTTGTTTTCTAAGACCCAAAGAATTCTAAAATAAATTTTGAAAAAAACCACAAAAAAAAAAACAAAAAAATCTAAAGGTTTCTATAACCTTTCTTTGCTAAGATTTTAAATTTTAGTTGACATTCACTGAAAAAAAAAATGTTTTTGAAAGTATCATTATGATATAGTTCTAATGTTAAGCTTATGTTATCTCAATGAAGTTACGGTTTTAATAAGTTATATTTTTGTGGTTAATTTAAAAATCTTATTTTAATACAATTTAAATTTAATAATTTCTGTTTGGAAATTTTATTCTTAACAAAGTTGACTCTGGCAAAGATTAAAAGTTTGAGTAAATTCAGTCTGAGGACGAAGTTGTAGGGAAAGAGAACAGACATAGGGATATAAAAAAAACTGAAGGGGAAAAAAAAAAATAGAAAAAAAAGCAAGTAAAGGAAGAGGGGGAGGAATGAGAGACTGATGACTCCCTTGACCGCTTCTGACACGACAAACTCATAAATCCAGCAAATTTACGTAACTGTATTTGGGCAGCGTGTATCCCAGCAACAGGACGAGTATACACACACACACACACAGACATATACGCAACCCCAAAAGCTTTCCCGGTCCTCCTCTACGGTGGCTCCCTCGAGTGGAGGCCAATCGTAGAAATGCAAATAAAGGCTGGATTGTAAGTAAGATAAAGTGCACTGCATCCATCACAGATCAGACTTCGATTGAAGACAAATATTCACGAGAGAGATCCCCACACGTAACCAAGGGCAAGGCTACTGACGAAACATGGATTGAAATTCTCTGTCCTGTGGCGTTTTCGTGCTTGAACCAAATACTTCTAAGAAGATATTTTCTATTCTTCATCTTAAAAATATATTAATTTGCTTTGAATTGCCGAAAAAACGTGGTGGATTTGAAAATAATTTCAATTCGACTACAAACGAAATATTGATGATATCAGAGATAGGAGAAACATGCTCACTAATATTATATATGCACTTATATGGGCCTAGAATATTATATTTTTTTAAATTAAATCATTAAGATTCTTAGGAAAAGAAAGCTTATCCAGCTTTCAACTTCATTTCTAAAAATCTTACAGATAGGCCTTCAGATTAATGTATATTTCATAAGCAAATGGAAATATATCTGAAAGCCAGATTGAAAATTGAATATTGCAAAAAAACGAACTTTCTTTCAAGTAAACAAATATCTTAACTAAATCTTTGTAGCACCATTATCACAAATGCATATCCTTGGTAGACATTGACAGAGATCTAATAAAGGGTCTGCCTGCATCTCATTATAATATGTTTTTTTTCTCAAGGATGTCCCAAACTGTAAATGTTTGGTTTTCAAAAGTACAACTGCTGTGTGGCTCCACAAAAGCCATTTTTACAGCTCAAAGGAAGCCGTGGATCTGAAGCCAAAAAACTTCTGAAACATTGGATTTTAGATTGGTAAAATGTGCTTACCATTCTTTACTGAAAAATCATTAAAATATTGATCGACTGAGTTCCGAGAATTAAACGGTTCAGCGTTATTGTTCTAGAAACAGAAATGGTCCCGACTGTAACAGCTTAAACACAGATTGTACACGTAAACCTGTTACGAAGCAGTAGAACACAGAGATCTATGTTGATTACTCAGTGAAATGCCTACCATACCATGATTCTCCACACATCGTGAGTCATTTCTTCGACAATGGGTAAGATCTAAATCTGGTTCTTTGCAGACTAGTCTGTCTTGAACCGCTGGACAGACACTGACTCATCAGTAAAGAATACCAAAAGTAATCATATGTCTATCGTGAGTTTTAGCAGCCCAGGGAGTAGATTTACTCCCTTGAATACAAAATACACAATTTATATTGACTGGAATAAATTGTGGAGCCTCCACTACCGATGTTAGAGGAAGCAAGGGTGTTGAGTTCAGAACTCACTGTTACCCAATTATGTTTTTAAGCTATAAGTCGTAGATAGCTGTAATCAAACAAATCAAACAACTTTATAATGGTTTTTGGAAAGATTACTTATCCCTTAAAACCTTTGTAACAGATTATTATTAGCAGTCTTCGACCTTGACTGATAAATCCATTTTTTTTTCAAAAGAATAATCCGAAGTAAAGGTGAATACCTAGATATTTCTGATACATTAACATAGTTAATTAATACAAGAAGTTGATTAAAGTTATGATTCATAGCTTTACATGTACAGTTGATTATATGTACACATGTCCCAGTTATTGACGCTACGGACACTACTTTAAAGTCTTTTATGTTATAAAATTCAAGAAGTACTGGCCACTCAAAAGAAAAATCAACGAAAAAAACTTTAATATGCATATTTATTGGCTGCAACTTTGTATTAGTAGTCTACATATGTAAGCTTGGGCTTAAAAAGATAGTGATTTTCCACCATCTGCCGTTAATAAATGGACAAAGCTATGTATTGTTCAATTAGCTTTTATCAAATTAAAATTAAATTAATGCATATAGGAAATTTTTTTTCACAATTTTATATCTTTTTGTTGACGGATATACATATGAATTTCGAGGGCCAAGATCCTAGAGTTCCTTACAACCGTACTTTTAATCCCTTCCCTCCCCCCCCCCCAAAAAAAATTGACGGTTCCCAGTATCCAACCAAAAATAAAGAAACAAATAAAAAAAATGCTCGAACGACCTCATTCAGCTGTACAATTCAAAATTTCGAGAGTGAAAAACCCTTTAGAACCTCTAATTCTGCTTCTTCAATTCAATAATAACAATATTTTTTCATTCTAGTACTGGCAGCATGTTTTGAATCATCTTGACTGCAAATGGTTCTGGGAGCTTTTTCTAGCTGCAGATGACTGTGTTTAGTCTTCTTCTTTTGTTTATACGTTTAGTTTTAATTGTCTTTTCTTTTTTCTTTTGCATCAAGAACCCATCATTCGACCTTGAATTGGATTTTTTACTGTTGTTGTTGATTGCGTGAAGAAATAGAAAGTTGTTTCATTTCAGTAATTTGAAGGAATGAAACGTGATTCACGTAATCTCCATGAAATTAGGATATTGAGAATTTAAAAGATGTATCTCTGAAAGAAGAAAAACATGGAGATTAAAGTTACAATCCACAAAGTGAGAGAATAACAGTTAGAATTATTGTCCTCAAAATGAAAGTTGGCCGGCGGAAGTTTGAACTGCGCAGCCCTTCCGGTAGCTGATCAATTATGTTTTCCTGTCACAATGGACGATGGCGTCTGTTTTCACTGAGAAAGACATGTTGATAACGCCAAATTAAAACTTCTCTCGACTATTTAGCGTTATTTCAATACCAGTTGCTAACAATAAGTATTTATATAAATAAATAAATAAATACTGTATATATATTATTTATAAATACAATGCTCTTTTGCAAAGTAACAAGCGATTACCGTAATGGCGGCGTCCTGTCATAAAATCAGACGGAAGTGCCTGACCAGACTAATCGATCATACATGCGCAGATCTCACAAAAACAGGGCGGCCATCTCTCATTTGGAGGACAATACATGTTGCGACCAAGACTAAAGCTTCGTTCTTTAACAGGTAGCTTCTAGTTGTATTTACTAATCATCACAGTTACGTCCATCTCTCGTCTACGTGAAACATAGGGAGACTGATTAAACTTTTGTTTTAGCGCTGTATATTTGCTATTTATAGACAACATTCGAGCAGTTCATGATCCTGAGCATAAAGTTAACGGAAGGCATTCTGCAATAAGAAATACAAGATAAATTAATGCTTTTAGACAGTGTCAAAAGCAAAGCGGCCCCATAATATGCACAATTTTTTAAAAAATATGTGTTCAGAAGGGTCGATATTGGGGGGATGTCTATCGCCATTTTCCTCTTTATCGGAAGCGACCACTTTTGATCCCCCTCCCCAACTTCCAGTCAGGGAGTGGTCCTTTAGATCTGATTTATTTTGGACGTGGTCACCTACTTTTTGATGCTGAACACAATGGTGAAGGTTTCATTCTAATATCGTTTGGCCACTACAGAGTGTGATATCCAGCAAGCATGAAGTTCAATGAAGTTACCTCACAAGATTAAGGAAACGATAATAACAAGAAGCCATTAAAGCACAATAAATCTGGTAAATGTGTAATAAAACTTTATTTAATTGACATGGATCTCCAACACCGGTTTCTTGGAACCAATTGCTGGAATCGATTCAGGCAGGAAATGTATAGTCACTTTAAGAAAAAGAGAAGTTTAGAATAAAACTTCGATGTTGAAAATGGAAGAGTTTCTAAGATGAGTGAAAGGCCGGATATCTCCAGTCGTGGTCTCCTACAAGGCACAAAAAGAAGAGAAGTGCCTTGTAAATCAGTTCGAGTAACAGGGGTAATGTGGACTTGGCGATATTAATGCCATTAAGAATTTAAGAGCTTCGCCAGAGGAGGTAAGAAAGCCCTTTTCACTTGAAGATTCTTTGGAACCGAATCCCGACTTTACCCACAGCTTATGTCTGCGAGTGTGTTTATGTATATCTATACAGTTCATATAAAAGTTTGCAATTCATTCCATTAGGTTGCAGAGCAATATTTCATACTTAATGAGAAGAAGGAGAGAGAAAAGAAGTAGAAGAAGAAGAAGCAGGAACTAGAAAAAAAGCGCCAAGAAACCTTTTGTCCTGTTTTAAGTTACTTTTCCTTGAGGCTCATTCACATCGCCCTCGGAAAGCGGATCCTAAGACTTTATTATAATGCATAGGTTAATCTCTCCAACTACGAAGATAAAGCAGAAGCAAAAAGAAAAAATTCATTAAACAGCTTCAACTGTGAAAAAGAAATCAGAATGAATGTTTACTAGTTCATGAACATGCTATTACATGCCTGTTTTTCTAATTTTTTTTTGTGTGTATTTTTGTGCATTATTTTAAAATAAAAACAGATGTACACAAAAAAAAGTGGTATTTAGAATTTGATGCTGAATAATTTTAATAACAGTTTTAATAATACTGAAAAGAGAGAATAAAAATTCCCCATTCTTTTCTTTATGTTCATGAAACCAGTAGTGCCTGCCAAGTTAATTAATTTTTTTTAGCTTAAATTACTGTACCTTAAATTACTGTAACAGAATCTTGATACAGTATAATATAATTGCACGGCTTTTTTTTAATGTATCATTGTAAATTATAAGCTATGAGTTAGGAAAACGATGAAGTAAAACATGAAATATAACAGATTTGCTGTAGCCCAAATCCAAACAATGTAATGTATAGTCCAACAGACGGATCTTGACGATCTCGTATTTTCGTGATTTCACGTAATTTACGCGAGAATAGCCTCTATTACTTCTCACAAAATGGCGAGAAACAGTGCTATACGAAGCAACGCACAAAAAATAATATTTGCAAGTTGAAGAATATTTTAGTAGGGAATTAATAAATGGAGGACCTCTCAACAGTCAATAAACAAACAATAAATTCATTAAATAGCATTTTCCTAGTGACAGACATTCAGAATACTAAATTCCTTGAGACCTGCTGAAGAGGCTAATGGCCAGATCTCGTGTTTTCCGTAATTCTCACGCAAACGAGATCGTCAACATCCATCTGTTAGACTGTAGCCTTAGTGAAAATTGTCCTTTCTGTGCTGAGTATTGCCAACATAAATTTACCTAACTCCTTAGTTTTCTTTGCCAAATTGCAATTTACGAATTAATCTCTATATTTCCATATTTTGAATGGTTCTGATTTTCAAATGTTTTAAGCATTCCAGGACAGATCTGTTTCGAGGCATAACCTGTCAGCTGTGAAAGCTCAAAAGATCTGAACATTTCTTCCGATATGGAAGTGTTCAGAGTCTTTTCTAACTTGACATTAGGAAACATGGAGAGATTCAGGAGATTTAAATGGCCGGTTAATTAAAAATGTACTTCAATAAGCACAGTATTCAATTTAGCCATCCTTAATTGATGCTAAGTAATTCCTTTGAGAAACTTAGCGAATAAATAGATTGATATATTTTGATAGAGAATATCGACCAAATACAAAGAACATTGTATTTTAGGGATGGAGTAGTTCAAAATTCACTTGGTCCTCTAGGTTGTTTTCCTTTAATGTCGTATATATTAAACAAAATAAGAACAAGAAAGTTGTAAGATAACTAATGAGTTCTTTGTAAGACAACTCATTAATATTAATTAATATATATGAGGAAAAAGTTGTAGGCAGTAATGCAATCGACAGGTACTTAAAAGATATTTGGATTTTTTTTATTTGGTTTTTATCCTAATTTAATCAACAACTGTCAAACTTATGTAAATTCCTAAAACAGTTATTTTTTATTTATTAATGTTTTTTTTTTCGGAGCAGCGCTTAAGTTTCGAGTGGCTACCGTTGATATTGTAATGTGTTTTCTGGCCTCTGGTTCGAGAAAGGATTTGAGACGAAGTGTAGCTGGATCTGAAATCAACTGAACTGAACTGAACTGTACTGTTTATTATTGGGAGAGCAAGAGTTTAAATAGACTACGTACACTGATTTTGATTGGTTGATGGCTTTAACAATTTATTGGATGATTTAAAGGACATGTGATAGCAACGGGTTTTAACCGTGCTATTTAAATTAAAGAGAATTACGGGTTAGCCACCAACCGTTATAATTCAAAAATAAACGAATAGATTTGGCAGTTTAACGGAAAAATTTAAAATGTACAGTGGATTACATTATGATTGATCAGAACAGTAAAATAGAATAAACTAGAATAAATAAAATTATGAATGAGTTATAAAAATCATTACGATATCCACAACTGATAATTTGAAGCTTCCGAAATACATCACATGCACATGACGTCGGATATAGAAAAAAGGGATAATATATTTTATCTTATTCGGAGTGCGGAGACAAACATTGTAGTACACTGTAAAACTTTTATTAATGTTGTAATGTAATGTATTAATAATTATATACACATTATAATATCCAATTCTGAAATAAAGCGTAAAATATGCTATCATTATTATAACAGATTTTTTTTTTTAAATACTGCTGGAGATTTTTTTTTCCCTCCTTTTTTTCTGTTTGAGAGAGATCCGTGTTTTAACAGGAATCGCATTTCTCTGGTCCACCCACGGGACCTTTTTGGCTACGTCCTCTTTGTGAAGATGCACTTCCAGGATCGCGTGCGAACAAGAAAATCGGCAACGAACGGTGTGGGTGCAGTACAGAAAAACGATGAAGGAAAGGCGGAAAAAAAAATATGCTTATACGTGTGTGTGTTTATGTTTGTATGCGTAATAGACTCAAGTGCCTACATCTGATGGTCTGATACGATCATCAGCAGTCAATACCACCAGAGTCGCCAAAGCTTTTTCCAAGAAAACAACAGCCGGGCAACGTACAATTTACAAGTTTGCAAATGAATACGTTTGAAAACTTAATGTGGATTAATCTCGCCGGGAAATCGAAGGGGACAGGAAGTGGAAGAACCATACGGTGGTTTATGGATTCTCAAAATACACTCATTTGATTCAAAGAAAAACAAAAGCAAAAAAAAATAAAATAAAAAAATACAGACAGATTTATAAAAGACCTAATGTAATGAACAACACATCTGTCGATAGAGAAACTAGAATAATAACTAGAATAATGCTTCAGTTCCTTTGGTTTAAATATCAAAAAAAGTCTTTTTTTTTTTTACTAATTTTAATTTTTCTGATCGGTAAAGGAAAAAAAAAAGATTTTTAAAGTACAATATTACAGAATTAGCTCCATGTTAACATAATAGAAAAACTCGATGTGCGAACAATTTTGCCAGTAACACAACAGTTTAACACACTCACAGTTAGACTACTCATAAGAACAATAATAATAAAAGAAGAAAAATGTACATTTTTTTATTAAAGTAACAGTTAATTATTGTAAAAAAGGACAAATAAAAACAAACCAACAACCGTAGCATATATAATAGTTAATAAAGTATTTTGAACAAAAGCATTCTATAAAATTCAAGTTCGGACAGTGCTACTCTGTTTTTACACGTCTTAACTATCTGATGTTAGATAAGTGTTAAGTTGGCTGAAACTGATGCAATATATTTTGAAATGTAATACTTTAGTAAAAAGTATTTATTTATACAGTTTTATTTTCGTGTTTTCAACACAAAAAAAAATATTAAAAATCTTATTGAAAGATAACGATGTACTGTATAAGACAAGCAATAAGGGAAACGATACACATGCAAAGCTTCTAAATATATATGTAAATATAAAATATATTAAAAAAGGTGTAATTACATATTGAATAGTTTCGTCAGACGGTTTTATGCCATGATATCGTCGGCATTGGTAACATTCTCGAAAATATGCATTTCTTATTTTTTTAAGTACAGTAGAACCTCATTAGAACGGACTAATTGGGGCTGAAGGTTGTCCGTTTTATTGAAAGTCCGGTTTATAACAAATAATTCTTATAGCGGTATACATCAATGAAAATACAATAGTTAGCTATAAAAAGTGTTTTTTTATGTATCAAATAAATAACAGCCTTCAACATAGCAAGCTGAATTGAAAAAGATGTGTACGTATACACTGCATTAGAACAAGAAGGTCCAGGTTCTTGTTGATTGCTTACATTCATTGGTTTGAAAAATAATTTATTTTCTGCTGGGTTTGTTTGCTGCTTATTTCTTCAGTTAATAACTGACGTAAGTGTTCATAATATGCAAGCACATTTTCATTTGCCGATTGTTCAACATATTGAATAACAAAATTTAAATGGTCTTTCAATTCGCTCACCTTAATTGTAGGCTGAAATTTTTTTTTAAAACTGTCCGTTATAAGCGACGTCCGTTATAATAGGGTCCGTTATATTGAGGTTCTACTGTAAAATGTAATTATACCTTTTTTTAATATATTTCGTTTATATATTTTTTAAAAGCTTTATATTTGTATCGTTTCCTTTATCGCTTGTCTTATTCGATGGCTCACATACGTTAAATAATAGATTAATGTACTGTATATTATTAATAAAATATAAACAAATATTTATAACAAATTAACCAAACAAATATTAATTATCACTATTTCTTGCAAAAAAACAGATGAAAAGTTTTTGGTTCCGCCTAATTTGGTCGTTAACGTAATTAGAAGTAAATGTCTAAGAGGACTACCACCTATTTATGTGTTTATGGTTAAAAAAAAAATAAATAAATAAATAAAAACATTCAACAAAACCCTTACTTCCACTTTATTTTATTTTCACGTTTTACGGAAAAATTTCCCATCCTTTTCCCCTCCCAGATCGTAAATTCGGCGTTTAACGGAAAATTGGTCCATTAAATGCACGCGAAACATCGACCAACAGCTACAAACTCACTTTTTCCTCTGTTAGAAAATAACTGTCAAAACACTCAAGTTCTTATTATTAGTGGAAATGTTTTTTGTTTTTTTTTCACCCTCGCATTTCTTTTTTAGTGATTTTTTTTTTTTTTAAAGAAAATGTTAAACATTGTGTGAACTGAAATAATGATTATTGACTCGCCTACAGTCACCCCCACCACCTTCCTTTAAACATTCTCTTAAAGTGCTTTCCATCAACTAAGAGTCCATATCTCTTGATGTTGAAAAAAATACAATCAGTCCAGAAGAATAGTGGGGGAGGATTTAAAATCTTAACCCTAGCTTTAATTATGAGAATAAAATATTTATTACCTCATAAAAAGCTTAGTAAATTGTTATCGATAAACACCTGAAGTTATTACAAACCGGTGTGAAAGACATGGTCTAAGACACAAAAAGTGCGTTAATAAACTGATTTTCAAATAAGATCCTGATTATTTGAAAAATCATTAATATTTCGGAAATTAATCTTTTTATTATTATAATCACTTATCTAAAGAAAAAACACTGTTGAGTAAGATATACAGGTAGGTCTATCCCAAAGGGGCGCTGGAGGTGAGGCTTCATTGACTCGGAACTGAGATGAGGTTGAGTGGTCAGACCAACGCTCATCCGCCTGTACCTCCGGAAGAAACCCGGTACTCATTCTACAGAGGGATGGGTGGACGCTAAGAGCCGTCTGGATTGGAATTTAACGTGGAAAGATTTCCAACATACGCCAAGGTCAGGGAATAAACCCGCCTCCTCCAATCCGGTGTCCCGCGCCTTACCACTTGGCTTCCGTAACAATATTGCTGAGTAAGTTAGTAAGTAACTGACAAGTCACTGTGACGGAGGCTCGTCGGCTGAAATTAAATGACAGGTAAGGAGATAGGATCAGGTACGACGAACCCATCCATACAGAAACGCTTTAGACTATGTAAATTTTATTGTCACGAGAATTCCACAGGGACAATTTTTTTTAAACAAAATTGTGCTATGTCAATATGTTGTCCAATTTGTCCCAGAGTTATTAGATGTGATCAGATATGAAAAAGAGTCGCAAAATAATTAACTATTTTCATCAAACGTAGATGCTGTGTTCTTCAGTTGTTGGTAAAACGTTTTATGTAGAATTTAAATTACAGCAAATTCTATATGATAGATATGCCCTAAATATTTGTCATAAAGTTTTACCTCAAGTGTTGGACATACTTTGGATTTTATTCTTCAGATAGCAACGAATAAAGAACTCGACAACACTAAATTACAACTTTTTAAATTC
Organism: Thereuonema tuberculata; assembly: GCA_023159025.1. Taxonomy (NCBI): domain Eukaryota; kingdom Metazoa; phylum Arthropoda; class Chilopoda; order Scutigeromorpha; family Scutigeridae; genus Thereuonema; species Thereuonema tuberculata. Next base: position 50,958,355 of record JAFIDM010000005.1, read on the forward strand.
CAAATTAAAAATAAACCAGGTTCTTAAAAAGACTAAAGCCTATTTTTCGAAAACATTGCGTTTATTTTCAAAATTTAGTCAATCCTTTATTTCTTTAATTATCGTAACTATATTTCCTGACAAGTCGCCATACCTTTAACTTTCAAGTTCCTTTAACTTTTCAAGTTTTGCAGAGTATGTCTCAAAGCAAACTTAAATGAAGTTTTAAAAAAAAAGATGAGTTTATCTATCGAATTTCAGACATTCTCTGCAGTCTTCCTTGAAGTTAGATTCTCTGGAGTTTCACAAGTTCTTATCGAAAAGAAAAATTTTTGAATTAGAAAGGAATTACAGTCCATAAATATACGAACGCCAAGTTTTAAGCAGAGTGTTGTACGTGTTGTTGCTTTTTTTTTCCCTCTTCAAAGAAGGTTAAAAAAAATAAAAAAAACTCTTGGTTATACCAGAGATGTACAGCGCAGTTCGCCTGGTTTTTGAATATCGTAGATAACGGTTTGTGAAGTACAGTGGAAACTCGATTAACCGTCACCTTCGGGACCGGGACTGTGACGGTTAACCGAATAGACGGATAACAGACATTTCGCAATAAACATGTACAGGAACGAAATTTCAATGCTGGTTTTGGACGAAAGGCAAACAATAAATTAATACAAAGAAAAATCTACCGGTAACAAATAGATATCGTCAAACACCAAACAAATAATAATAATAATAATAATAGAAACATAAAACAGTAGGCCTACTAGGTAATAAGGTTTATATGTTGAAGCTGTAATCAGTCATCTTCTTCTGTTTCTTCGAGGCTCGAGCTTTTTTTCGCGGCATTGTCCCGTATTTTACGGAGAAGTAGGTTTTGCGGATAACAGAGAGTGACGGTTTTCACTGCAATCACTAACGACAGAAGTTTAAGAATTTTCGCCGTTTTTATTCTCTTCTAATCATGAAAAATCGATTTTTTTTTTACCTACAGGATAAAAACCATTAAGTTCCAGCCGACATCTCAGTCTGGTTCTATTAGGTTTACAGTGTTAGGTAAATTTCTTTATGAAGATCAGGGACGATTCAAGATTAATATTGGACAAAAAAAAAAAGTTAATAATAATAATAACAGAAAAAAAGAAAAAAAAAAGTGCACACACGACATCTCGACGAATACAGGAACTGGGGCGTGGGTGGCAATTTGCTGTCATTACTTATTTTGGGTAATTAATTGCCGGTGACGAAGCAGATTTGCGACCGAGTTTAAGTCTTCATCGAAGCAATGCCAATTTCCTACTGCGTATCCTCTTACATAAATATAATGACGCCGGTTGGGGATCACCAATATTCCCTGATTGCTTTCCAAAGAAGCAATTTAAACATCATGGCTGGCGATTTGAATTTCTGGGCTTCTCTCTCCCACAACCCAGGAAATTGATTAGTCCGATCTTAAAAAGTTGATATGGGGTGGGTGGGTGGTAGAAAGAAAGCCAATTTAATGCACTTGGCATTTTGGGAGGAAATTACGAGTAAAATAGCCGATATTTAAACAGTCTCTGCAAAAATTTGTTTACTAGCAAATGCTGCGCTGGGTAATAAGATAGAAATACTCTGAAATTAATAGAATATAATTTACCTCGAAGTAATACTGGATATTTAGGAATTAATTACAAGTATTGAAATTTCTAATCAGAATTTGCCTGACATTTGCGAAAATAGCCCTGTAAGCAAAAAAGAAAATCGTTGTACTAGAAAAATAAAACTACCAATTCTTTTAAAAAAAAAATATATATATATTTTTTTTTTACAATGCTAATAAAATCTTGTTTAATTCCTACAATAACCTACAGAAACATTTTTTTTTTTTTTTATGTAGTACATTCGATGTGACCAGGTTCTTAGCATTACTAAGGAAGTAAGATTAAATATGGTATAAGTAGCTTGTTGTTTAATGGTAAAAGTAGCTTGATTCCTTTATTTAAATTCAAGAAAATTAGAAAACACTGTGCCGTCAATTATTATTATTATTATTATAAGACTATTATTTACTTTTAAGTCCTCTTTTTTCATATGCACTGTTTTGGACATGGATGTTGGGACAACTTTTTTTTTGGTTGGATAATAGGCAAGTTCTCGAGCTTCAAATAGCTCTCTTAGACCATTTATTTACTTGTATGATACATATATATGTATCTTACATAATTCATGTGTGTCAATTTCTTAAAACGATTGGAAAGAAGCTGCTGTAAAATGGCTGATGAGTCCTAAAGAGGACGAAAAGGCCGTCCCAGACTCTGCCCAGTGATAGCCTGGGGTACGAAATCTTCGCAGTTTCATTTGTGGCTTCCTTGGTTATCATTTTACGTTTATTAGGCACATTAAATCCCTTATTCCTTCCTTTATCGAATTTGGCCAACTAGGGACCACGGAACTAGCTCAACCTGACAACGTCAGGGCGAAGTTAGTGAAAGTCAAGAAGGAGGGAGAATCATATCCCGTCCAGGATAACTCTGAGATAGTAAGTCTCAGGGAGAAACGGACGAAACACAGAAGAAAGAAAGAAACAGCCATGCCAACACCGGGATTCGAACCCACGTTCCGACACACCGGCCACATAGCAGACCGCCGTCTAGACCGCTCGGCCATTCCGGAACGGCTATTAAGGGATTTACTGTTAATCCTTTGCACTTTTCCATTTGCCTATTCCAAATAGGTAAATTTTATCTTCGGTACCAATCAACAATTGGAAGCAGACAGAAAAACCGGATTACGAATAAAGAGTTGATATTATATTTTTAGAAAGATGCTCTTTTCAAATTTGCTGCGTAATTTTATCGATCAACTTGCAAACAAACGATTTCAATTTCTGCAAAGATATTAATGAATTAATAAAAATGAATGTAATGACTCAACAGTATTTTAATTGGTGTAACGCCAATTACACACAAACCATCTGTGAGATTACATAATTACTACAAATTTGAGTAGTGTTTATCATCCAAATCAATCTTCTTGTTAATTTATATTATAAATAAAAATACTTTCTCCTAACGTAAAATAAAATAGATTCTGAATGTAAATCGTTCAAACTATTTAAAACCACTTTAAAATATTTAAAATAAAAGTGATTATACAATTGATAGCGTTGAATATCAATCACCCAATTTTTTCCAGAGGGTTTCGCGAACCGGAAGTTGAGAAACGCTGATACGGACTGGAGGAGCCGTGATCATTTGATCGAAGTTTTTTCGACGCTGAATTCTCCTCCAGATGAGTCCTTGGTCTCACCCAGCCCTCTGCTGAAGGGGTACAGGGTTTCTTTCAGTCGAAGTTTAAAGGTGGGCGAACGTCGGGTTGACCATCCGACCTCAATTTCGTCCCGTTGATCAGGAAACACCCGGAGCCCTATCTTCCAAGGGATACACAAGCCCATAGTGGGATACTTTCACTTTTAACCTACGATAACGCGAATGACAACATATGCATAATCTAAAAGCATTATCATCACTGTTATAATTTTCAAGCATTTGCAATCCAATACAAAATTTGCCTCCATTTCTTTTCTCTTTCGAGCTATAGCTTTTTTTTCATTTCCTTTTTTCAGGCAAATAAAAAAAAAAGCTGATGTTTTCGATAATCCAGAATACGTTTTCCTGCTCTCTTCTCATTCATAGGAATAAAGTTTAACATTTTTGTTTCTCACAGTGATTATTTCATTTGGTTACCTGCTCATCCTAGTTTCTTTATTGTATTCAACCATTATTATCTGTTCATTATAACTCTTTAGATTTCTTATGCAGTTCATAATTTCAACGTACGTCAATCGACGTTCTTTTGTTCCTTAACTAATTTTTTGACCAGTGTCCTGTTTCTGCTCTAAAATTAAGAATTAACAAATTCTCGGGTAAAGTAGTCTTTCTTTTTTTTTTTTAAACATAGTTGAATCAGCCTTTTAGTACTTTTTTTTTTTTTTAAATAATAACTTATATAAAGTATCGTTCATTTGTATCAAATAACTGAATGTCAATGGAAATTTACCGTCACTGGTGTAATTTCATACAGATAAAGACATATTCATAACACAAAATTTAAGGCTCTCACCGACAACCCTTCTACAAAACAAAGAACTTTAGACAAATAACAAACAAAGAAATAAAACAAAAAAAAAAAGTGTTAGCGAGAATACCGAAGCCCATGTGCAACTCAAACTTTGGTCGAACAACTTGATCTTTTCACATGAGCCCTTGTATGTATCCCGCCCTGCATTGTTTTCTTATCGCAGTGTGAATCCCTTCCAAAATCCCGGAATAGGTCTGACCCAGGGATCTTGGCCTCACACGAGGCTTTCCACCACGATAAGTCCCACAGCCTTCAGCGAATCCACCTCAACACCCCACCCCCCTCTCCAGCTCGTATGTCAGTGTCTCTCTCTCTCTCGTCTTATTGCACAGTTTTTGTAAAAAGAGAGAAAGAAGTAAAGGAAAAAAAAAAACCCTACTCCTTCCCTCGTCCGTTTTTGAAAGATGGAGGGGCATTGCTGATGCACTAGAGAAGCAGCCTCCTTCTTCAGGTGGAGAAGCCTAAAAGATGCTGATAATATTATTCGCTTTGTATCCTACGACAATCCCGGAGAGGATCAACCCAAGCTGCAAACCCCTCAAGCATTCGCTTCTATTAGCACGAAAAATCCACCTCTGTCAAAATGAAAAATTACTTTTAGTAAATAAACATTTGGCAAATAAATAAAAACAGCTGTTCTACAAGAGGGATTCCGTAAAATCCGCGCTTAATAAAATTACAAGTTATATAAAGAGATAACTATAATAAGAATGATTTATTTCTATTATTTTAATATTGTTTTTATTTTCTTAAGCTTAGTTTATGAAGGGTCCCTTCAGTTTCTGTGATTACATTACTTTCACCTCGTACGCCTTTTGAGTCTTCGCAAGCTGGGGAGCGCCTGACTGAAGAGGGCCTAAAAAACTCGAAACAGCTGTCTCAGGATCTTAGATTTCATTCATAAGGTTCCCCTTTATCATAAAGTAAGAGATTACAATTTACTTTGTAGGTTTGGATTTTTTTTATTTTACTTTAAAATAAAGCATTTATTCAAATTTAATTAAGAAATATTAAATTTGATCTTGTCACAGCTTAAATATAAACACACCCAATATATTATATTATATCAAATATTTTATAGCAATAGGAAAAAAATGAAGTTTAATGAAGAATATTACAGCCATTTATTTGGCTGTAATATTCTTCATTAAACTTCATTTTTATTTACTTTATTGTAAATAATTAAAGTAACAGAACAACAAAATCTGAAAATTAAAAATAATTTGTAGGTATCAATGTTATTATATACTGCCTTATATTATATTTGTTTCGGAAAAAAAAGAACATCTAGTCCAAAATAAGGGCATAAATAATAATAGTCATCTCAGAACAGTGGAATCCTTTTTTCTTTTTAATCGGAAAAACTAGAAACTGTTCTCGTTTTTTTTTTGTTTTTGCATTTCTATCAATTTAAATTAAGCTTTCCTGATTTTAAATGAAAACTGACATTGCGCTTTACGAATTTTTAGTATGAATAAAATCTGACATACCTAATTTGTACGGAAGGAGAGATAGCAAACGTTGCTAATCTGTAAGAACATACAACTCTTTAAGAAAATTACTGTACAAATAAACATATATAGAGAAAAAAAAAAATGTTTAACTTGAAAGTAATTTCTTTACAGAACCGTGATACCGTTATTTGATTTGATGTAAAGATTGTAATGTCACAACTGTGCTCAGAATCCGAAATATTGACGCACGAATCAATGTGAATTATTCAGATCTGCAAGAAGATATAAGAAAAAAATGAATGAATTTCAAGTTAAGAGATTATAGTGTAAAGCCTCCGCACTTCACTAAAAAATGAACTTTAAATTACAATTAAAAATGAACGCTGCTAGTTGCGTCCAGAGTGCTGACTGGACATCTAAAGGGAAAATCCTTTTTTTTTTTTTGTACTTAAGCGCCATTAACAATTTTTCCATGCGCTTTGTATGTGACAGAGTTCTTGAGCCTGGATAACTATCTGGACAACTCTCAGAGTTGTCTTGAGACTGGAACTATCTTTTCACACTGAGATGGATACTAACTTTTCGAGAAAGTCGTTTTATTGTATCTACAAGCTTTAAGTATTTATAATATTAGAAACTGATTAGTGCACAAGAAAACAAAACAGAAGATGAAGGGAAAAAAAAAAAGATTGGGTTATTTGAAATTCAACCAAATGATTCTCGTAAAGAAAATAGTAGAAATGAACAATTTTAAGATCTTAATTCTGATGTTAAAATGGATTTAAAAGACTCCGAAAATTTGAAGGAAATATGAATGAATCATTAGATCTTAAGATAATCTTATCCGATGTAAGAATTGACTGATGAAAGTATAGATTCATTCAAGGTTTTTTTATATATACATATAAATATTTTTTTTTTTGAAATATGTACCATTTACATAAGAGTCTATTCCAGTTTTCCTTCGTTACTCCTTCAAGTTGAACTAGATCCAAATGATAAGGCTTCGTCTATCTTGTCGTCTGTGGGTTCATCTACATTCCCGCTTTTGGGTAAGTGCCAAGGAAATTTCTTAGCAGAGGTTGGTATAGCAGAGTCATTAACAGTACTGATATACAATTCCCATTTTAATTTCTCAGATGCTATTTCCCGTGTCATTTCAAAATCAGTAAACTACGCACGAATTGGTTAAGTCTCTTAATGAACTTGAATTCACTACTTTTGATTCTCGTCCTCCAGCTGACTTCGGAACATGACTTATTAACGTTTTCCAAAATATACGAGATTACCTTTTGTGCGAGACAGTTGCTAAGAAGAGAGTTGACACATTCCTGTCTAAACTCCAAGGCAAACAAGAGATAGGCCAAGCCCACAGCTTCATAACTGGGCTTCTCTGCTCCTGTTTTCAATCTTGTCTCTTGCTGTTTCTCTCGAACTAATGAACCAGAAGCACAGAATTCACGAGACAGGCGACGAGTGAAGGGCGAACCAAGAATGAATGGGCCAACTCGAGCAAGGTGACCCATGGTACCAAAATAATGAATCTCTTTTGTCCTTGTTTTTATTTTATTTAAAAGAAGAAGAAAAAAAAAATGAAAAAAAGAAGAAATAAAAAAGAAACTTTATAAAAAGAAAATCTGTTCTAATTAATATTACGTTCATTTCCTGCTTAAAAAGTTTCTTTTAACTTAACTCTTCGACTTCGCATAAGTCTTCTAGGAAGTTCTTTTTGATTTGATTTTTTTTTTTTCCAAATCACTTAATCATGGTTCAAGCTATTTCAGTACAATATTGATAGAAATAAAAAGACGAAATTAATGTTTCAAACTTAGACTTTTACAAATGCAGACGGAGTTGTGATGATTTTTATTTGACGTGAGAAGATCATTATTTGATGTTTCTGATACATCTGAACCTTACAAGAGATAACTTCTTTTCAAAGGAATTTCACTAACATTTTATTTCTTTAAAAGCTTCAGGTAAACTGTAAATCGGATAGCAGAGTTAATACAGAAAGAGATTTCTGTTATAAACAAGATGGAGCACCACCACACTACCGTCACTGCAGGAAATTTTCCGATGTTTGTATCGTATTGGCCCGAATATAAGACGGCATTTTTTTCCAAAATCCCATCCACGAAAATACTATTTCGTCTTATATTCGCAACCAAACTTGGAGCGCGCACGAAACCGAAACCGAAACCAAGCGTGCTCTGGCGCTGAAGAAACGCCACCTGGTGGCGTTGGCTGAAGTCGATCGTTGGCCTAACCAACATGCTCCAACATTAAAAAAAAATATATTCTACTACCCTTAGTGGTGTTGTACTTTTTTGCAAAAATAGCTTAATTTAATTTCATAAATGACATTTCGCCTAGCTTAGAAGTCACAGATTTAACTAAATATTACTGACATTATTACTGCAACCAAAAGTATTAACGATTTTATCATGAACTGGATGTGGGAAGATAATTTGTCAACAAACTTTTTTTTAAATAATTTACTAGAAATATTTGTCGAATTACGCCTTGTTAATAGGTATAACGTCTTATACTCGCGACCAATAGTTTTTTATCAAATCGGAGCTCAAAAAACGCCATTCGTCTTATATTCGAGCCGTCTTACATTCGGGCCAATACGGTAGATGGACGATAGCAAGAACAGAACATGAAGAATAAGCTACCGAATTTATTCTTTATGCTTTGAGATAATTCGGAAATTAGCAGAAAGCATCGCACTACTATTCTATCATTCCAATGGCCTTGTATCGCAACCCGAAGTATTTGGTTTTGAAACGTCCAAAGAAGATGGAGAGAAAATAAGTTAGGAAGTCTGTGTTATTCCTCACTATAAGTTTTAACGAAACGAGTTGTCGTATACATTGAAAAATTGTACAACTCCAGAAGAACTGTTTTTCATATTTCTGCAAATTATTTACACAGAAACAAATTTCGAAGGATCAAAAATGATACAAAATCAATTTATATTCTAGCTGCTCATGAAATTATCCAAACATTTATTTTCGTTCAGAGAAATTTGAAAAGCAAAAATATAATGTCCAAATGAACACATTGATCATTGACACAATCACTGAAGCTTTTTGATTATTTAATTTGCTTCTGTCATCATTTTCATCATCAGTTTCCTCATTGAAAGACTTTTAGAGCAAGTTCTAAAGCATTTTCAATGATGAAACTGGTGATGGAAATAGAAGCAAAACAAACAATCATGAGCTTTAATGATTGTGTCAATGATCGAAATCTTTACGAAAACTCTGATCGTGTGATTTGGTCATACGTAATATATCCAATAGTAGTAATAATTTATAAGTGATAAGGTTAATACTACTTTGTTACAATTCAAACATATTTTATCTTGCTATTAAAATGCAAAAAAAAAAATAATAAATAAATAAATAAAATGATGGAATAACGCGGTTTAAACACTTAACCATGAATGTTATACTGAAAAATATGTTATTTCTGTAATACTTCTATACACGCTAAGTGTTAGGCTTTTCTGAAAATGGACAGATTCCTTTAATTTCAACCCTAAATACAGTTTATTCTACTATTAAAATGTTGAGCAATGTTAATACCTAAAATCTGAATTGGAAGAAAGTAGATGACGATCCAGCCAATACTCAAAGGTATTTTCCATCAACGCTTTATGAGTTGATTTTGTTCGGGAACGGTATGGATTTAAATAGGTGCATTACTAGGGGGAGATTGATGGGGATTTTCCCATTTTCTCACAAAGCTTTTTTTTTCCTCCCTCTTGCGAACCCGGTATAAAGACATTGAAGATGCCTTTTTCAGATCATGATGAAACACAGGGGCGCGCTTTAATTGTCTCGGTGCTCTGCAGCTATCAATAATAGTGTTTCTTTTTTATTCTTTTTTTTTTCTTTTAGTAATCATCCTACCTGCATGTGCAGGACCTAAGGAAAAGAAGAACGGGCGAAAAAGAAAAACTTGGAAAAGAATAGAAAAAGAAGAGAAGATAAAAAAAAATCATGGAAGAATGGAACGAATGAGAGATGAAAAAAAAAGAGGAAAGAAAACGAGGAAAGGTTTTGCCAAGAAATGGAAACACAAAAGAGAATATTGTCCCATAGCGATTTATACAATGATAGACTTATATTTTTGAAATGAAATTCTATTATTATTATTACTTAATTACATAAAGTCATCCCAACTTAAGAAATGCGATTCCGTGCTTATTAACTGCCTTTAAAATATATATAAAAAAATACAAATTTATATTTGCTACAAAGAAAATATTTTAATTTATTCATTTTTAAGAACTAGATATTATTATTAAAGTAGAGTTCTAAAATTTTAAAATTCACATTTAAATTTGAAAAATGCTAAAAATGTCGATGGCCATTAGGATTTTGAACTTTATTTTCAATTAAAAAATAAAATGGGATTTCATTAAATTTTATGGTGAATTTCTCATTTCATGTATTTGTTTCTAAATTGTCTAATTGATTTGCTCTGATGAAAAGTTTAGGTTTTTATTATACATCAGCTTTAATACGTTTCCTTAATAATAATAATATTTAATAAAAAGGAATTATCAAATTAAAGAATTATTATTATATAATTCATATATTAATTATAATTTAAAATATAATTATAATACGTTAATATTACAAAGAACACCTGTACCTAAATATTTTGTAACAACTAAGTGTTTTTTTTTTTACCTTGATTAATGACAAACATTTTAAATTATTTGAATGAGCAGCTGGGGATAATTTCTTTATTATTATTGTAAATAAAAAGAATAAAATTTGAAGAATTATTATTATAATTATTGTTATATAATTCATATACAAATATATATGAATATAATTGAATTAAATTATATTTAATTATAACTGAAGTCTTAATTAATTTTTTAATATAATAATATATTTCAGCTATGGCTAAATATTTGTTATTGTTATTACAGTATTAGTTTAATGAAAACCATGCTAAATTATTTGAGTGGAATAGATGGGTTTAAATTTAGGTTTTTTTTTTAATTATATAAAACTAACAAAGAAGTAATAAAAGGGAATTTAGAAACTTACGTATTCGCATACTAATTAAAAAACTGCGGACATCCAAAACACAAGACTACTTAAAAAAAATGATATACAATTAATAAAGTTCACGACCGGTTTCGCCTCCAATACGAGGCTTTGACGAGTGACGACTTAGAAGATTATAGAATAATATTAACGACAATTTTTAATAATTGAACAGAGTTAAAGTCAAGGAAATTTTAAGAAAACTGAAATCACAATAATGCTTTTCATTTTATTGAGATCTAAAAGCTTCATTCTGTTTGAAAGTACTGTGGATTATTTACATTTGCGTTTGATGAGCCGATTACCATCTCCAAGGCACAAGTATAAAAGGACAATCTCCTCCATATTGCAATATCACGTGCTCAAAGGAATACGGGTATTTAGATTGACGAACCATCACTGTCCTAATCAAACAAACGTTACGCAGTACTAAGTAGATGTTCACTTAATTACAAAAAAACAAAAAAAAAAAACCAAAAGATATTTGGCGTTTCACTTGCAAAATTCCATTGATACGATTAACTGAGAAGATTTTTGTTGTATTCCACTTTTATATTTAGATATGTGGACTTGATGTCTTGAGATTTTTGAATTTTTGTCTAGTTAACTGAACTTCCAGTGAGTTTCTAAGGTTTCAACAATTCCTAGATTGTCGAAGTAAAGAAATGATCAATACACCTGATGTATTAATTTACTTCGGATGCATTTACTGAAAATGAAGAATTTCTGAGATTTTAATCCATGAAATAAAGGTGAAATACACGAGGCGTTTCGTGTCCCACTTCGGGAATCATCATCAGATCTGAGATGGGGATTCCCGAAGTGGGACACAAAAGACCTCGTCTCTTCACCATCATTATACGGCTTAAATCCCACAAAACTCAGTTTCAATGCACCTAACTTTATGGTTGTAAGGAGTTGGCTGTTTAGAAGATCGTAACTGCATAATTCATATAAGATCAACTCATCCTTCACATCATAGTAATAGGCTAAAAACATAAATAAATACATAAATAAATTTCGTGGATCTAAAACAACTTAACTCTTATTTTACTTTAATTTGGTAATGACTTAGTATACGTTAACTACATCCAGCAGATAGAATATTACGCTCGCCTAAAGAAATGAAAAGTTATTTAACGTCTGTAAATTGAATTATTGAAGAATTTTAGGCCACCAGACATCACAATTAAAAATAAAATTTATGTAGCCTATAATTAAAATTCATGAGTAATTTCGAAACGGTCCACATTTCTTT
>JAFIDM010000005.1:50985559-51025248 GCA_023159025.1 Thereuonema tuberculata
GGTCATTTTGAACATCTTCTGTAATGGCAACGACCGGCGGAACGAAACACGTTCCGGTGATTTTCAATGTTGTGAAGGCCATAACTCGGAAATGAAGCATTTCCGGACATATGTTGTAATGAACTATTTTGATTGTCTACATGTGGGAAATACATACCTGAAATTATGCCGTGTATTTTTGAAACACCCTGTATATAGCAAACGAACCAGTCTTCAATTATTATAATCATTAATATTAGATTTCTTAAATAAATGAAGATAACGAATATAGAAATAATGATTAATAGATATCGCTTATATAGTTTTTCAGATCTATTTGTGCGCAACGTACTTTCTCTGTATTTGAAAAGTTATTGTAATTTCCTGTGAAAATAGAAGTAATTTCTATAATGAAACGATGGCAATCGAACCTGCAACCTTCTGATCCGAAGTCAGACATCTAATCCATCAGGCCATGAGGACTACATTCAAATTATTGTTGCTAAATAACTCTTATCACTCCCTCTCTGTGTGTAACTCAATGAGAAAAGAGCCAGAGAAAAAAAAAAGACTCATTAATTTTAGCCTATTTAATCTAGTAGATTAAAATTTATTTTTCAATGCTTATTTTTGTAGCGCAGGCCAAACGAGCATTAGATGCAGAACGTTAGATACAGTCGCTAGAGACATTTCTCGACATCAATGAAGAAATTACAAAGGACGGGCAAATACTCTATCTCAACTAAAAGCCGTCCCATTGCTATTCTGTCATCGTTGACGGGACGTATTTACTAGTATCTACAACATGTTTATCTAAAACAAGAAAATCTACATGTCTTGTTTTATAGTGATTTAATTTTCAGATTTATGAGAAGTTAGAATTTCATTTCTCTTGTAAATTGGTTAAATGCTTTGTTCCCTTCAGACCCTGTTCCGTTTCCTTCCCATTGCCGGACAAGCTTAAACGAGTAACATTCTGGAAATGAGGGAACACCATTCCAGACAAATTAAGCAAGAGTGATCCATCTCTCAAGGAACCACGCGAGACAGTGGGTTTAGCAGGAAATCTGACATCAATTCATCATTGACATCTCCAGTTGCCTGGTGTGGTGGGAAGCAGTCGGTCTCTATGGAGACCAAACGTCCCGTTGAAAGAAGAAGAGGAAGATGGAGAAGATGGGGAGATGGGGGAGGATGGAAGTAAAAAAAAATAGAGAAAGGGAGAAGGAAGGAAAGTAAGAATGACAGAGGTTAAAATAGAAGAAAATTATGCTCGGCATTGATAAACTAAAATAAAACGAACTTCGATCTAACGTGGAAAGAATACAAAAAGTTTTCAAGAAGATTCTAATGTAAGAGCCTCTGGCAATTCTGTTTTTTGCTGCGGAAAAATAAAAATATATTTTTTTTGTGTGTGTGCTTATCTTTTAGTGGGGAGATTGCTGTTGACAGAGGAAAAATGAAAGGAAAATGGAATGAAAACACAAATCTTTGAAATGCGAGGTCTTTGGTTAAGTGATTTTTACAAGACAAAATAGATAAAAAAATAAGCCCAATCGGAAGTCATTATAGGAATGTAAAGATAAATTCAACTTCACTAAAACAAGTAAAACCAAAAAAAAAAAAGTATGAAACTAAGCATTTTTACGTTCTTTGAAGAATACGAAAATGCTATTACAAACAGCACAGAAAAAAGATAGAAAATGCATTATTGCATTTTCTTTTTAAGATCTTTTCTCTTATGTCGGAAGAAAAAAACAACTGAGCCATTATCTGTTTCAACATCTGCCCATTAAAATAACAAAAAAGTTACCGAAGTTTTTTTTCTTTAATAAAATTTAAATTTCAACTACATTGTGTTATTACTTTATGTTAATTGCGTCGTTATTTGACTACGATTTCTGTTACTTCGGCCAATTTTAAAGCCTGCATGTAACAAGAGGAATTCATTGCAGCTTTTAAAAGAGTTGGATGGTTTTGACAGGTGCAACGCTTCGTAGTCTTAAAGTTGAAGACGAGGAGAAAAAAAAAAGAGTAGCAAGCAATCTGACCTTTAAATGAATCTCTTCAGACGACCTACCTTCATTTACGATGATGGGGTGTTTCTTGTTTCTGTCGCCACTGAGCAGCCATTTACAGGCACAATCATTGTTTGTTTGTTGACGCGGGAAACACAATAACGCTGTAGGAGAAGCATTTACTTTATGAGCTGAGAACGACGGCGGAGCAGCTGGGCCCGTGTTTTCTTCGTGTACTGCCGAAATCGACCCAAACGATTAGTTTTTCTTTTTCCTTTTTTTTTTTCTTTCTTTCTCTTCTTTTCTTCGAGTTCTGAGCGAAGAGGATAGTTAGGTTTGGGACTGTGGCGCATCTTAAGCTTAATGACGATTACAACTCGATTTGATTTCTCTTGACGATGATGTTAAATATTTATGAAAAAATTTTTTATATATTTATTTGTATAAAGGCGTTTGTAATGCAAAAATGATGATTTATTATATTGGATTGGCCAAAAAGTTTGTTCGATTTTTAAGTAAATTTAAGAGACACATTTTTCATTTCCACCAATACTTTTATTGAACAACGTCTTCAACAGTTTGCTCCACTACCTTCTTCCATCTTTCAGGCAACTTCATAATTCCATCTTCCCAAATCTTTTTATCTGTTTGAGCAAAGAACTATTCCAGGTGTCTTCGAGTGAATTGAATTTTGTCCATTAAGAGAATTTTGTAAAGACCGAAATCAATGGAAATTCGAAGGTGCAATGTCTGGTGAATATGGCGGATGAATCAGAACTTCCCAGTCAAGCAGTAACAGTTTTTGCCTCGTCATCAAAGAAACATACGGTCTTGCGTTTTGTTGCCTTCCATGTTCAATATTAAATTAGCGACACAAATTCACCAATTTTGATCAGTTTTTGTTTTAAATGCACGCTGTTATGATAGCTGTCACAATGCAATCTAACAATCTAACAGTATTCTTTGGGTTTTACTGGAAAAGAACAAAAAATGTATAGACTTCATATCCTGCAGTGATTGAAAAATGGTTGAAAAAAAGATAATTGTAACTACTTATAAATTAATAAATTTGATTTATTTAGATATTAAAGATATGAATGTAAAAGATCTATAAAAAACGTATTCATTTAAAAGATAAACACCAAGTCTGTTGAACGATTCCTACTCTATACATAAAATTATACGATGTTCTGTTTTTAATACGCACACTTTCGAAAAAAAAACAACCCCCAAATTGTTGCTACTTTAATTAATTTAAATATTGTAAGATATTAAAAGTTAAAGTGTCCCACTATAGGCCTATGTGGTTCTTGGGATCGCGGGAGGTAAGGCTCCCGGCGTTCTGTGACCAACGAGACTAAGTGGTCAACCCGACGCCCGCCCACCTTTAACCCCCGGAAAAGAAACCAGGTACTCATTCAACAGAGGGCTGGGGAGACCCTAGCATCCGTTTGGAGGAGCATGGAAAATCCCCGCCATCTGCAACACGCAGCCAAGCGCCCCTACCGACTGGGCTACAGGGCCCGCATTGTAAGGTATTACAGGTCTTCTTTTCCATTACTATGTGGAAGAAATTTAAAATTCACTGGATTTTTTGATACTCCAAAATCAAACAATAACGTAATTACTATTTTAATTAAAAAAATTTAAACTTTCTTTTAGGAAAACCCAAACGAAGACTTCAGAAGCGAATAAGAAGTCAGGATTTACTTAATTGTAGCAACGAAAAGGCTCGCAATCAATGTTACAGCAAACAACAGGGGAATCCTTTTAAAATTGAAAGATGATGGAATGAGACCGTTGCAATCTCGTCTAAAGATATTGCTCTGATAGAATAAAAATAATAAAGACAGAAAAAATAGCTAAAGCTATTGGAGAAAACAGGGCACTGAAAATAGCTAATAAAAATATAGAAAAGTTGTAAGATAGAAAAGGAAGAGGGAAAAAAAACAAACATGAAAGTAGATAGAAATATTGATTAAAACTAGATTACCTATTGGCTTCCTGATCATTCTATGTTAGCAGAACGAACAAAATTAAAGGGAAACAGAGAAAGGAAACGTTAAATAATTACGGAAATTGGAAAAATCTTGTTTCTATTAATTTAAATTAACGACGAAAAGAAAGAGGAAATTGGTTTTCTAATTAATTTGGGTCTATTTATTTTTAATAACGTACAGTTAACGTTTTCTAAGTAAATATCTCTGTAAATATTTGTTGGTTACTGTAAGTTATATAGAACTTGCTGAATACTGCTGATAAATAAAATTCAAAAGTAAATTTTGATGCGTGGTTCAAAAGGTCAAGGAATTAAGGGGATTATCTAGCGTCGTGGGATTAAGACAGTTCCTGGAATTGAGATCTCACCTGATTGGTCACCCAGCAAAGGCGGACCGAGGTGAGATTGGTTGTTGGGGATCTATGAACCCGATTCCCCTATATACAGGGTGCGCGCGATAAATTGGCAAAAACTTTGTCTCTACTTACTACGTGTGCTTCTTATTAATTTTTTGAAAATACGTTTCTAATACTATTATTAACATCAATATTACAGATATAAAGTATTAAATTCATGTCGAAGGGATATGACGTGAGAGCAACGACAATTTCTGGACTGCGCGCAGGGCGAGCTCCTAAGGAAATTGAGGACTTCAATAATATCCCTTTACGTACTTTTTATAACGTGAAGAAGTTGTATGATGCTGATCCAGTAGTCTCACCAGCAAGGAAAACACTTAAGGTACCCAAGGATCGCGATTGACGTTTTAAGAGAAGTAGTTGTACCGTGGATGAAGCAAGTCGCAAATGGGCGTCTTCCAACAAGATAGTGCCAAAAAGGTGCAAGAATTTCACAGTGTGAGTATTCCTGAATTCTGATCAAAGCATATCTGGCCGCCTAGTTCACCGGATACAATTCACCTATAAAATTTTGCCAATTTATCGCGCGCACCCTGTATATACCTGGTACATACCTCTGTTTTTATGAATAAGTTAGTCGAGTAGTTAGATTTGTTACCTGTTAATCCGTCTCGACTCACGTTATTTTAACAATTCAACAATATCACTATATTTTCCAGTCTCAGAAAGTCTTTCAATATTATTTTTAACAAGAACTGATGGACAGACATAGAATGTATATTTTCTTTCTTTTTTTTTTTAACTCCAATTGTTCTTCCTAAATTTTAGTTCAGTATAAAGAAAATCAATATAAGAAAAAAAAAGAAAAAGTCTATAGAGTTTAGCACTAAATCATTAAACAACTAGAAATATTTATTGGGCAACGCCTAGAAGACCATTAATCATAAAATGTAATAACTATACATCAAAATTTTAAACTTCAAGGCTTCCGAGACCTGATACAAAAAAAAAGAAATCACTTAAACTTTAAATTGTTTTAATTAGGCGTGCAGCTTAATTAATTTCAAACTACATAAATTACTTGGTTAATCAGCATTTTACTCCTTCGCTAAACCTTATTTTGTCTTCAGTTTTTACATTCAAAAAGTTGTAACACGTTCGAAGCTCTTTATTTCGAATTCTTTTATTACACATTTCTTCTTTATTTAACAAAATATTTGGAAAAACAATGCAATAAATCTTTTATATCTATAAAATGAATGGAAAAAAAATCTGATATTAGAAATTCTAATATTATTATATCACTGAGGTAATAATATTAGAATTTCTAATACCCGATGTTTCAAATGGGCCTACAGATTTTGTTTACTTAAATCCGCTTCCTAACAGTAATAGCGCTAAGATAGTTGTATTATACTGGAAAATGTACAGTTTAAATTATATCGACGACGAACTTAGAATAGACTGAAACCGCCATTTGTAAATGGTGTCGTAAAATCTGGTTGAAATTAAACATTTAGACCAATTTAGTCGAAAGTTCGATTTTTGACAGATTTCCAAGACTGTTAAGTGTGGAACCAAATCCTTGAAGATTATCCGGTATTGTTAGTCAGAAATGTACAGACTCCAAAAGCCAAATTCCAAAATGTGTTGGACAAATCTTACATGTAGAAAACAGGGAAAATCATGTGCAAATCCTATTTCACAGATACAATTGCAACTAGAAATTTGCAGATTGAAACAAAAACCAGAAGAAAATGGTATCTAAAAGACAGAGAAAAATTAAGAAGAAATTTCTGGAAGCTAATAAAGAAATGCTGGTTTCTTATTGGATCAGTATTTGAAAAACTATAGAAGCAAACCATAAAGATAGTTATAAATTATCAATAATTAATACTTCGCTTAAATTATAAAAGAACTGTGAAAAGATTGCATTTTTTTTGTAAAGCTTAATATTGAAAATATTAATGTGATCTCTCATGTTTTTTGTTAAGACAAACCACTTGTTGTCAGTAGTCTATACGTGGAAAGAAATCTAAAATAATATGTATTGCTTAATAGGTGAGAAATTCCATTATATACATATTACTAAAAATGAGAATTCCATTATATACATATTACTAAAAATGAGAAGCACATTCAAAATTCGTAATAGGTAAGTCTACGATGTGTCATTTCAACATCCTTCGCTTTTTTTGCGATATAAATTTGGAGAAGCATTATCAACAAATGTGAATTGGAAGCAGATCAACTAAGACGAATGAAGAGATCTCATGAGAAGGAAAAGTGTCATGTCGGGATTGTGATGTGGTTTTTAGAAGATTAGTATTGTCTACAGATAACAAGAACAAACCAAGACTTAAAAATGATTCAATTCCACTGGTGTCATCAGATGTGAATTATCAGAATCCGAAACATACAACACTCGCGGGTCTTTCCTTCATTACAATCGACCCATAGGTTTTATACAAGAATTCATTAGCAAAGTCATTTTCCAACAGATGAACGACTCGCCATTCTACTAGACATGGTCTCTTACACTTAAAAATCCTGAGTTAAAAAAAAAAAAAAACTTATTCTTAAATGTGCAAGCCAAGTTTCAGGGATATTCATTGAAGGGTTCAAAAGTTATTAGGGGAGACAAAAAAACACACGAGCACTCACACACTGACTGAATTGATGAGCCTGAAAAAAAAGTAAACTAAAAAGAAATAAGACCTGAAAGCAAGGAGACTATGGCTTGATAGAAATTTAGACATAAGAAGTACATCAAGTTATTATTACCTGAAGTTCATTATTAGAATCAAAGATTATGTGACTTAATCTCATACTTAATTTCCTAAACAGGTAAAAGAAGGAAACCTGCTGTGTTTTAGAAAGAAAAAAAAAATAAAAGATGACAGAAACTTCAGACAGAAGATATGATACTTCCTACAATCGTTATCGATATTTATACGTCGTCTCCGAGAACTCTTATTTGATCAAGCCGATAAGTTTCAGGAATTTTGCTCGATATCTCTGCTTCTTTACCGATTTTCTGTTTGTGCACTTACATTGATTAAAGAAAAGGAAGACATATACACAAGGTTTTCCAAACAGCCAAAGGCAAACTGACTTTTCGGAGAAACTCCTATATAAAAATTGAAGGCTTTGCAGACGCTACGAGAGGATTCTTAAAATATTCTAAACCCCCTACTTAAAAAAAAAAAACAACAAAAACTTTTGTCTTGAGACCAAAGAAAAGATCAAGGTATTACATAAACTGAAAGAATTAATACTTGAAGTAGGAGAAAATAAATGAAAAATAAATAAATAAATGAAAATAAAGGGTATGTCCCGGTCAATTTTGCATATAGTAGAAACAATCAAATGGCCTGTTCGATGGTGGCGTATTGATTCTCCTCATTAGTGATTGTGGTGTGTGACCCTTTCGCAGCATATTTTGTTGCAACAGAATCAGTGTCTTCAAATTTCTTCTTGATTGCAGACATTGTTTCACGTTTCGGAGAAATTACCATTTTCCTCATCAAGTAAACGTTTTGCTGCAGAGATGTTGCCCTTCGACCCATAAATAAACTTAATGACAGAACATGTTACTTTAACGTCAACCGGAACGCACCACTTTCCCTGCTCGCTATTGTGAATTAGCGTACGGTCACTAACGCGTGTTCAATGTCACGAGGTGCTCGTACTGAATTCAGGTGCATGCCCATTTTTGTACACAGGTGAAGCATTTCGGTGAAGCTCGCCTTGTGTTAGGATACTGTTATTCTAAACATGAAAACGTAAACACATTCTAAACTGTTCTTGAGAATGTGTCTCAGGAAGAAGTTAATGGGTTGACAGGGTCTAACTGAGTCACCCTATACAGAGAAAGGGTTTGAATCATTAAATACAGTACATATTTTTAAGTGTCTGTAGTAAAGACGCTTTAGTCTTTTATTTGGGTGGAAGAATTCAAATAGAATACGATGCATGTTAAGCAAAACAGAATTAGAAAAAAAAATCAATAAAATTCCTAAAAAATACAAAATGGATTTTCAGGAATTTTATTCCCATTTATTGTTAACAGTTTTTGTTAAATCAATTATACATCAATGAAATTAGATTAATAGAGCCATTTAATCAGATGTAAAGTTCACTCATTGCACTGAAATGGGAGAAAGAGCTACTAAAAAAATTTTGTAATTTTAAAATTGTAATGTTTTAAATCGTTTGTTAAAAATGCTTCTTATTTAGACATTATTAATTTTTTAAAATTTAGAACTGAAGATAATACCAAATCACAAGTAAGCAAAGAGAAATTCTGCTACAGAAATGGGTTACATTCTTTTTGATATTTTGTGTATTTCTTGAAATTAATAATGTTCCTTTAAAATTGTAAGTTAAAAAAGCAGAAAAATTTATACAATAAATAAAATAAATACCTAAATAAATAAATCCGAACATTTCTATTCAATTCTGATTCATTTCCAAAGAAATCAGCTGTAATTACTATCTAAATATTATTCCCTTATCACAGAATAAATTTCTTTCTATTTTGAAGGGCACCAATACATACCTCACCAATCATTCTTCACCATGAATTGTGAACTAATCTTTTAGTACCAGATCTTTTCGAAACAGTAGTGGAGGCACATCCTGTACGAATAAGTTGCCGATTCAATTCAGCCGGTTCGTTACTGCAATCAACTTAAAAAAAAAAAAAGGGCAATCGAGATTTTTTATTTATGCTAAACTATCTCCTAGACAACAGAGAGCACCGGGACAAGCATTCGTTTAAACAGATGGGGCGTAACGTGTGTCATCAATACTCATCGACTGCTTCATTTCTTACAACAAGAAAGTAAAGAGCATAAAACAGAAAGACCATACGACCACAGAGAAGTCAATTACCTTCGACGAGTAATATACTCTATAAAATCAATTAGAATCTAAATTTTAGACAAGATTTGGTTCAAAGCAGCCTCCCCTTTATAAATTCCCAAAGGCGCTGTAAGATATAGACTAACTTGTTTAATTTGCATCTTTTACGTATATTGATTACAGGTAATTAAAATCAGATGTTTATTGTTTATTTTTTTTTTTATATCTCTAACAGAAAACTTAATAGTTTAAGACATTTAATTAATAACTTGAAATAGAAACTCTTCTCATGATTACAGAAGATACGCAATAGATAATTCTAATTTTAAGAAATTAATATCAACTTTCACTTATTACTATAAATATTAACACTACATATATTTTTTTGAGTGATTTACCGTTTCTTTGTTTGATTCCTTAAGAGTTTTCACAGATTTTGAGATACATTTTTTTTATATTCAAACGCTTTGCAAAAAACCCGTCTATCAATATCATTGTATTTGAAAAAAACAACCGTAAATATAGGCTGAATGCCTTTTTTGGGGGGATCTTTGATTAACAGTTTGAGATTGCAAAAAAAGAAGAAAAAAAAATGGAAATTTTCGGTCTAAATAATTTTGCTTTTTTTTCTGAGTGCTGAAAATCAAAGCAAGAATCACAATTCTACAGACTTATTTACTGAATGTTTGTGATGAGATCAATTTTTGGATAAGCCCAGTAGGATATCCAAATAAATTGAAGGCTGGGCAACAGCCGTTACTCTTAGCAACACGATCACTTGAATGAGTCACAAGCGAAAAACATAATTCAAAAGCTAGCAGCAGTGCTGGAGACACAAGATTAAAAAGAACCAAATGGCCTTTTGCCGCCAAATATCACTTGGCCTTCATTAAACAAATCAAGTAGGAGCCTGTCTTTCACTTAGTGAACAGTTTAAAAATACAGACAGACAGACAAATTGATAAACTTAAAAATTTCTTTGTCGACACTAAATTCTGATCATAATTATAATTTTGATATTAATAAAATATAATAATTAAATTGGATTAAAAAAACGATAGTCTTCAATGTGATACATAATAAGCAAAGTTTGGTAAACTGTCCTCAATAACATTCCTAAGACACAGTGTCGTAAAATATGGAAATGCTTTCCTTGCATGATATGCTATCAAAGTAGACAATTTAACGTGGGTGAAATATAATTATTATAACTGTAGAAATAAAGAGGCCAATACATATTAAAACGGCTCTTCAACGGCCCTATCTATTAGCAGCTCGTCAACGCCTCGCAGGCGAGCTGAAACCGTTGTAACTTAAATATTTAATGTGTTAAAAGTTTTTAGTATTTTTAATGTGTATGTTGGCCTCTTTATTTCTATAATTATGGTATGCTATCAAGTCAATAAATATTTCTTTCTTTTTTTTTTATAATTTCCCGAGCAATTTAACACTTGTTTTTTTTGTATATTACACCTTAAAAAACTAAAGTCCCTTTCCGTTAACAAATCTAATTTTTTATAATAAACGTTTTCTTTATCGTTCATGAATTCTACATTTCATTTTAATTATTTTTTCCCCGCCCATAGAAGACAACAGATAATAGAAGAAATGAAAAATGTATAAATAAAAAACAAAAAAAATGGAATTAAATGCAATCAAATACATTTGCCTCGAGTAGGAGTTATAATCTACAACCTCCATCTTCAGATATCCTATTATGAGAAATATTTCCAACAATGCTTTAATGCAGTGTTTCCCAACCTTTCTCGAGTCGCGACCCCTTCTCTAATAGCCAAGTAACCTGCGACCCCCGCCACATCTGCATAAAAATGCATTTTTAATAGGCTAAAGAAAATACATTAAAAATAATGTAATTATTTCAGAGAAATAATTCTAACCTTAAATTTAATTAACATCGAGACACCGATTAAAAACTGAATTTTGATATTGAATTTTGCATCACAGTGATTTTTTTTTTTTCAGTTGACTATTTCTAACATAGAATTTTATTCTAATGATAGCAGTGAATTTGTATGTTTTATTTTTAGGAAGTGAATTTCGGTCAGTGGGGTGGATATTTGAAAAAAAAAAAAAAAATATAAAGTCCCGCCGTAGCAAATAATTGCAATAATATAAAATGTTTGAACTTGGCAGGCTTTTACTACTTTTTAAGTATTCACCGCAGTGAAGCTTAAGTCACTTCTATTCATTTATCAAAAACAGTGTTGAACCACCAGTAGAATATTGCAGTGTACTCATATTGAAATAAGCAAGTGTTGAAAACCTTCGTGAAATTCCTATAAAAATAACTCCAACCAAAAATAACCGCGGCGATCGCCCCAAAAAATACTTTGCGACCCCTTTGGGGATCGCGATCATCCTTGGGAACCCGTGCTTTAATGTCATATCTAAATAATAAACAATAAGATTACAATATTAAAATATTGGACAATTTCTATAATTTACTATCAAATGTCTGTTATTATTTGTATTTTTTTTTTTGTTTTGGAATCCTAATATCTATAGAACTTTTGAAATCTTCACCTGTGCAGCGAAAAATCCCAATCCCCGTTGACTGATAATGTAATTTCCAGTGCACCTGTGTTTTTTTGGCGTTGAAGCCAATCATCCCACCCTCCCCTTCCTTATATATGAATTCCGCGATATCATTCCGTCAAACCTCGCATGATTTACATTTCGGAAGTAAAAAGGCAAAATTTACGGCGAAAATTTATGGAGCGTCTGCGCTGCCAAAGTTTACTCAGTGGCGGCAACGGCGGCACTCGAGCCGGGCAGTCCCTGGACCGGCCTCGGCGGTGGGAGCGGCAAGCGGTGAGCGCTGGAGTGATGTGACAGATATAATGCTGGCTGGGATATAAATTGGCGGTGAGCAGATGCCTGCGGATGGGAATAACCGACTTTTTGTCGGAGAATCACGGGCCTCTCCTTGGGTCCCATTAATGATTTTCGCCGAGCCCCAACTGCAGCTGCCGGGCAATTAAAAGCGACAGTTAAGTCTTAACTTGGAAATTCATACAGTGTGCAATACTGCTGACGGCATTATACCTGAATAAGAAAAGCATTCACAAAACCCAAGATAAATAGCTCAAGAAGAGATACAGGAAGGAATTAGAAATGGAAACATTTGCTTCATTTTCCAATCAGCAAAAGAAAGGAAAAACAGGATACATTTCTCAAAATACAAAATAGTTATTTAAATATTGTATGAATAAATAATTACTTAATAAATAATAATTAAAAAAACCCCACCATACTTCACAATAATTAATTAAGCAACTACTAGGCCTAGACAATTTAATTCCCATTTCGGGATACATTGGTAATCTACAAATAAAAAAATAAAAAAATACTAGTTTTAGTATTAATTATAAAAACTGGTAACAAAAAATTGTTTTAAAATAACAGACAGTAAATTTACTGGCTAGTTGCTATGATTCTTCGGAATGAATGTATTTATATTAATCATTACTGTATATTATATTAACCCTCCCTTTCAATAATATATATTACTGAATTTCATGAGTTAATGGTGAGATAAATTTTATTTTATCAATTTCCCAATGTCCATTAAGATATTAAAAATACATTCTTAATACTGATTTACATACCAATAGCAGGACCTTCAATTCAGAAAGATTTTACACTTTCCTTGTAAAACACAATAAAAAAGTGGCTCTACACGAGCAAAGTTACTTGCCAGACCTAGAATAAATGCACATCCTGCAAGACCCTTAACTAATCTACTTACTCCAAAATAGTTCATCCGTTAGAGTAATAACTGTACTTAAAATGAATTCTTTAAATGCAATGACTTACAAATTTTCTTCATTTGTTATTCTTTCCTAAATTCTTAATAATATTTGGTAAATCGATAATATGCAGAAATGACTTAAAATTTTTTAAAATTACAATTTGAAGTTATTAGGCCGAGTTAGAAGTGACCCCAGAGCTGCGTAGGTCATGGAATCTCAATATTTGTGACTTTTCCCGTGTCCCATTACGGGCTTCTCTGTACAACGGTCGTACCATACAGCATCACCTCTGCCCCTCAGATGCCAAGAAAGGAGAGGACTGAAAATAAATATACTCAATATATGAATAAAATAAAATAACTAAATAAATAAGTCTTTCCAAATATCTTCAAAATTTCGGATCTGTACTTGGCCCTCTCGTCATATAATTGTTATATTACTGTACAATAAACCGGAACACAGAATTTCGAATGCACAATAACATTAATACTGAAACATTTGATTTAAAGCAAAATCCTAAAGAAAATTTACCAGAATTAACTAGGCAAAATTGCAATTCATCAACAACATTGTGGTTCTACTCCTTCACATCTAATTCATCTCAACTGTTTTGTATATTAAGTTGCCAGTCCTTCACAATGTATAAAGGATTGCCAACTTGTACACAAATGAAAACGAAGTCGACAGTTCAAAAGATTTAGAAATACTGACCTAACGAATAGTTAAACGTATTGTTAAAAAGTTAAGTTATATTAAAAAAAAAAAGAAATTTAGTTTCACAAAAAGAGTTCTCTTTTTATAGATTTAATTGAAACTTGTCTTTGGTCTCTGACCAATTCGTTACTTTAACACTTTTCTACCCAAACATCCACGAAATGTCCAAAGAATGAGAAATATCTAAGGCCACCTATGCATTCACAATTGTAGACTCGGTAACAAATGTGAAAGAATCGACATAGCACAGAAGAAAACAATGACAAATTAGCTTTTCATTGACTATTGCAATTCTTAAACTTCATTCAACAGCGCTCTGCCGTTTAGATTGCTTCGAAAGTTTTTGTAGAACATTGGAACGATTTCGTCTTTGCAAGAAGCATCTTTGGCAACATTTCAAATCTAATTATACGCATTGTGCTCTGCTGGATACAAATTAATTTGAAATTATGAAACGGGAAGGAATAGTTTTCCCGTTGGTTCTTCCCACCACATGGAGAGGAATGGTAAGAAAGCATCAACAGAGGCCGATACCACATCTACAACTCAAGTGCAGAAAAACAGAAAGGCTAACGTTTCTAATAGACATTTAATAAAGAGTCTGTAATGTTTATTAAGAATTTATATTCTTTTATGTTTAATTTTATGGTTTGGATGAAACTAGATGATCGTTTATAGAAAATTTAGATAGAAATATCTATAGATTTAGGTATATGTTATCCAAACATGCATGACAATCTTTCTAATTTGTCTCTCAAAACTTAACGGGGGCGTTGTATCCATTTGTTTACCCAACATCATCATCTTATGACTTGTTAGTAGAAATGGCAAGTGAACATGTGCCATCTACACTCGTGCCCCCCCCCCCTCTAAACCCCCCCTACCCCCTCAACTAACTCGTTCTCGTCTCCGTTGTCGAGTCAGCCAGTTGTGAGTGACGCCACCTGCGCTGACAATTTATCATGGGACGCTCAAGCGGCCTCCACTAATTAAAATTCAGTTGACTGACATTAGACATAATGTGATCACAATACGCACCAGCGTGGGGGGAAATTCCATAATTCTGCAACTGTGATCTTTGATCCCAAACACTTTTCTTTTTCTTTTTTTTCTTCTGCAAAAGCATTATCGGATTTCTTTGCCAGCAGTTGACCAACAAGATGCAACGACGACCGACGTTTAACCTTACAAAACGACTCCAACCAAACACGCTTAACACAATTGCATTTGGTAAATCAGACCCTTAATTTAAACATAAAATTACAGTTGTAAAATGCTTGCCGACATTCCCTCCTCAAGACGGCAAGTCTTTCTTGGATTTGATAACATCCTGACTGTCGAATAACTTAAAAAGTTTCACATTATAGCTATTTTACTTATTACAATCCACAGTTTTCTAATGTGAAAATGATTCTCAGATAAATAATAACGCTAGAAGCATCACGACATAATCATTTTTCTGTTTTTTAAATTTTTTTGCATGTCTGTGTGTGTTCAGTTAGATAAATAAAACATCTATCTATACATCTAAAAATCATATACACACACATATGTGTAATTTCCAGGTATTTGTAATTAAGCTAATTTTCAATTACTTTCTATATTACTTTTAATTATTCAAAGTATTAATAAACCTGTTTTATAATTACTACTGTAAGTTTTTCAGTAAATCATTAGCAAATGATTTTCTTATGTAATTGATTAACTTGTATATCATTTTCAATTAGAATAAAATTAAAAAAAAAATGTGTAACTGTAAAATAATCTTTAATTTACTCACTATTAATTATAAAAAGGGATATATTAAAAAAAAATTAATGAGATAATATTGTAAAAATGTAAACCATAATTATATTTTTTATTATCTACTAATACTTCCTCCTCCAGGTCATCCGTTACTTCCACATATCTAAAATATATTGAGGAATATAATATTATATCAAATTAAGGAATAACTTCAGTAATTATTTTTTTTTACTTCTTCATTTATTTGTTGAAATATCTAAATTTCATTAACGCAAAAAAAAAAAAATACATTTAAATAATAAAATCTCACCAAATATTGGAGAAAAAGTTTAATTTCAAACACAAATCTTTTTTTCCAATTGCTAAACGTTTAACTTCAGAGAAAAAAAAAAAACCCTGACCCATTTGATGGAATAAATGAATTCACAACATGTTTCGTAATTTACAATGTGCGTTTTACAGAATTACGATCTACTGAAATTTATCAAGATAAAAATATGACGCCGATTATATTATACCCATGAAAAAAAAAATGTACAAAGTAGTAAAAAAAAGGAGAAATGTAATTCTCTCCCGGAATGCATGGAATATTGGAAAATACCCTCTATAATATATCTAAAACAGGAATCTGAAACCACAGAGCATCTGCATGGGGATGAGAAAAAAAAAAAGGGAAATGAATAATTAAAAAGAGCGCGTATTCAATCAATATTTCTTTCCTGTCCGTCTCTTTCCGTGTCTCTGAGTCATTTAAAAATAACACACACATTCAACATGCATTCATCACCATTACCTCTGATAATGCATTCTTCACAATTTTATTAATCACATGATTGTTAGTTAACAAAAATGGTACAAAATTACGTACTATTAATATAATGCTTTTAGTGGGATTAAAATTTATCTTAAATTCAGGAGGTCCTGAGGAATTTTTTATTTTAATGTTTTTTTCTTAAAATTAAAAAAATGTAGTATTGATTCTCTGGTTTTTACGAAACTTATAGATTAAAAGAATATGGATTTTTTTTTAATATTGTTAAAAAACAATGCTTTGCTATTACGAATAATAGAACTCCTTTATAATAAATGTAAAAATATCCCTTAGAATGTCTTCGAGAATTTAAAGCAAAAATTGGCTTTTTTTAAAAAAAACAAACAAACTGATGTACAGATATTTTGATGTACAGATGAATAAATTTTTTTGAAACCAAATTTCCTGAAACTTGAATAGAAATTAAAAATATTTCTGCTCTTCTGCATTCTCTTAAATTTCTGTCACAAAATTGATACTAATCCTTAATAAATAGTAATGATTTGAATAATCTGAATAATTTCTAAATTTGGCATCAAGTGCTTTCGTCTGTGTTTAATTTTGATTACGGAGTAAAGAAAGAAAAAAAGCACTTTCAAATAAAAAAGTGAATCATCAGATCAGTCAAGTCTGTGTCCCCTCCCCCGCATCAAATTCAGAGTCCATGTACCAAATGCAGTAACGGACCCCCTGCCATGTTATGGTCAAAATCATAGATTCTTTGCCAAAAGTGTCGCGAAAATGCCACACGATTTCCTGTCTCTGCCTTTTAAACATTCCTTGCACCAGGGGCGTATATAAGGAGGGGGGGCCGAGGGGGCCCGGGCCCCTCCCGAAATAATGAATATATGTCCTCCGAACGTTTTTTTTGGTTGAACAGATAGATTTTCATTGTTTTTTTTGTTTAGTTGAAAAAATATTTTCTATATACGCCACTGTCTTACACAGTTATAGTATTATTTTTAAGAGTAAATTAATTTAACACCAACATCTACTTTTTACAGCTCTAACTTTTAGGTAGATGAAGTTCAGAAGAAAGTTTAGAAAAAATTCTCTCTATGCAAATATTGTAATATAAAATAGATCTACGAAGATGACTGAAGCAGAAAAGTAGTTTAAATAAAATGTAGACTTAATTATGAAACAAAGTCTAGAAGTTATACGCTAATTCATATATATTTTTTTTTATCGATTAATACCTCAGTCCGGGCCCCTTTCACGGCTGGGCCCCGGTGCTGACCTTCCACCCCTAATAACTTCTGAAGCTGCTGGAATCTTCTTCTTAAAACTTGAAATATTAACATAATGTAATATAAAAATATTAATATGCTTAATATGGACTAGGGGAGAACTAAAGCAATCTTTTTCGAATGGATCGTAGTAGGGATGGTAGTTCGTAAACGAACTAGTTCATGAAAAGAACTATAGTTCACGAACGACCTAGTTCAAATGAACTAGTTCGTTCTTTTACCACTCCACTATTGGCTATTGGAATTGGTTTATTTCGTTTTATATGAAGTATTTGAGAACCTTTTTTTTTTTTTTTGGTTGTTAAGGTAAAAAGAACGACTTAGTTCATTTGAACTAGTTCAATAAAAAGAACTATCTCAAAAGAACTAGTTCAGTAAAAAGAACGACTTTGCCCATCTCTAGATCGTAGTCAAGAAACAAGGCCGAGAAAGTGACAAAAATTCCCATATTGGAGTCTAAATAATGGATTTCTATCCTATTTTTATTAATATCTCACTGTCTTAAACAATCAACATTAAATCTTAGTTAATCCATAACGAATGAATGGTTAATTATCTGATTTGTGTAATTCAAGTAAACAATACGGATGTAATTCCCTTTTTTACAGAAAAAGGAAAATTTATATTTTTGTATTCAATACATTTTAATATGCCGTGCTGGCGTGGCCGTGCGGTCACGGTGGCGGTCTGCCGTGGTGGCCAGTGCGCCAGTACCTGGGTTCGAATCCCGGCAGTGGCTTGGCTGTTTCAATTTCCTTTCCTTTGTTGTTCGCCTCTTCTTCGCTTTCTCTTCGGTCTGACGTCATTCCTTAATGGCGTCCTGGGGCAGGCAACAGGAAACCACCCCAGTATCTTTCCCCAGGCATTTCTGGGAATTCCATGCGAATTCCATAGAAATGGACCTGTCTCCGGACAGAATACTATGGATGGATATTTTAATATAAAAAAATAATATTTAATTTTTAATATAAAAAAATGTAAGCGTTTTGTTTCTTTTCTATGGGAACTTTGGTCGCTTCCTGGCGCTGATTTTTCGTCAAGGACCCACTTGTGGAAATATTTCAAATATGAAAGTTAGATCGTCCCTAGTTTTCGAATAGGCATACCAAAATTGAAGAAGATCCAACTAGCGGCTCAAAAGTTATTCGGAGGGGGTGTACACACACGCACAAACCACAGACCACAGACTGACTCGATAAGTCTCTCTTTCCTATTCGCTAACGAATTGTTCTAATGTATTGTTATTGAAACATGTAAAAGTGTAATAAAGAAAAATCAAAACTAGCCAGATAATATTATTTCAAATTTTCTGTAAAATATTTAAACTATTAATTTTAAGCAACAAAAAAACAAAAAAAAAAAAACAAACCCTCCCATAATGAAGTAATTACACAGTTTAGAAATTGAGCTGAAGATTCTTTGAGAAATGTTTCCCGAAGTGTGTTGAGTCTTAATTGAGCATCTGGTTGCTATAAAAATATCTTAGATATAATCAATCCCAGGAACCACAATGATTTTTGCTCTCTCCTCCCACATGAGGCGCTCTTGTTCTTCTGCTGAGTTCATTAACTGCTGTTATGAAATCGGACCCAAGCAATATCCCACTCTCCCCCAACCCAGGACATTCATAACGATTTTCATGGCCTAAATGGAAGGGCACATGACCTCAAGTGTTAAATTTACACCATTCTGACGTCACTCCTTCTTTCTCCCACTCGGGGAACTCCCCAAACTTACAACTGTAACTGCACTGGAGTTATCATTAATTATACCATCAGAATAGGCGGGAAAAACCTACGAAGTGATGGATGTAGGGAAACTGTAATGCTAAAAAGTAGGCCTAAATTCGAGGGGCGCTGTAAGTACGACTGATTTCTCTACATAATTATTCTGAAACAAAAGTTGATATAAGTAAGTTTGTATTGTTAAGGCAGGACTTCACTTACTGGCACGACAACAGCAACGCCTTCGAAATAAAAAATTAAAAAAAAAAAAAATAAGATAAGAAGAAATTTTTGTGGGTCATTTGCACTCATTTGAAGGAAAAAAAATAATTGAAATGAAGACTTATTGCTCGTAAAACAATATTCAACCAATTAATGGAAAGAAAAATGTAAATTAAATTAATTATTATTCATCTTTACTGTTATTGTTTCTTAACATATACATATTTCAAACAAAAAAAAACTATTTTTTTAATCTTAATAAAAAATAAAACTAGCATACTAATAGAAAATATAAATTATATTTCATACTAATACTCTATAATATATAGCCTACATAATATGTTTTGTTTTTTTCCCAAAAAATCAAAATGCAATTTTTTATTTTGTATTTATATAATAAATTTTACATGTTTTGTTTTTTTTAAATAAATTTATGTAAAAATAGAGAAAAAGA
The DNA here is from genome assembly GCA_023159025.1 of Thereuonema tuberculata. Classification (NCBI taxonomy): domain Eukaryota; kingdom Metazoa; phylum Arthropoda; class Chilopoda; order Scutigeromorpha; family Scutigeridae; genus Thereuonema; species Thereuonema tuberculata. Next base: position 51,005,475 of record JAFIDM010000005.1, read on the forward strand.
ATATTCGTAGAATATAAAATTCATAAGTATCGTATATTCATTTAATCACTTTCTTAACATATTTCATATATAAGTTTACAATATGAAATTTATATTGTTTAGATATTACAAATAAATACTCTTAGAAATGATAGTAATACAGTCGGACCTCTATTTAACGAACCTCTATTTTGCGAATTTCTCTATTTTGCGAACTTTTCTTTGGAACCAAGAACATTTTGCTAATTTCTTCGTAAAATAACCTCCAAATAGCGAAGTGCATTTTCTATTTAACGAACTTTTTCTTGCTATCTCCTTGAAAAGTTTTTATTATTAATATTCCCTTAGAGGAAATGAAAGAAATTTGGATACAGCTGAGGGAAAAAGAAGAAATTGACGATGATGTGCTGATTGATGATTATCTTTCACTTGATTTTGAAGTTGAGACCTCTGAAACACTAAGTGAATCGTATATTTTGGACAGTGTGAAAAATAAAACAATACAGCTACGAATTGCGATGAAGATGAAGATGATGAAAATGGAAATGATCATTATGCAGAATCAAAAAACCTTCGTATGATCATTTGAAACAATCTAACGCGGATTACAATTTAAAGAAAATACTGAAGAAGTTTTTTTGGTGCATTGCAAAGATGTACTATAAGCGAAAATACTTTTTCAAAAAAAAAAAACTAGACGAAATTAACAGACTTTATTAGTAAAATTTAAGTTCGCATGTGGTAATGTATGCTTTGTGTCATGAAAATCATTACTTTTTTTAATAATATTTATTGTTTATGTATTTTAAATCTGTTTATGTAGTTTAAAGTTATTTTAAAAGGTGAATCTCTATTTAACGAATTTTCCTTATAACGAACTTTTTTTCGGGATTTAGCGACTTCGTTAAATAGAGGTCCGACTGTATATGTTTTCGAAATAATAATGTGCCAATGTTACGTTGATATTACATAACATCACACACTTCATATAATTATGTACTGTTAATTCCTATTACAATAAAGATATATTGAGAAATTTTTAGAATCAATTAAGAAAATGTGAAAAATTAGAAACTATAAAAGTTAATAATTGAAAATTAAAAATTCTAGTTTCATCATAATCCCAACCGCTCAATAAATATATAAATGAACAAAAAAAAAAAAAAATTATAATAAAGCAGAAAAAAAAAAATCTATTTTTTTTAATTGTCATTTCTCTGAAAAAAGTTTTTAATTCTTTAACTTAAATGTGAATAAAATGTTTTTATTGACCATGAAAATAATAAAGCTGTTTTCTTCTAACTTGTAATCTGCTTAATCAACGAAAATGAGTGTTTTTCAATTGAAAATCGAGTAGGGATGAGAGACCAAAAATATGCTTAAGCCAATTAATTAGGCAATTTTATAATCAGATTCGTTCCCAAATAAATAATGAATATATTTTCATTCACACGGAGAAACAGTTGTACGGTACGAAATGGTCTGTTTCCTCTGGAAGGCAGAGGCATCTCAAGCATCAAATAAATGGACTCGTATAATTACAATCTGGTTGGGTAGTCAAGCAACCAGAACAGAAAAGAAACAAATACATTCCTGATCTCGTTAAAGGTGACAACATTAAATAGAGTAAAACAGCTCGCAATGAACAACTAATAGCAAATAACCTTAACGTAAGAGGCAAGGGGAAAAAAAAAGTGTCTCCGGTAAAATCACAGGGAAATTCCAGAGCAGAAATTACTGAAGGAAAATATGTTCTCAGTTAGTAATTTCCGGAGTGTATATTAGAAATCGTTGACTAGATTCGAATTAATGCTAAAAAAAATAGAGAAACGGATTTATTCCATTGTTTATTGAATAAATTAAGAGGGAAAAAAATTATTATAAATATTGCAGTATTTAGTCGAAACTTTTAACTAAAAAAAAAAAAAAACAACTTCGAAAATATTAAGCTAAAACAATTTACAATTAATTAACAAATTAACAGCGTTTTCAAGCAAAGAAATCACTTTGAATTCACTGGCTTCCAGAAATTCCCGGACAAAAGCTTTTATGTATATAATGACAGTTCCTCCGTTATACAGAAGAAATGTGTAACACTATTAGTTCATAAGAGCAAAAAAGCACTTGAAATCCAATGTATACAAATAACAAATGGACTCCGTAGGCACTTCATATTTAAATTAAAACATATATTGGGGGGGGGGGGGTTGGATTAACTTAATGTAGATTTCTACTTCAAGGTTTAATAATTTAAATTCACTAATAACATTCATGGACGTTATTATTATACTAGAATATTTATTTTATTGATCGTACCACTGATGGGTCGCTTGTTTTTGGTTAACAAACACAGTAGGTCTTTTTTGAAGTAAATTAAAAATAACATGAACACATCTAATGCTGCCATTTATAGAAATAAATCAGAAGACAGTGAAACTGCAAACCAAAAACGCTCTCTTGAAGGAAATGCCAGTCTGATTGTAATTTTTTTTTATATTTATTTGAAGAAACTTAACGTACTGTGCTCTTAACGTACACTACGCTACCAAAAGTTTGGGTGGAAGCGCCGTAACCTGCAGGAAACGGGTTTTTGTAGTTGTTATCAGTCGTATCATCGAAGCTGATAGCATCGGAAGGCGACTACACATACGTAGCCAATGTCATTCAAGAAGGAAGTGCGTAATCATACATTGGTCAACGGCGTCGATTAGCTTTTAACGGTGCTCTCTCTCTACCTCTCCCCCCCCTCCCCTCCATTTTTCCATTTCACTATCTACAATCCGAATCCTGTTAGTACAGAGACGAGGTTAGCCAAGGTCTTGCATGTAAAGAAGCGAACGAGTTGGCGCAGGTCATTTTAGCCCGTTGTTGGAGGCCATCATTAGAGAACACCGATCTTGTCTCAGGAAGCAAGAGACTGAACGTGGCAATTACCACCTTCGCTGAATTATGCGCCTCTCGGAGGCCGGAGCCTCGTTGGGGCCAAAACTAATGTTTCACACGGTCCCTGGTCGCATACGGCAAAGTGGGTGGATGGATGAGTGTATATGTGCAAGGACTTAGGGGACGCAAGGAAAAAAAAGAAAAAAAGCCTCTCGCATTCCGTCCAGCCGCAAGCCATAAATAATGTCCGCCGAAGCATAGGGAAGGTGCGGCCGCCCAAAAGAACAACCAGTGCGTACGATCAGGCAAACTCACGAGAACTCGGCATCTTCTGGTTAACGGAGAGATCGTCTGTGTCACCACCCACCATAACTAGATATTTTCATTTTAAAGTCAAAGACAAGAAAGAAAAAAAGGCGGCGATATTTTGACTGGAAGGACTCAGAAATAACAGCAAAAGATAGGAGGAAAAAAAAACATAATTTCCTAACCAAGAGTTTTTTTTTTTTTTTTTTTTTAGATAAGCAAAATTTTAAATTAAAATAAGTCTTACAACTAATTAAAATAAGCCCAAGCTGTTTTCAACGTGTTCTGGTATAGCCGTCTCTTTCTTCACAACATTCATCAGCCAAAGTTATCCATTATTCAGTAGCTTAAAGGGTTTAGAGGATGCTCTCTTCGGTTCCCAGCAAAACTACTCCAAATAAATGTTCGGCAATTAAACTCTTAGTTGATGACAATTAATAAGCGTAAAACAGCTGTCCTAGAATTTCGTTTAAAAATGAAAACCTCAAGATACGCTAAAGTTGCTCCTTTCTTTTTAATCCAAAAGTGTGGATTTTAAAATCTTTACATTGAAGGATAATTTTTTTTTCCTATATTTTTGAATACATGCTAAAGATTGCGGAATGCGCTTAAAGGGATAAGTTTTCTTAGGTCAATATCAAATTTGTTTTAGTTTTAAATAAATGTAGAAGTTTGTAAATGAAATAATTCCATTAAAAAACTTTCGTGATGTCTTTGTGGTTACTAATAAATGTTCACTTGAAAGTATTCTTATAATTACTTTTTATTTATTTAAATTATGATATCTTAATCAGGACAGACTTGAAAAAAAATCATTTCTCTTCTTTAGTCTGTTTTATTGGGATGTAATTTCTAGAGATGTACTGAGGCTCAAAGCTACAAGTGGATATTTGATTTACGGTATCAATATTACAAACTAGTAATTAAAAAATATTAGTTTTATTTACTAATGGTAATAGTTTAAATCTTGTAAGACTGAGATGAAAAAGGTTTTTGGTTTTAAAATCTATTAAAAGGATGTAATGAAATTGGTACAGACACGTTTATTTAAAAAAATTAAACACTTACAAAAATAACTATTCTGATCGAACTTAAAATTCAAAATTAACATTCCAAATTAAACTTGTAGTTTACAAACTACAATAAAATTAAGTATTAATTTAACAGTGTTGATAAATTCGTTCCTTATCTTAGTCGAGATGGTAAAAAAGATTAAAACACAGACAGTCTTTCGCTGAGTCCAAATAGTTGGAACTGTTAATCCAGGCCGAGCATTCGCAATCTGAGCGAGTGGGTGGTGGTGGTGCCATGTGTTTGGGTGTAAGATTATCCCTTCCCAGGCTAGTGGTTGGCCATGTTAATGTCCATGTGTCTAAGCATATAATAAATGTCATCTGGCCGGCATCCAGCAAGAAAGGGGATGAGAGAGAGAAACTTCTTGCGTGGGCGAAACGAACAGCACAGGGCTATGCATGAGAGCGGAGGCGACCTCGGGATAGACAGAGAGGCAGAACGAGCGATAGAACGAAGAGATAAACACTCAGAAGTACGACATCAAAGGCGAGATTTTTTGGAAAGAGTCAGAGCAGGAAAAATGACGACGGAGAGAAAGAACAGAAAAACAGGATTGGGAACGGTTGAATGCCTGGGATAAGGTAACAACAACAAAGTCCAAATCAGAAGCCTCGAAAATTTTGCTTAACTCAGCATAGAAACGATATGGATTTGCTAAATTTTCTGGAAAGTCCTGAATAAAATTAAAATCTTTGCACTTATTTGAGGAGTAAATTGTACAGAGGACCTGCATCCCAGATTACAAGTCAAGAACGAGTGATTTCGATGAAATTTGGTTCTGGATACTTATGTAGTCACTATCTAACTGAATATTTTCCTGTAATCTTCGCACACAAAGACAAATCAAAGAGCCATCCTATTGTATTTTGTCTCGGATATTTATCGTCAATTTATCGAAAGAAAAAAAAAAAAAGATTACGAAAAACTAGTAATCAATGAACATAAACTGAGGGATTTTGTTCATAAACGTGCATGCTAAGTTTAGTGCATGGCTCAAAATGTATTTGAAGACTCAAGACACCCAGACAGATGACATTCTGAAGCTACATGTTTTTCCTTCGGAAAATAGGCTAAAAGTAGCCTGTTTTTGTAACTTCATCAACGAGGAAGGTGTTTTATTACAAACAGGAAAGTCATTGTGTTCTTGTGATCATAAAGAAAATAAATAAACTTTAGCCTTTACGTCCATTAAATGACACATAATATTTTAAATTGTGGAGTTTGGCTGGCTGACGAGTCCTAAAGAGGACGAAACGGTCGTCCCTGTCTCTCGCCGGTGACAGCTCGGGGTGCGAAATCCTTTCTCTTTCCCTTGTGACTTTCTTGGTTGCCATTTTGCTGAATGATTAGGCACGTTAAATTCCATACGGTTTAAGTTTTGTTTTAGGACACCCTGTACAAGACAAGGTTTAAACGTTGTCGAATAATGCGTTATTTCTTTTACTCTTTCCAAGAATATAACGCCAAACTGCTACATTGTATTCAGAACATTAGCATAATCTCTGAAGTTGTTGTTTTTGCTGTGAAATTAGTTCCTGATTCACGACTGATGATCAACATGAGTTCACTATCGTTTTCAGTGAATTTCATGAGTCATTTTCCACTGTCAATGAGAATTAAAAGAAGGGTGGAAGAGTACTGACACTGATAATTGCACCAAAGCAAGGCCAGTGCAATCCATCCATGAAACAGAAATTCAAACTCTGTGTGTGTCACCCTCCTCTTGCCCCCAGGTCCCCGGTCCTTCGGTGACATCAGTAAAGCGACTTGGGAACGGTTCAGCACACTTTGCAAAAATATGAGGGTAGTTAAGAGTCACTGGACCAAAAGAACGAATTCGCATAGGCAACTAATGTCTCTCTCGATATATACATACATAAATAGTAATGGCCGCGGTCACAACTACAAAGAACGACTGATACAAAAAAAAAAAAAAAAAGGAATATCCTTCAATTTACAAAAGGCCTTTTAAGATTTAATTAAAAGTACGCAATTAAAAATTTATTTATTATACTTATGAATTAAAACCTTATAATGAAACATGACGTTAAAATCTCAACAATAAAATAATTGTCGGAGATCTAAGGCTTAGAATTGCCTGCCTTGCGGGCGTTTAACTATCAAAGGGTTACTATCCATATGAAATTCTTGAAAGAATTTAAGCCTAATAATAAAAAACAAATCTTCATTTCAAGGTTTTTCTAAGCAGCCATTTCTTTAATTTCTGAAGGAAATGTTTCTGTCTATCAAATATACTGAATTTGAAATTTCTATCTGCAGATCGGCAGGATTTCACGATTTCATCTCGCCGCCATGTTGATTTCATCGAACGAAAACAAGTTTACATGTTTATAAAGCGGAGTTAATCTAATGTACGTAAATATATATTCATTAATAAATATGTATGACTAATAAATTTAACGTGTGAGAGGTAAAAATTCATTCGGATAATAAAAATCACACAAACTTGGGTTTAGTGAGAGATATATTTAAAATATAATACAATATTTTCGGCAATTATAGTTCTAATTGTTATTTGCAAGTTACAAATAAAAGACATAAACAGAAAAAAATTGTGTGATTTTTATTATCTGAATGAAATATGTACTGTGTTTAAGCTATGCTAAATGCAATACGTTCATTGGTTCAAAAAATTTTTTAAAGGGTACATACGGAAATACAACCATGAAGTTACGGTGACTTAATAAGCCTTTTCGAACCTGGATAACAAGATTAAGAATCATAATTATTATATTAGCCTGCTAAGGGCTACGTCCCCTGCCGATCGCCAGCCAAGGTTGAATTGCTCAAATTGGAAAACGCTTAAGTAAATGAAGAAAGAAGTGAATTTAACATCATTACATAAACTTTGCATTAAGTTTAGAACAGTGTTTCTTAATCTGGACTGCGAGAGACATATAAAGCCCTTTTTTTAAAAAAACTTTTTATAGATAAATAAAATATCGGAAACATAAATCAAGCAGAAAAAGACAAAAAAGAATTTCTTAAAATTAATAATTACAAAACCTTTTTAATGTAATGAAAGCATTGAATCACGCGTGGCCTCACAGATTTTGAATTTCATTGAATTTATTGGGTTTTGAGGCAAAATTAAAATAAATAAAATATTGCTGTTGTTACCATTATATTTGTGGATTTCCTATATCTTAGAAGGAGCTATTTCAGAATCAAATACAAAAACTCTGAATTGGAGTATAACGTACAATCAAAAGGTCACGTCATATAAGTAACATAATACATACTTTTGGAATATAAGTACTAATAGAAAAAAAAGGTTTTAATAGATCGATAGAGATCTAAAAACGCATTAATGCAGCAAATAAGCTAATGTGACTGTGAAGAGTCGTTCTGCTACGATTGCGACTATCAACCTCAAGGTCGAATTTACAACACTAGAGTTTTAGAGAGAGAATGAGAGGGAGAGAGATATCCGGCGGATGTCCATGCCTTTTAAAATTTAGTGGAGGAAGTCATTTTATATCGAAATGATGACTGCTTCAAGGTGCATTAGAAAAACAACTGAGCTCAACAACCTTAAAAAAGGCACGCAATTAAAAATCCATTTCATAACAGAGATGATTTAACAGAATAATACTAATAATAAAAATGCCTGACAGACAGAAAAATTAAGAGATACAAATTTAGATGTCCTACGCATTTTTCCCACGAAAGTACAATTGTGTAATTGGATGGTGTTATTAAAAACTCAGTCAGCCATGACAGGCAGTGTCAACTTTAATAAGTGTCTGGTAATTATCCTTTAGGGTATACGTTACAGCCCTGCAAAATTGGTTTTCTTGTGTTCAAAATCTTTAGAGTAACAAAATGAGCATTATTCAAATTCGATACTAATTTTTTAATTTTCTATTTTTTTTTGTAGTCGACTTTTTATTATTATTATCTGTTTCAATTCCAAAGAAACCTAAGACAACATGGCGGGTCAAGGACCAAAAGCACATGTTGTTAGTAATTATTATTGTTATTATTGCAATTGTGTGTGAAAACCTTGGTGTAAAATTCGTAAGCCTCTGACACTGGCAAATTGGGAAGGAAAGAGTTGGTATTTTTGTTTCCGTATAGTTTGTATTGGAAAAAAAAATGGCTGACTGCTTTAGCTCTACTTGACAAACAGTCACAACGGGTATTGAAATAACTGAACATTTCGAAAAAGGATCCCCTTACTTTCGACGGTATTAAATTCGAAATCAATGATAAGTCGTAGTTCAATCTTCCCGATTCAATTGTTCATTCGCTTCTACAGATAAAGAACAGGTATTCTTCGAATCAAACAAACATGAATAATAATAATAAAAAAAAAAAATCGGAGAAAAGAAACTGTATTATTAATAGGTATTTTTTGACATTATGTGAATATAATAATGATTTTTTTTTTATATATTTATTTTCAGTCAACATCATAATGGATGTTTTAGGGAAACTCATAAAACATCCATTCATTAACGCTAAATTATACTCAGGAAAATAAAAAAAGAGAGTTATTTTGAAAACAGCATTTTAAAAGCAGTTAATTTTCAATCGATCACGACTGGTCGATAAAGTTTACCAAGTAGTGTAATACTAAGTTTCATGGAAATAGATCCAAAGGTTTCGAGTAGTCGTAGGAATATGGAAAACGTCCGCCCTTATTCAACAAAACAACTCTACTCCCTGACATCGATTTTCATGAAACCTGATATGTTACTTGTTTAGCGTTTAGAAAACACTTGTATGAAAATTCGAGTCAAAACAAACTTCAAGCAAAGTCATTGAACATAATACTTTATCGGGGGAACGGGCTAGGGCTGATGAACCAGTTGCATGGTGAAACAGCTGTTCCCTAGTTTCCCTCGTTAAGATGAATCAGAAAAGGCAATTGTCTTGTTTACTCTTGTGTTGGGCCTTACTGTCATTTTCCAATAATACTTTTTAAATCTACTTTTTGCCCTCAAAGCAACACCCTCTTGCGTTGAAATTCTCACTGAAATGAACTTACTTGTAGATAATTGTTTTCGATAAGAATAACCCTATTTTACTCCTTTATTTACTTAAGATTTTCGAGGGAAACACTGAACAAACAAGCAATGATTTGATTTCTTTTTTCATTCTCCTGACACAAAAACTGTTGACAAAAACCCCCGCCGACGCCGTGTTTGAACGTGTAAAACTCCTCCGCCAACACCAACGGGTGAAAACAGATCAAAACAGAGAAAAGAGAGGTGGAAAAAATGGTAAGAAGAAGAAGTAAAAGAAAGAAAGAAAGAAAAAAGAAGGATCAATCCGTTCTGTCGTGATGAGGCAATTTTTGATAGGGTCAGGAAACCGAAGTGCCCACAGACCTTGTGCATGTGCACACCACGGATCACTGCCGACTAATAACACGCGGGGACCCGACTACAAGGGTTTAAACAGCACTGACGAGGAGGAGGAGGAGAAACTGTTCTTCCCCCTCATCTACGGGTTCATCGCTTTATCAAGACACCTTCTCAAAAACAATTACAGGTGTTTAATTGCCAGGAAGAATTCAACTCAAAGATAAAAACAACAGAATACTGAAACGCCGCATCTAAAAACCTGTCTTCTGCTCTCTATGAAGACATTACTCATTGCAGCACATAAAGTGTAAGAAATAAGAAGAAATGCATTCACAAACATAAAAACAAAACAAAAATCTTTCGGTACTCTCCAAAAAGCCAAAAGTTGTAGTTCTTTTCGTAAAAAACAAATAAAAAAAGAAATAAATGATTAAAAAAATTAAAAAAAAGTTTGGTTCTGAATATGTTGAAAAGAAAGTTATATATAAATATTTACGTTTTTTTCTTCTTATTATTATTTTGGCTTACTATGTTAACCGATGAATAGTGTCAGATACTGTTCAATAATAGTTAGAATAAAGGAATTAAGTTACCGGTAATATTAACTTTCCTTGAAATACAATCACGTATAAACATTTACTGAGGAAGTTAAATAAAAAATAAAACAACAATTTTTACTAAAAAGCATTTAAAAAAATCAAGAATCGAAGTATTGCCAGAACTTCACTATTAATTTATTAATTCGCATATTATTATTATTGGTAAAGAAAGAACAGTTTATTGTAAAATATTCTGCATTGAATCGCTAATAGTCTTGCTGTTACTAGTTAAGTAATAATCAAGAATCAATTGAATGAAAAACAAATTGGCATGAAAAAGACTTTTTGCAAAGAGATTTTCCTGGTATTAAGTTTTTCCACATACTTTTCAAGTATTACGTGAATATAGTTTCTATCTCTATACAGTCTTACTCTCTAAAGGAGAATGGGCACAAATGTATGGGAAGTTGCCCCGTCCCTGCATAGTGATAAGATGTATAACTACAGAAAGATCTCTTTAAATAGAACATATTTTATTATTACGACTCGTCTCAATTATTAGTCCGTTCGGAGTTATATACGTCTAGATGTGACTATCTAGTTGACATCGTAATTCTAGAATTTATTATTTAATTAACTTTAAAAACTATTATACGTAATTAATAAGTAATATTATCATTTATTTCAAGTAAATAATAATTATTTACATGTAATAAATGAAAATAATACTTACTGTTACTGAAAATAATTATTAATTATTAATTCGGGAATTAAGATGTCAACTAGATAGTCACATCTAGAATTATATAACTCCGAACGGACTAATAATTGAGACAAGTCGTAATAATAAAAAATGTTCTGTTTAAGGAGATCTTTCTGTAAGTATATATCTTATCGCTATACAGTGGTGGGACAGATCTGCCCATTCTCCTTTCTTATGTTTTTCATATAGAATATTTCATGAACAAATAAACACATATTCCATTTCATTAAATGTGATTCAAAGCGACTGAAGGCAGTTTGGGGCTAAAGGCAGAAGATGGCGTGGCGTGCATTGCAAGAAAATGGAGACTGAACAGAAACGATGGTAACTTCTTTTTCGTCTGATTTTTTTTTTCTTTTCTTTTTCTTGATTTTTTTGTCGTGGCAGAACCAATTTCTCCTACGATCTGAAAAGCAAGCAATTCTGTTTTCTCCCCCCTCCTTCCTTCTTCTTTTTCTTCATTCTCATCTCTTCGTTCTTCTTCTTCTTTTTTTTTCTTCCTCAGTCTCATTCTCTACAAGAATTCCGTTTTCATCTGTTGGCTGGGGCTTCACCTACAGTTCGTCAGTTGCTAACGAAGACTTTTCCCTCTCTTTCTCGTGGCAACAGTTGGCTTCCTATAGTGGGAGTAACTAAATAAGAGGATAGATGAGACAACGCCGAAATGGACAGATGACGAAACAAAACAAAAAAAAAAAACAATCTTTAACGTCGAGGTAAGTGCGTCATGGTAGGCAGCTGATGGTTCACTGGGAGCAACAACCAATGCTCATGATTATTCGTTAGAGATTTCCAGGACAAATTTCGCAATCAGAGAAATTATTTATTGGCAGCTTTTCTGGAGTCCAGTGTCTTCGGCAAGAAAGGAGATGCGTTGCAACGATCGTTCAATACAGTGATTCTCACAGTAAGATTTCAAGGACCAAAATATGAAGATTGGACTTATCGCAGGGCAGATGAAACCAACTGAGCGAATTGTACTGAAAACACCATCCCACTTTACGGTGTAGGGTTAGATGTAAATTGACAGATCAATCTGTATAAAGTAACAATAGTAATAATAATTTAATTACTAAATAGTATATAATTTAATTAATAAATGATACTAAAAAGGGAAATACTAATTAGCTTTTTTTCTCTTTTTGAAAATGGTAAGTTTCTTTTAAACATGTTTATTTCTTCTAGCCACGAAGTCGTTTCGTATATCTTTTAATTTTCTGTACTGATACATTGAACAGATCTTATATCTGAACTAGAAGTAAATGCAGAATGTATGGCCATGTTAATTACGATGGACTCAAGTTAGGGACAACTGGCCTAAAAAAGTAAATTCAAAAGAACCTGTTGAATTCTAGAGTTATTCTTGATCAAAATCACGAATCACCGTGAAATTACATTATCTTTCAATTTTTCAAGGGTATGTTTTATTATTCTTTCCATATTCTAGAAACGGTGATTCTGACTTTTTTTCCTTCAGATATTCTATTTGTTGGAACTCTGAAAACAGTGTAAACAGAGTTTCAGTCGCCGAGTTTCAGCAAACCAATTGCTTTCACTAAAATCATGTCTACCTACTTTTGTATCGATTCGTTCTCAAAAATATAATGAACTTTTTTTTTATAATTTATAAAACGTAAAGTTTTTGTTTTCTTAAGCTGATAAGGAGATGACCTACCTTATATACAGTATATATATCCCGGAATTTAATTCTCTTTCGTGAGATGAAAATACATTGGAAAGTACTTCAAAAATATCTATGGGTTTGGGGGCCAATACTACACCGATTTCGAGATATCTCGATTTTCATGTTGCTAACTTATCAACTTCCTGTTAATAAGTTTATAAGTTAATAAGTTTAGGCCTACTTCCATCTTATAAAAGAACATTACATTCCGATATATAGAGTATGTCGTCTCTATATCAGTAGAATTTATCATCAGAACTAACATTAAAAATAATTCATTATCAAAGTGTTTATGTATTTTACTAAATCAGTGGATCTATTATTATTATCTCTACGATATTGGGATTATGATCAGACTATTAGCAGATCACAGTAAATATTTTCAACTAATGTCTTCGTTATACAATAAAATCTTGCGTACATCTGTAAAGAGAGTAAGATAAGAACTAGTTTCCAACAATGGCAGATAGGAATCAAACGTATTGATTGGAGAAAAAGATTAATTCCAGTAGCAAGTTTTTCAACAAAGATGTAAAGATCACTTAAATAGACAAGAAAAGAAGAAAATAAAATCCACGATATATGTATTTATACAGAAAGGGCAGATGGTAAATTTTTAATAGCGTATAATAAAAAAATATATTTTTAATATTGCAGTCGAAATTGTAATTATACATAAATAGTAAACCAGGTGAAGTCGAGTTCTATCTCAATTAAATGCCGCAGTATAGTTGTTCCATCAAATGGGAGAAACACGAGGGAAAAAAAAAAGTTGAATTTCCACTAAATTATTCGAAGCTTTGTACTAGATCAAGATGAGGATTAAAAAATAATAAAAAAAACTTTGAACAAACACTAATTCAAAAGGAAGCGGAATGTTAAATACTATTAATCTTTTTACAAAATGCACAGTAGGGTCACGGAAACAAACAAACAAATTTGCCGCAAATTTTAAATTAGGAAGAGCGTTTATTACAAAACGAATTCCCTAAATTTAAAGAAAAAAAGAAGATTCGAATAATTACTTGAATAAATAAAAGTTATTATTATTCAAATAGGTTCCACGAGGTAGCATCGCTAAACCATCATAGCCAGGTACAATTAAGTGTCCCGTGTGCTCATTTGGGGCGGACAGATGCAAGGAAAAACATTTGAATTTCACTATTTGCACGAAAACTGACTTCGTGGTAATAAAGTCATTGGAAGATTTGCAAGGAGACCGGAAGGAAGGACAATTCCAAGGTATTTACGTTTTGACAAGCAAAAGTAAAAGGAAGAAAGTAATGTGACAAACATTAAAAAAAAGAAAAAAAGAAAATTCTTGTTGCTTCAAGTTTTTCTTTTCAATTTTTACTAAGTATATATTAAAAATAAAAATATTAAAAGGAAGCACGAAAATGAAACAAAACTCGACAATCTTCTTTTGTGCTCAGAGAAACCATCTGCAAAAATTTTTATTAACAGTCCCACCGGGAATTATTTGGCTACCTTTTGTAAAGAATAAATTCAAGGAAGATTATATTTATGTTCATTAAAAAAAATAATAAAAGTCTCAAAATACATAAATCTAATTTATACATTAATTTTAGCCTTCACTTTACTTTGAAACTTTTTAACAAACGATTTGCTAAAAGACACAATCAAAAGTTTGTTCCAAGTTTGGATACAAGAACAGCTTTTAAAAATTTAAAATAATTTTACAAACAAAACAATTTAAGTATTTAAAATTATTTAAAAATAAAATAAAATAAAGTTTCTAGTTAGATAAACGGATTGACAGTAAGGATATTCTATAGTTACCTTTTTTTCCCTTAAGTTTTAGGGTTTTTCCAAAGTATTAATTTCATCTATCATCACAGAATTTGTAAATAATAATAATAATATTAATTTCTGCTATTTCACAGTAAGTTTTTTTGCAATAAAATTTTGGAATTCAATTGGATCTGAGAATACATAAATAATAATAATAATAATAATAATAATATGTAAATATATGGCGAAAAATTGTGAATCTATAATCCCTATAAACATTAATAAACATTTTTAAGTTTATTATGTAGATTTTTTTTTTTCCCTCAAAGTCTTTAATATCACAAATTTTAATTTTGCTTAATTTTAGAATATAGTCCTAAAAATATATTTCTGAATACATTTCTATGTATTTCTTATAATGCACATTTCTAAAAATATAATATTCAATGCGATTTTTTGCAGATAAGTTTTCCATATTGAATAGCAGAAGCGAAATGAAAAACAGAACATGTTAACAAGTGTATATAAGTGTAGGAATAATATATATATTTACAATGGATTTTCAGAGAAAATATATAAATCAGAAAAAAAACGAAGAAACAATATTGTTATTAAAAAAACAATATTATAAAATAACTTTGAATTTTCCGAGCAGATTTCTCTGCCTTTCAGAATTTATTTACATATTTAACTAAAAAAAGGGTTTTTGAAAGTGCGATATATTTCTTTAAAGATGAATTCATGAAGGAGAAGGATAATATATAACCTCCTGCAGTAAGTTGACAACTTAAGTCGAAGTGACATCGGGTGTATCTGGTAATTCAAATGCCCAGTGTTCATAATGGACTTCTTATTCCTCTTCGGATCTACCTGTGCACTTTGGATGACAACTGTGGCTCCCTATAATTACAGCAGTCACCTAACGACCCTCCGGATGAAACGGAGGTCGCAGGGGTCAACCCGCAGCCACTGGGTGGGCGACGTCACACGTGCATCGTCAGAGTATAATGGGGGCCACATCCTCCCATCGACGTGGTGGCAGGAGATGGGCAGCAGAAGATTAAACAAAAAAATACATGGCAGAGGGGGAGGAAGAAGAGTCATCATCATCAGCATCATAAGGAAAAGACGTCAATTAAACGGAGACACTCAAGGAACGACTCAAAGGATGAAATTACGATTGAATCTCTAAACAAAGACGACTGTAAAATGGACGATTAATAAACACTTTATGCGAATATCAAAACACAAGACGATAACAGAACACAAATAATGTTTTTTCCTTAAATACGTGTATATTTCATTAAACAACGTAAAACACATAAGCCTACCAATTCTTCTTTATTCAACAATATTTCGTCTTCTTTTACAGAAGACTTTATCAGGTTAGTAATTCGAGAATTTTCCCTTTACTCTACAGAATTGTTGAATAAAGAAGAATTGGTAAATGTGTTTTTCGACATAAGCCTAAGTGTACTGAAGAAAACTAAGAAACTAAACTGGAAATAAACTAAAAGAGAAAATGAAAAGAGAAAACCCAACACTGTTACCTAATAAATAAATCACAAAATTGTTAAAACTTGATTAACAGAAGATCTTTCACCATTTTTATTTCATGTTTAAAAAATTTAATATTTAAAATGGAGTGTTTAAATAGTATAAGAAAAGCTTCCCTAGAATTATAACAGCAACTGGGAAACCTCTGATTTCTTATGAATAAAACAAAATCATTGAAAACATAACGATTCAATTCATAAGAAAAATAAATCTCTGTACACAAACAAAATAATATAAAGAAATATGACGTCCAAAAAAAAAAGAACAAGAATTCATTAAAAGAATAAAAAGCATTTTAAAAATTAGAAAAACATAAAAGTGAACTGCTTCCTTATATTATTATACTTTAATAATTATATTATTATACTAAAGTTGCTACAGATAATTTACAATATACAGTACTACTAGAATGTGTTTCACTAACTTCCTTTCAATCTTTAACTTTACTTTAACTAAATAGTTTTCAGATGTTTTTCTCATTCCTATGAACGTTTATACTAGTAAGCTAGATAAATATAATTTTCAAATTCTGATCATGAATTAATACAATGAAGAACTTCATTCTGCTGAAATCCTAGCTTCAGGACGAAAATTCACGGAAATAAAAAGAAATCTGTATGTTTCACACATTAAAAATATCTTTCCAATCAAACAAAAAAAAAAAAAAATCATAATTTACAATGCATTTGTTGACTATTAAACTACAGATTAGATACGTATCAACAAAAGTATAATTCTCTAATTAATTACAAATAAATTTAGCCAACACACCAAACTAGGTTTACAAGGCTAAAATGTATATGAAAAAAATATTTTAATATATATTAAAAAAGAAACAATAAATATTTATTATCACTCTTTTTTAATATATGTGCTTTTTAAACGTAGTCTGGTGTACTATTAATCATCTTCCTCTACACCAGAAAATAAATGCTAAACATTACATTTATTTCTAGAAAAAAACAGCGAATTTTCGAGGAGAAAAATAAAAGAACGTCTCCTCTTCTTCAAGCCTTTACAAATAAAGTAGTCTGGTGTGTTGGTTAAATTTATTTCGTAATTAACTATGACATTGGCACACGTTAAATATTTCTTGATATTCATTATAATTCTCTAAATGAACAACAAAAACATCAAATAGGAATCAAACGTAAAATCTTATTACCAAAACAAAAGATAATCTACACACTAACAACAACAAACGTATAAAGTGTAAATAATAAAATACTGACATTTGGTAATATAACAAATACTAGAAATAAGCTACAAAATATATTTGTATATAAGAATCCAAAAAACAACCATGGCCTTCGAACAGGATTTTAATGGAACTATTTAAACAGCTCCATTAAACAGATTGAATCCTAAAATTTGCAACTCAGAAATATTGGAAAATTAAAAAATCTTCTATTAGAAAAAAATAATCAACGAAAAAATAATTTGGAACGAATATATAAAAAAAGTAAAAGAACAATTTTTTATAACTTGTTCACGTTGCTCTTAGGTAATTTTTAATGTAATATTTTTAATATTGTAATTATGTACTCTTAATATGTAATTGTCATACTTAACTACTCTCAGCACCTACATCACAGATACATGAGTATACCTAGAAGGATTGTAATGTGTAAATTTGCAAAATAAAAAACTAATGTTAGATTCTGAAGGAGACTAAACGGCTTCGAACTATCTGATATAAGCGAATTCAGTTAGATTCATTTTGATTATTAATTATGTGCATTTAAAAAAAAGAAAAAGGACTGGTTGTTCGGTTTCTATAAAGCACGGTTTTAAAGGCACAGAGAGAGACCAACTTGAAAAGAGCCTGGCAGGGTTGATTTCTGAACGCAATCATTCAATTGTGTTACACGCGCAAGAATTTTAATGGCAGCATTTGGAAACGGTTCATGGTAATAAATAGGTGCACAGCGGGATTCCGTAACAACTCTTTTCTATTAAATTTAATCAGTTGGAGGCTTGTAGCGAATGGCGGCCCGAACGGGGTACACAGGCAGCGTCAGCGGCTGGTGGGAGGTGGAACCGTGGTGCATATCTGTCTGTCCCTTTGCATGATTAATGGGGTCCCTGCCGAATCCCATTCATCATCGGGGGCGGTAAGCAGGCGGAGGCCCATCACTCTCTCCAAGTAACGCATTCCGCCATGCTGAAGCATTCAAATTCCCCCCACCTCGTCAATGCAATGCATGGAACTCTGGACGCCGACACTGTCTCCCAATCGGCGTGACTTGGCGAAGTCGGTATTTGGAAAGACATGGGCACAGTGTCTTTCTGGTAGCAGTTTCAACAGTGTATGCTAACGTCCTAAAATAAGTTACGGAAATACAGACTCAAGTCTGGTATAATAATAATGCAAGGTTTACCCCTTTTATATCTTAATTTTGCATATCCGTATTAAAAAAATCATGGTACTGTTACGTTATTGCTCTTTTTTTTTTAAGAATGCAGGCCTGTTATAATTAAGGAACAACACTGAAATGTCCTTATTTGAGATCAAAAAATAAATAAATAAATAAATAAAAATTACAGGATGCATGCAACACCGTAGTTTGAAATAAGATTTATATTAAGAATTCTTAATTGAAATTAGGTTAACAAAAATAAGAATGTTGTTTAGAAATGCTAACAGAATAAATATTGATAAACAATTAAGCTATTAGAACTGATATTGCGGAAGGTAAAGAAAAACTTGGAAGCTTAGTATTTACATTTGTAATATTAAAAAATAATAAAAAATTAATGTAAGTTTTTGGCTTTTCATATCTATTATCTATTTAACAGTGATTGATAAATATTCATATCTAATGCCTAAACATTTCCAAATTTATTACTTATCATAACTCCTATTATCATTACTTTAGAGCAAAAAGTAACAAGGAAAGAAAATCAATTCTTATTTGTTAAATAAAATTTAAATAAGTTGTTCAATCGTGAGTACAGGTATGTAAACCAAAATAAATAATTATTCGAGTAAGAATTTCTCATTAACTTAATAGCTTATTCTCGTAAATAGGTTTCTCGTTATTTAGAAACTATCTCAACCAATGGTTCTAGGCATCATTTTAATTAAACATATGTTTGATTGCTGAGTCTGTAAATTTAAAACTTGGAGCTCAGTTTCATGAAAAGAATTTACAACTTATCGTTGTTCAGTTTCCAATTTACCTGAGCATGTCAGAGAATCAAGGTCGATTATTACCTGTTTTATTAAAATACTCAAAGAATGTTTAAAACGTAAGTCAAGCGCAATAAATGGAAATGACGAATGGCTGAGGAAGAACTCCTTCCATTTCACTAACGAACAAATCGGAATGGAGGAAAAGCATTACAACCAAGTATTATTTATAGAAGAGAAATTAGCCGACCGCCCTTTGATCTTCAACAATCCAAAATCCTGTTTTTTTTGCTGGACCCAAATTTTGAATAAATAGCTCAATAATTTTAATTAAAAAAAGAAAGAAAGTACTTGATCTTTATTTTATATTTATTACAAATAAAAATCGTGGAATTCGTCTTATGGAATTCTTGTTAAACAGATTTTCAAAACATATGTACTTTGTAGCTGAATTTCTAGAATTACAATAAAATCAAATTCTAGAGCCACTTTTTTTTTTTTAATTACCAACATAGGTATTTTTTATTTGTATTTTATTTTTAAGACAATGAATTATAAACATATAATTAGCACTTGATACTTCTACTGATTCACTCTTTAACAGATCTTTTTAGGACTTGTGTTAAAAAAAAAAATTGTTTTCATCTATTCTTTGTTTGTTTGTTTTTTATTTTATGAACTAATTGATTTTGATCCTTTAGCTGTTTTTCTTCTTAAATTCTTCTGTTCTACAGGTATTTCATTGAGAGCAGAATTATTGGAGCTCCTTGT
>JAFIDM010000005.1:51025648-51128969 GCA_023159025.1 Thereuonema tuberculata
AAAACAAAACATAAATTATCATTTTTTTGAAAAGACAGTTTTTTTTTTTGTTTTTTTTTTTATCCTTTTAAACTATAGGATTAACATTAGTTATTAACCAAATCTTAAGAAATCTTTTTAATGAAGATATTTTTTCAATTTTATTTATGTTTTTTATACCTATTTTATTAATTTTCCTGCAAAATTTTTTACATTTTACATTCTCCATAACTATTATATATTTGCGGATAATCAAGTCTAAATAATCAAGTCTAAATAAAATAATAATAATAATAATAATAATAATAATAATAATAATAATAAAAGCATTCTGTTGTAACAGCTGAATAGCAGTATTACCCTAAATGCAACAAAATAAAGATGTAGTTAGAAAATCATAAAGAATTTGTACCTGTGCTTACAAATTTGTAAGATTATTTTTAATGTATTTCGTTGAATTTAATTTCTTGTTTTAAAAAAGAAAAATATATACAAAGATTATATATATTCTTATGCTTAACAATGGAAGGAAAACAAAAAAAAAACAAATGCAGATCATACAGCATAAGAAAATGAAGAACCACTTTCAAATTTTATTATTTGATTCTTAAATCTTAATAGTTTTCATCAAAGTCAACAGGTCCAGAAATGTCTGCCAGTTTAACAAAAGATATCGGCGACTGTTTTATGTCGTCAAAGAAAGGTTTTTTTTTTTTTTTTTCTTTTATGCCATCAATAAAGTGCGTATCATATTAATGCTATGTTTTGCAAGACCCTCTAAAGAAAGCATCGTTCCACTTATATAGCAGGCATTATCACAGTTATGGTGTCCATATAACCATTAAGTTTAAAAGAAAGGGATGTAAGAGGATGCCACTAAGATAAGTTGGATGGGACAGAGATACAATGGCCGCCAAGGTCAGGAAGGGTTACTTCTTTTTCATCTAATTTTTTTTTTTTTTGCGATAAGATGCCTCATGTTTTCTTTAACCCCTCTTTTAATTTTTTTTTAAACAATTTGTCTTTTTTTTTATTCTTTTATATGCATAAATATTTCTTAACATTTGATATCTCAGAGACAGCATCTACCACAATAACCGGTTAGTTTAGTTAAATAAACACTACGGCATCATTATTTTTATTCATCGAAATCTGACGTTTCTAAAATCCGAATACAATTATAATCAAATAACATTCTAAAATACTGTAACTGTAATTCTACAATATCATAATTGACAGGAAATAGAATAATGAATGGATATAAACAGACAATGTCTGTCCGTCTACCAGCAAGTTGTTAGAAACAACAAGATGGATTCTGATATTAAGAATGGTAAGATAATTTTAATTATCGAAAGCAGTCGATATATTTTAATGAAGCATATTTTAATAAAGTAAAATCTTTAATTAATATATTGAGCTTACATATCTTAGTTTTTTATCAGTCTGACAAAGAATATTCAATTTTTCGAATCTGTTATTGTACATTATTAAATGTTTAACTTTACTAAAATGTGTGCTGCCTTATTCCTAATGAATTATCAAGAAAATGCATTAAATAAAGATCTCAAATGTGAGCGCGTCACTGTATTTCCTAAGGATCGATCTATTGGAAGGTCAGCAGTTGTATTACAGAAGGAAAAACAACCCGTAACAATGCAGAAAGTTCTATAAGTGTTCTGTAAGATGCAGAAAGCTTAAGGTTACCATTATACTGAACTACTAATAAATTTAGATAAGTCTCAAAAGCAAGGTTTAAATCATATAATCACTGTTATTTATATGCAAAAACATTTCTAACATATGACTTAAGGCTTGTATCTCGTAGCTGTTGATTATAATAAGGGTTTTCTTATTATATATTTAAAAAAAAAAAAAAAAAAAAACAAACCAACGATTTTGAGCTTTAAAACAATGATTAATGCAATTTAACTGAGACAACTCTTCAGGGTTACATAAGAAATTAAATCTTCAAATATTAGCATGTTTTAATATTTACAATGATAGTGATCCAAATATTCTGAAGGACACAAGGTAAATATAAAAGAGGAAAGTGTTTTCTTTCTTTTTTTTTTTGTATATTTTTTTTAATAGAAGGGGAAGGGACTTTGAGTAAAGTTAAGAAGATTATTAGGTACGAGATACAGTGATCTCTTTAGCTTTGCTTATTAAACGTGGCTTAAGAGACAGAGAGAGAGAAAGGCAATCCAACTTTTGCTGTATCATTAGTTCCGGATGACCATAATAAGGAAAAGACAAATGATCACTAATCTACGTTCTATGATAAAAATTCGAGATTTTATCTCTTCTAGGATCCGAACAATTTAAGATGTGTGCAAAAATAGGTGAAGGCAGAGATAATAGATTGCTGTTTGAGAATGGGCAGCTATCATCAGATGTAGAGATAATTATCAGATATAATGTTATATTCTCTTTATTAAAGATTCTCCTTCGTCATTACTACATGACTGTGATTTCAAAGTAAAATTTTACAGGATTCTCGCAATTCTCAGATTGAATATATTATATTCTGCATTATTTTATTTGTCCCCAAAATTATTAACAAATATTATTTTTTTTGAAGTATAATAATCTGGTTTAGTGTGGAAATAACACAACCGAATATTTAGCTTATAAAAAATGATGTACTCTAGTTTCGCAAAGGCAGTGTACCTGCAAGTTTGAAGGCAGATGGAAAGTAACGAATCTTATTTTCATTAGATGTGGATATATTACATCCCATTGCTTCCCAACTTTTTTTTGCACTAATAAATATTTCCTCGAACCCCGGGATACGTCAAACTAAGTATAATAGAATGGCTTGACCAAAAAAAAATACTCAACATGATTTACAAATAAATAAGTCTGTAGAGTAAAGATTTACAAATATCCTGAAATATATTTAGGCTAATTTTGTGAATTAATAGACTTTTAACCTTCATTGTTAGAACGAAACAGAATTTATTTATTTTTATACCAATCGTATACCAATTATTTGACATCTAGAATTTAGTATAGATTAGGGCATTTGGCTATGTATTAAGCTAAGTTTTCATTAGCTTAATATATAGCTAATCAGAATTTTTTTACGTTTTACCAAAAACTAATGATTGAGAATCTCTGTTGTATCCATCTATTACTGCAGAATTATATTTAACAGGCAGACCCATGTGACATTTAGTTTCAAAATGTGAGAGATTCTTATGTTTTTGAAGATAGTATCTTGTATTAAAATTAGAGTCAAGAGGAGTGTAACAGCAACTTTTTCCAAGACAGT
Source organism: Thereuonema tuberculata (assembly GCA_023159025.1). Classification (NCBI taxonomy): domain Eukaryota; kingdom Metazoa; phylum Arthropoda; class Chilopoda; order Scutigeromorpha; family Scutigeridae; genus Thereuonema; species Thereuonema tuberculata. The sequence continues at coordinate 51,028,905 of JAFIDM010000005.1, forward strand.
ACTGAGTTCAAATCGGAAGATGAAATTTCATTCGTTCAGTACAGTAACCCTTCATCAAACACATTGTCAATCAACAGAATTGAATTATTTATAACATTAAATAAGCTAAAAAAAAGAACTCAATATGCTTTAGAATTTGCATTAAACTAGTTACACTGGCGTTCCTGTTAACATACTTAAGCCATTTTGATTTTGACCCAAATAATCGGCTTTCTTCTGTCAGCACAATGCCTTCCTTGCTACATCGCAATGGAAACGAAAGAGATCCAATATTCTTTATTTTTAGTAGAAATAAATAAAATAAAATTTAAAGGCTTTTAGTTCTAGACACATGCATTATTTGTATGTCATATTTATCAGTGAAATTAATGTTAGTAACAATTGTAGAATCCATTGAAGTTAAGAAAGATTGCTTGCGCGTAAATATAATGCAAAATAGCTATCGAGTTTAAAAAAATCCTTTTGGTTTTTATTATTATTATTATTTAATCAATGTGCTGACATTTGAATATGTGCTTTCAACTTGTTTCAAGGGAAGCAAAATTCAACTGTAGATTATTTTGCAGATGTTTTGTTTGCATGATAGGAGAATTGTGTTATTATTCTCGAGAAAGGAAAGAAATACAGGAAAGCAAATAAGGTTCCCCGGTCACTGACTAAGCGACAAACTTTTATCAAAAAACTACAGTGACATTGATTTAGCCAAAGGAGTGCAAGAGAAATGCACTAGTCATAAAAATGAAGGATTCGTCAAAAACATTTGCATAACGATTACATTCAAAAAATGTTACAGCAAACGACTTATGTGCCAATGATTAGATATTTACGTATAAATATATACGTTAGGCCTAAAAAGGTGGTTATCATTATAAGTGAATTTCCTTTGAACACTTGCTACAGTTTTACTGACAAGAGTTAAGTAAAGACAATATTGACAAAAAAAATATATAAATAAAAAATAAGCAAACGCAAGCCTAGTCTAATACTACTTTACTCAAAGACATGGAAACAAGCTCTTTTATTTAGCAGACCGTGCACATTAAAAAAATTAGACTCACTTACAATCAAAAATACAATTTGCCATTTTCGAATAACATAAGACATAGCGTGATTCAAAGCTGTTTTACAGAAAACTCGATCGCTCAGGCTATAGTTTTTTCAATTATTGCTTTAAAACAATTGTTTGACAGTATTTGAAGCAATAGCAAAAAACGACTACCTGAGTGATTAAGGAAATGGTAAAAGGGTAGACATACAAGAGAAAGCTATTCCAAACATTAACAGAATAGATTAAAGACTAAGATATCAAAATGGGAGGAAGGTGACATAAAACATCCGGCAAGCCCTCTTGCCATAACGATAAAAAAAATAAATAAAATAGGGTGATGTTTATAGGGAGTTAACATAGTCGCATCTTTGCAAAATGGGTGAGTTGACAGTTAAGGGGCGGAGAACCTGACGAAAGTGAGAGGAGGAAAGGAGGAAAAGATGCGGGTTTCTACGGTTGGGATGGAGTGGGGGAGTTCCATTCACCACTGCAGGGTGAAAGGGAAAACACTTGGTGTCATCCTCTGGAATGTGCCCTCGTGTAATCAAAGTCCGCTGCAGGTTGTAAAGCCATAGCCCGGTGCAATTCAGGACCGTTCCCATTGTTCCCGAGTGTCCTACGTGTCCACTCCGACGGGCGCCGGCGCCCACCCTCCCGCCTCAATTGCGTAACGGCATCGTTCTCCGGTCTCGTTATCGGGATGGTGACTCTTCCAAAGTAGGGGAGTGGGGTACACCATGCCAAGGTAATTCGACAACGTAACTCCCATTATTTTTTTTTTCCCCCTTTGAGTGTGTAAGGGAGTCCCTTCCCTCTCCCACACACCCTCCACCTTATTCCTTCGAGGAACCTTGAACTTGGGTCACAAAAGCACCGTTGCCGATCGGCAAAAGAAGAACGGGATGCGGAGACAACGTCCCAGTGAGGAAAAAGCCATCAAAAGCCACTCCTCTTCCCTTGGAGTGATAAAGGGAGGACAGGGGAGGGGGGGGATAAAATAAAAAACAACAACAAGGGGAGGGAATAAAGATAGAACCACAAAAACCAAGGAAATGAGTGTTTAGGAACGTCCAAATTGTCATTTACAACCGCACGAAACCCGTGTTCTGTGAGGAATGAAGATGGCGGTCAACAAACGGACGAGACTCCTTTCTGCGTTGGTCAGACTTTACGTAACCTGTCACCACAAAACCACAACAGACCGACGACTCAATCACTGAAACTGAAGCATTCCTTCAAAAAGGGATAGTAACCGCTTTCTAAAACAAACTTAGGAAATATCTTATAAAATACAAAAATTATATTCTATATTTTGAAAGCGTGTATTATGGTAATTTTGTTTTTAAAAAATTAAAGTGAAAACTTTTTAATTTTTTTTACAACGACAATTTTCAGCAGAATTATTCGCCGAGGTCTTATTCACGAAATGCCTCAAGGAAAAATTAGATTTTTGTTTTTTTTTGTTTTTGTGTTTTTGGTTCAGTTTCTACCACAATCAATTGGGAGCTGATTGACAACTTAACCTACCATTCATGTTAATCTTCCAAAAGTCATTTTTTAATTCTTTAGAGCGCAGAGAATGAATAATGTTAATTGAAATACACCCTTCCATCAGGATACTGATAGGATGATGCGTTGCTTTGCAAAATTAAAAGAATTGATTATGAGTCATCGTTAAAGGAATAAAATCTAGTTTTCTAGTTTTATCCAGCTTAAAAATATAAAAAAAATATTACAGCATAGCAAACTATATATATATATATATATATATATATATAGCTTTCCCAGAATAGGGATTTTTTTTTGGCAATTTTGTAAAAGATAATTATATATTTTACAAAATATATAAATATTTTGATAAAACGTTCTTTGGTTATCTTCTAAGGAATCTTACTTTCTTAATCAATATAAAATACCATTTGTAATGGTTTTTTGCTCAAAACATACCTCATGAATATCTTTAAAAAAAACGAAAGTACATGTAGGAATTTTTCATCTATTTTCTAAATTTAAAAAAAATCACTATTAATGCCGAATTACTTGTATTTATCTATAAAAAAAAATACCAGTCATTATAAAAACATTCAGCTTCTTGGTGTTCTATTCAACAAACAGAAACCATGTATTTTTTTTAATATAATAATAATCATCTATTTTTTTTTTCGTTATTGTAGCATACTATCATACGGTAATCTTGATATTATTATGGGCGTAATTAGTAAAAATGAATAATTTCAGACATAAGCCCCTTGAGACCTACTAAATATTTCCGATGTGTGATTCAAAAGAATTCGTCCTTTTTTTTTTTATTTCTATTACAAATTTCTGACTGACTGAAAGTTAAGTTCTTCATTTTTTGTTATTACTATACGTTAAGTGAAGACCATCGTATTAACTTATCTTCATCAAACAGAATTAGTTCATTCTTTCGTTGTAAAACCGAAGTGTTAGTGATATACAAAGATAAAAATAAAAGATTCTAAATAAAATAAACGGACACTAAATTTCCTAAAGTTCTTCAGTTTTAGTCATTACTAGACGTTAAGTGAAGACCATTAAGTTAGTGATATTCAAAAATAAAATGAAAGACTCAAGTCGAAAATTTGTCAAGGCATCAAATTCGCTTAAAAATCTGGTGAAGGGAATCAGTGTAGGAAATTAGGATTTGGTGGATGAAATATTAAAAATAGAAAAAATCTTTAAATTGAAATAGTTTAACTTTTATTTTTTTTAACGCAACATTTTTAGGCAATCGTCAATTATATTTATCATAATTTTCATTTTCATTCTCCCTACCATTTTTCTTAAGGTTATACCTACCAACGATATCAACAAATGTTTAATTAAAAAAAAAAGAAAGCCAGGTATTATAAAAGAAAATATAACTTATTTGTAGATATTGTAAACTTATTTTATTACAATTTACTCCAAACTAATTAACTTCAGAAATTCTACAAACTATCAACCTGACGAAACAGAATTAAAAAAAAAAAAAATGTGTTTCTATTTTTACAAAACGTATAATACAGCGAATTACATCATGGTACATGCAAAAAACAGATAAAAATGGATTTTTCTTTTAACGTTGACCGCAGAATCAGTGAAAGGGCGGCATTTCATTCACAGTGAATCGAAAAAAAGATAGCAATAACAAAATGAAAATAGAAATCGCATTTTTTTTTAATAGTTTATCTTCGAAGCTTGAAATGCAAAGTGAAATTTCAGAGATTTCAGTGCAAACTTTTTCTATTCGTAGAATATTTTTATTCAAAATTTAATGTTTTGACCTTAATAATCGATTAATTTTACTCGATTAATAATAATCGATTAGTTTTTCTGAAACACAGGAGATCAGAGCTTAAGGCTTCGAAGTGTTAATAATTATGGGAAAATGAATTGCCTGGAAGGATCTCGTTCTTAACTATAAGAAAGTGGGGGATAACATTAATGGAAATACGCCCCCTCAACTTTGCAAATAGGATATTTTGTCTTTGAATTTAATAATTGTATAACTTGCGCCGCTGAGAATGCAAATTACTCATCACATTTCATCCGCACATTCTTAAAAATTTGGGGTAATTAATCAGAAGTTTTTATACAGGTCTTCAATACCAAATTTCATTGAAATCTAGGAAGCTGTTTTGAGTTGTAAAATAGCTACACCGCCTCAGTAACAATCAATTTATAGTGCGAGTGCAAAGAACATGCTGTCATGTTTCTTAGATTCTACCTCAATCTTGAGCCCTCAAGGTTTTGAGGAGATAATTTTTTTTTTTTTTACTGTTTCAATGAATATTATCTAAAAAATGTTCTTATTTTGATGGATTACTGAATGCTTCCTTCTTGAATACATTCACTAAATACGTGAATTTACAGGAAAACCTTACACAGAAACAACAGAACTCCATAGGAATGAGAATGAAATAAATTAAACTACAGACTTTGTTCAATGAGTCTTTTCTTTTTCCATCCTGAAGAGTTAACGATTAAAGTTTATTTGTGATTTTACACTATTTATCAAGGATTTCTCTTTACAATTCTTCTTGTTGAATTAAAGCAACATTCTTTATGTAATTTTCATTGATGTCGTTTTAGTACTAAGATTCGAATTAGTATACCAAATCCTGTTTGTTTTTGTTTTTACAGTGTTAATGCAAATTTTTTCCGAAATTAAAACTTTAAGAAATGATGAATTTACTAGTATTTATTTAACCACTTTTAATAAGAACATGTAAGGAAACTTAATAAATAAATTTAATTTTGAAGAATAAATGGTAGCGAAGAAATTGAAAATTATGCATTATATTTTCAATATTTAAATTAACTTAATTAAAGCAATTTAATTTAATTTAATAAAGTAGCTTTTTGAAATTAAATATTCCTTGTGATTCTATAAGACATAAAACTAACAAAAAAAGCAATAAAAATATTGCGAAATATTTTTATTCGTTTTATTAACACGAAAAGATAAAAAAAGGAGAAATTAAATTTTTGAGTAACAACATATTTAAAATAAACTTTCTTTTATATTAAGTTAGAAAAAAAATTGGAATAAAATTCACAACAATTTTTTAATGATTCTGCTCCATACACTTCCTGTCGTAATCTCCATTGATAAGAAGAATTATTTAATAGTCTTACGGTGTCTATCAAGTAGTCCAAAGGCAGAAACAGGAACTATATTTCAAAGAAACTTCAAACATATGTTGTTAGTTCACTTTTACAATATCCTGTTTATTGTTCGTTTCTTGTTTTTCTTTCAATTAATCAAAATTACGCTTCCTCCCCTCTTTTTTATTGAAAGCATAAATACATCTTTTGGTGGAAGAAGATTAAGATAAGAAATACTGGTTGATCAGGTTGTATCCAAATCCCAACTCAAATCCAAAAAACCGCGGCCAAGTCAGAAACTTTTTTAACAAATAGGAATGGATTTAAATTTTTAAAATTTTCAGTTATTAAGAATCTTTACAAAAGTAAATAAATAATTGGAAGACCTCATATGATGTCACCAACAGCAGCAGCTTTTCGCTATAACCGCATCTATGATTCTTTTCCAATTTGCTTATAAATTCACCATTAATGTTACGTAGCCTTAAGATGTTCGGGATTACGAATGAAACATGTAGATCATTCATTTTTATTGTAAATTAATATAGTTTTTTATGTGTGGAACATATGTGTGCAACGTATTGCCTCAACTTAAAATTTCGAACACACATTAAACTGAATCCGCTACATAAATCTTCCCTTAAAAAAGAAAAAAAAAAAACAAAAACGGAAAATAAATGTTTTACTGTTCGTTAGAGATTTTAATAAAAATTAAAAGTAGTCGATGTAAATTACTCGCGGTCAGTACTGCGGTATCCCAGTACAGCTGGATCGTGATTTCGGCAGGAGGAGATGCGCCAAAAAAATAACTTCTGATAAGTTTTAGTTACTTAACTTAACTCACTTAACTTTTAGTTAAGTTTTAATGGAGTTTTAATACTCTAACGCAGTCAGAAAACTTAACGTGAAACAAAGAGGTCAGACGCCTCCATGTCACGCCTTCATCATCAGAAAACACAAACTAAGTACTATAAAGATAATGTTTATAGTATTAACAGAGTATTTTATCTTTGCTAAGACTTATGACTCTTAAAAAATTTTCACGTTTTATAATTTTAAGATGACTAGCGTGTAATCTTTCACTCTTGTATATATCTATGTGAAATGCGATACACTACACTGTCTAGGGATTGTTTGATTCCATTTTCATAAATTTGTAATACGGGATGCACTAACAATTAAAATTAGAAACTACCTCACAATTAAAGAACCACTAACGTAAGAACTTCATTTATGTTCTTAGATCTGTCTGTCGAATACAGCTTCCACTCAATCTTTATTAAGCAATTTTTTTCTAATTTATTTGGAGAAATCTCCTGATTTCGAAATAAAGACGATACAACAAACACAAATAAATCATTTTTAGATTAATGGAACATTCTTTAGCAGATAAAACGCCGGAAATATAAACTTTTGGAGTCTTGATGCAGAATAGGCAAAATGAGTTCCTCGAACATTCCCGCCTGTCAGAAGTTGTCTCCTAAGTGATGGCCGGTAGATATTGCGGCACAAAGGGATAGTTGAAACTCACTTGGTATCATAAAAGAGAGGCTTGGCACTGTAGAACACAAGCCTTGCTGTCTATCCGTTTTCACCTGTAATTACAACCTGTCAATCGCGGCAGAGGCGGCTGCTGGCCATTGGCTGACGGAGGGCCGCATCCCTTCCATCAAATTTCCTCGCTCTGCTCCAATCGAAATGACAGAGAGCAGGAGAGAATTAAGAAAAAAAAAAGGAAGAAGAAAGGAAGAATAGAAAGAAGAAAGAAAGAAAAAAAAAGAAAGAAGGTAAGACAAGCAGACGGACACAAGAGTAAAGTGGCAGACAAGAGGCGACGCCAGGCGGACTCGCGTGGTACTATAAGTCGTGATTCCACTTATTATATGTCGATATTTAATAAGCTTTCATGAACATCTCGTCATTCACACAGCGCTCGCAAGTGTCACAGCTTTTGAAGAGTAAATGCCCTGAAAATTGAGGCGCCTGCAATTCACGACCGAAACGGATTTTCAGAAAAGTGATTAAGGGACTCGTTTCTCTACAAAAAGCATTTATTAAATAGGTTTATTACAATTAATAAATTCAATACACGCAAACATGGCCAATTAATCCCACCACACAGGGTAATAAATGAGTTTTGCAGCTCTTCTCTTTGTGTTACCGGCTTTCTTTTTTTTTTGAGCAGATCATTAAATTTAATTTCAAAAATCAGGAAGCCATTTATCAGTTCATAAACTAGTTCTGAGAGTAAGAAAAAATGCAAGATAACAACTAAAAATTTTTTTTAGAGAAATGTGACGATTTAAAAGTGATTTAAAACAAAATATATTCTATTGGAAAAACAGTATATTTTTTTTAAAGATATATATATTGTTTTTCTTGCTGCTTTCGTAGGACTTTTGCAGCAAAATACTTGAGATTTCTTTAGAAGGGCTTCTTTCTATGAGATTGTCTTAATAATGAATAATATTGCTATCATTTAATATAAAGAAAGGATATTATCTTAAATTGATGGTTTTAACTGATTATTAAGAAAAATTAAAATAAATATATTTTTAAAAAGCGTCGGACTCAATGTGGAACCCGAAAAGCTAAACTAAGCAACATTTTCTCATATGTGAAAACCTGGTTGTGTACTGATGACTGCTCCTAGCTTCTGATCACCATATTAACGAGAAACAGCTGTACTAGGATGTCATTCAGTATACAACTTGGTCTCACCCTTTATTTTGAAAAGCAAAAAAATATATTAACATTGTCTTATACAACAGTCACCGATCTACGGTGCAAAGAAATTTCGAAATGGACTAAAAAAATAATCTATCGTCGATAGGATTTCGTTATTTGTGGATTGTTTTTCAAGTTACTTTCCGTGATCTTATCAAATACTGCCTATGTGAGAGAATGTATTCTTCTCCACCTCTAATATAACTTCTGAACTGCTAGATGGATTTTCTTAAAACTTGAAGTGAATATTCCAAAGATTTAACTTTTATATTTAATTTTTTTTTTTTTTTCAAATTGGGTCCAGAAACAGCGCGAAAAGGTAAATAAAAGTCTCATAGAAGAAAACTGGGAATCTAAACAAAGGATTTCTATTCTATTTCTATTTGAATGTTTTCCATAGTCTTGTCACTGGTAAAAGCCCATGTTAGGGCGAAACCGGTTGTGTAGTTGAAATTTTCAATGTTAAAACTTATGCTACAAATGTTAAAACTTATGCTAGTGTGTTGGCCGTTAATGTCTTATTTATAAGTAATGTGCACACGTTAAACTGAATTTTATTTCATAGTCTTAAATAATGAATCTTAGCTACTCCAATTTCAATACGATTAACGTTAATCCGGCTTAAGTAATAATCAGGTTTTAAGTAAATAATGCGGATTTACTTAATTTATTTCTCCGAAAAATATTTTTTTTTACCATTTGTATAAATTACAATTTGAATATAAGGTACACTTTTGTTTGTTCTATTTTTAAACAAAAGAAATTTTGAAAAACGTAGGCTTTGAATTCTTTCGAACTCCTTGTTTTTAACTTATACATACCTTACTCACGTTTTTAAACTTGGAATTTTTTTGGTTCAATCATCGCTATTATTGCTTGAACGCCTTTAAACATTACAAGCTGGTAAAAACGTAAGCAAGTTCAAATCTACCTTTTCTTCGCTTCTTTCACAATGCAGCCATTGTTCTGCTGAGGTCGATACGCTTCGGTTGCGGACAAACCAAAAGTGTATTAGTTTCTTTTATATTTGTTTTCGTTCTTTATCAACGTGAAAATGAAAAAGCAATTTAAATCTTAACGGTTCTATGTGTTTGAGGTACGTGGGCAGCGAATGGCAGAGGTCCCTTATTATTATTCAAGAGAAATAATCTTACGTTCCTTTCTTAAGGTCTTCCGAAGTGAAATGACCCCGTATCTGAAAGTGATAATGGGAGAGGCAATGATGAAAACCAACTAACACGAAAATCATTCTGAAAAAAAGCTATTTGGAATCTCGAGCGATTTTAACTAACTTCTTATGATTAGTTTATCCGTCTTAACTAACTTACGATGTCTAACCAGAGTGTATAATATAGTTAACCAGAGTTAATTAGAATATACAAAACACAAAATATCAATTAAAATATTTCTCATAAAATATCAGTCGCACTTAGCATTTTTTAAATTTAACAAAAATGATAGATGTTGAAAAATTTTGCAAAATTTTTTTGATAAAACACTGTGATCAATATCAAAAAATAAAAGTGACCAATAAATTGGAAAGTGATCAAATGAAAAAGAAAGGTCTTAATTTCATAGCCTGCAACTTAATACCAACTAAAAACATCTTTCTATGGTGCAAAGTAATTCTTTGATATTAATAATGGTGAATAATTCAAATAGGCCAAAAGCAACTTACGTAAATTTAAAAATATAAATAAAAAATTATTGTTAAGTTTTTGTAGGAGTTTCATTGAAATGATAAAGAATGGGACTTCTGTTACCAAATTATTACAAATTAAAAATTTACTGCTCTTGATAAAATAGAGAGCTTTTGAACTCCTTACATAGTGGCGTAAGGCCCTTCTGTATCGATGGTGGGAATAAAAATTAGGAAAGAGATACTAATTAAAAGTAAATATAATATAAATATAAGTTAAACGAATGAAGGAAAAAAACAAAACAAAACAAAACAAAACAGAAAACTAGATAATGTCTAACAGATGGATTTTGACGATCACGTTGGCGCGAGAATTACGAAAAACACGAGATCTCGCCATTAGCCTTTTCAGCAGGTCTCAAGGAATTTAGTATTTTTAATGTCTGTCACTAGAAAAATGCTACATAATGAATTTATTGTTTGTTTATTGACTGTTTTCCATTTATTAAAACTATATTAAAATGTAGTAAAAGTCTCATGCATTTCCCCGTATTATAATTCATTTAAATATTTCAATATTTTGTGAGAAGACATGGATAGAGGCTATTCTCGCGTAAATTACGTGAAATCACGAAAATACGAGATCGTCAAAATCCATCTGTTAGACATTAAATATGAGAAGAAAAATTGAAATTATGATTTGTGTAAAATGAGAGTCTACTTGATCCATATGGGATGGATAGAAGGAATAAAGATAGGAAGATATATACAGTATAACAATGAACGTAACTGACAGAATAAAGTGAAATTTTGTTTAAATTTAACTGCTGAAACGAACTGGAAAAAATCAATTCTCTTTTCTAGTAGTAAAGCCTTGGATCTAACGACGACTGCCATTTTGAATGAGATTATGAAAATTTAGGAAATTCAGCCACAATTTTTCTTTCGTGTTGTAATTAGAAGCCGAAAAGCAGTCTATAATTATATGTATCCTGGGTCTTTAGATTTACTCGTCATTTAAAGTGAAGCGGTCGTCTTCTCTCTCTCATTAAGGTGACTAATGCTCACAAACACGCTTTTTTTGTTTGGCTTTACCAAGAAAATATTAACAAATCCAAATACATATACACACGTAAAAAAAGAAGGAAAAATAATAAAAAAAAACGCAATTCCAATTCACTTAACTCCCGGAGCCACCCCCTTCTAAATTAATGACCAACTTGCTTAATGTATCCCGAAACTAATGTTACTAATGACACTTATTAAATGCAAGGGTAATGGATCTTTATTTCTGCGACTGAATATATTTGTATAGTATTGTGTGTAAAAGAATTAAAAAAAAGAATTACCTAAGGCCCACCCGCACGGACAGACGGACTAGCTTCTAGGGAGGCCGCGCTTAAAAACTTCTTAATAATTCAAAGGTAATGCAAATACAAGAGCCTTGGGGACACGAGACGAAGCAAAATTGATACCTAGGTTTAAAAAAAAAGCGAGCGATGTTGACGACGGCAGCTGCTAACTCACTTCCCAAAAGCCCGAGAAAAAGTTTTGGAAGCGGTCACTAAAATTTCGAGTGACGTTTTGCAGCAGGAAATACTCATCAGCGAGCCATCACTAGTAATTTAATAAATCGGTTCTGAGAATGCCTAATACCTCGTCTTAGAATGCACATAAAATGTCTCCTCCCTTCTGGTACAAGTCTAGCATCGTTGTTTCTTGAAATACAGACGTCATGTAGATGTTTAGGGGTGAATTTACTTTTCAAGTATAATATATTTTTAAAATTATACTTTTCTTCATCTATCTTTTTGTGTAATATCTTAAATCATTAATGCAAACTATCTCATTTCATTTTTTTTTTTATTCTTTATATGCTGTATTTCACCCAGAGAATTACTGGACTTACTCAGAAATTCTCTGGATGAAATATAGCATATAATGAATAAAAAAAATGAGATAGTTTAAAGTAAACGAATGAAGAAATATAATATAGTTATATCACTGTTAATTTTATTGAATAATAGATCACGTTTTTTTATTGAAATTATTACCATTTCAACTATTATCTTATATCTACATGAGACACGCCCAAAAAATTATGAATCTTATTAAGACTCAAGATAAAACCTTATTCCATGCGGAGAACACTAGTGGAAATAATACTGCATGTGGAATTTTTTGATCAGAAGGTGTACTTACATTCTCATAGTTACCTAAGCACTGAGTTATTATAAAGTCATTGAAATAGTCTGAAACCCACTGGTCTATTTGGAATCATTTTTCTATCTTCTCAAGAGTATTCCTGTAATTCAATCGTGGTTGGCGTTTAATGCGAACTGATTATGCTTATAACGTATCTAAAATATCGTTATATTCAAACATACACGAAAGAGCTCCAGTTTGGAATATATGCGTATGTATTTTTTATTACAGAATGCATTATCTGTTCATCCGGCAATAAATGTTTGTCGTATTTCAACCAAACAGCCGAATACCGTCAAACTGCCGTAATTTCGAATATTCCAAGCGGAGAACACAACTGGAACATTTGTATATTGGAAGCAGGAGAATGGTTTTGTAAAATTGCTTGTCCGGACTCCTCTGATACTGATGGACTAAACTGGATCATTTCCCATTTATTTGGGATTTTTTTTTCGTCAATTAACCGAAAGTAATTCAATGATTTTTTTTTTGTCTGGTCTGCAGCGATGAAATATTGCTATTCAAATCCAGCAAAGTCCTACGAACATACATGAGAAAGCTATTATCCTTGGGTTAATTCATAATTTATAATTAGCCTACTACAAAATAAATAAATGTTGGGGAAACTACATTTTGAATGCTAATATTTTTCGGTATTCATCTCTCAGATTTTAATCACTGCTTTGATCACAAAATATCAAATCCCCAAAAAATTCACTGTCACCAAACTGAGCTATTGTGTAGAAAAAGTGTAGCTGTACTGAGTTACAGAAAGGCAGAGTGACCTTTAACTTTCTCACGACTTTGACCAGAGTATTGTCTATTTTCTGCGCCGAATGCATCTAGAAAGGTAACTCGACAGCTCTTCTTTGTTGACTTTTCAGTAATACACTGCTGCTGATTTCAGTCCAATTATGTCAGAACATTTCAGAAAAAAAAAATATCTAATTCTTTCTAGATATCTAATATCTAATTATTTCATATCAATTACTTGTCGCAAAGAAGTCTTTATCTTTCGAGCTCTGGTTAATAAGTTCTTCAAGCTGTTTCTGTGGCAATCTTGTGTTGCGTCATCAGGGCTTTGTCTACAGGTCCAGTCGTTAATGAATTCTGCATCCTATTAATGAATGAATACAGAGTGAAGAGTCGATCTCATAAATCTAATCACCTACCTCTCGCCGATAACGTAGATGCTCCTGTCAAAGCTCACGTCGGCACGGGCCAATGAGTTGAATTTCTTATGCCTATGTCTGGTTGTCGCCTTGACAGCAATATGGGCCGACCCGATCAGAGATAACGTCGCCCTTTGTAGGCGATCTCCGCGCATGAATAACTGAAGAGGCTTTTCCCAATAGACAAATTTACACTCTGCTGTCAAATCCATAAATATGGCCGTAAATTAAACATGTACTTGACTTTAGTACCTGTTTTATGCTTATGAAAGCAAAAGCAAAGCACTGTAGAATATTCAAGAAGGTTATCCGTTACAACCACTCTGCTCTTCGGCTCCAAAACGTTTTGTTGGAAGAAGAAAGAAAAAAAAATTGTGAGTAGGCCGCAAATTATGGCTGCAGAATTGACAGAAACATAAATTGTGGAAATTGTGCTTTGGTGTCCATCAATTAAGTGAAGTAAGGAAATGTCAATGAAGATTAAGGAGTATGTGATGTTTTTAAAAGGCTGTTGCTAAGTCCTGTTGCTTAATAAGAACTTTTCGACAAGAAGGAGCAGTCGTTTAAACTGAGATAATTATGAGATACAGAGGAGGTTTTACTAATGGCTCACTCCGTTTATCTGTTTGCCTATATTTCTGAAATCTAACTGTTGAGCAAATTATCATTCAGATCGTGATATGCAATATATTCTTTGATTACTGTTGTCAAAATATTAATGCTTCTTATGTCCTGGTTAATAATTCAATTTTAGATCTATCCAGATCGCAGGAGATAATTGCATAACCTCTGATATTACAGACAAACTTGTAGAATCTATTTATACAAATTTAAATTAGATCCATTTCATAGTTAGCAATAACTTAAAAATGTAAATGTATACGTTCTAAAAATTCTTGTACAGGCCTATTATCTTTTTCAAGTGTTACATAAGCAGGGTCGATTGCTAGGGCTTTTAGCGCCCTCCTGCAAACCTCTACTCCCACATAACTTTTAATATGGGGTTACCCTTCTTTTCATCTGTTCAGCCAAACAAAAAAAAAAAAACCACACTACCCACTGGTGCCCTTCCACAACCCCCTTGCCTTGCTTACTGAGCTTACCGTATTGCGACAGTCTTGTATACAAAGTTTCAAAATTTGAAAAATTTCCCATTGATTTTATTGACGCTTCCCTGACTCTAATTTGATTTCTATGCTTCCCAAGGGAAGTTATTTCATTTGTCATTCAGGAAAATTCACGATGAAAACCAAAATTTTGCCTTCCTCTTTCACCGTAACGCAAAGATGTCAAACATACATTGTTATCCAACTGTGATCACTCTGACATAGTCTACAGTTTTTGAGTGGTAGTTTTTGTAATTTTGAAATTTATCGAGGATAGACAAACATATAAGCAATTGAAAATATTAGGGTACATTTTAGGTAATAGCTTCTCAACTTTTTGTTAATTGTATACTTTTCTGAGCTACACATTTCATATACAGTCATTCCGAAAGCAATTACCATTTAGTTTATTACCATTATTGAAAACGACTAATCAGGTTTATCATATCAAAAGTAAAAGTTAAGAACCCCAAAGTGTGAAACAGGTGAAATACTACAAAATAAAACAGAACTCCCACCTTTTCATAAGATTGGATTGTTTTTTATTCATCAATACATTATTTCCTATGTGCTTTTTAGAAAAATCTGGTGAAATGTTTTACATTTCTATATAAACTGATTATCAAATATCCGCAAAAATATTTTTTTACTTCAATAATATTATTATATTAGTTAAGATACCATTTACATACAATACGATTGGTTGGCTTTGTTCCAAGTGTAGTTCTCAAGCACTTTCGAACTCTTAATATAAACCAAATACTGAAATAATAAATTAAAATCATTTTGATGTACTGATTTCAGTTTAAGTAACCGTCAGTTCTTCTATCGTTTTGGAACTGGATCAAGTCTATTGTTAACAGCCTGAGAAAATAACGGGATAGTAACAAGTTTTAAAAAAAAAAGTAAGAAGAAAAAAGGAAAAAAAAAAAAAAAAAAAAAAGAGAGAGAAAAGAATGGCTGGGAAACTCTTTGCAGAACACCTTACAGGTATTAGACGGGTCAGTTTTTCCCTATCGCTTCATCTGACAGCTTCAAACCGCAGGACTGAGGCAAGTTATAATAGACAAGTGTACGCAACTCAACCATTCAGCGGACAGATGAGAGGAACTGCGAGGAGAAGAAGATGGAGTCAAAAACTGATTGACGCTAATTTTAGTTCTCCTTGATATCGATAGCAGGAAAAGGAAAAATCTCCCTTCTATATATTCCAGTTCACCTCGGGTTTTTAATACGATTTAGAAAGGTCTCGAGAAACAATCGAGAAAAAGAGCGCAGTTAAGCTTGTTGAAGGGAACACATATGTGTTCGAGGAAACTTGTTTCTATTGCTGCAAATACCTTTGGATGTTGTTAGTAACTAAGGTTTGTATATTATCCTGAAATCAAGGCCCCTCTCTCTCTCTATCTTAAAGGCTGTAGTTTAATTACGTTTTGTTGTACGATAATGAAGTTACGCAGGGAAGCCCTTCATTTTGGAGCATGGAAATATTCTCGATATTAATCATATTTCTTCACGGACAAAGTTTTTAAAGTAGTGGATTTTGAATAACAAAACATAACAATTAGATTATTTCAGTATGCATTTAAAAATATTTACGGATTTTTAGGCGCTTTTATTTAATTGCGCTTAGAAAAAAAAAATTCATCGAGGCTGGCGGAGGCCAGCACATGAATTTTATTTTACTTTATTTTTAATATTTTGTTGTTGTTGTTTTTAGCTTAAATTTTGGAGGAGCACCATATTCTTTTTAATTAAATATTTTAGCAATGTATTTTGAAACGGAGTTGCTGGAAAATAAAAATAAAAAATGGTTGAATGGATGTATTCTAAAGTAGACTGTAAGACAGAGAACGCATATCTAATTGATCTTCAATATCTATTTGTTAAATAAACACTCTTTTCGTATTAGCCTACATAAACTAACGCGGAAGTAAAGTAAAATATGCTAAATGTATTTCAATGAAAGCTAGGTATTATGTTTTGTTTTGTTTTTTAAATTTTAATATTTAATAAAATCGGAATAAAAAAGTAATTGTATTTCATAAAAATTCTTTTGAATAGTAAACGATTTTATGTAGTATATAAAATTTCAATGTTTCAGCATCTACAGTCTGTAAGTCCATGAAGGGTAGAGACAAAGAAGAATAGTCCCAATGGACATCACTTTACGAAAAGACTTTCGTGGAAATTGAAACCTGTAATATTTTTTGTATCAGATACAACAAGTAAATTTCTTAATTCGTTATAGCTTCATGCAATACAGCTAGTGTTGAAACCAATTCTCGAATTAGTACATATTCAGTACTATAATGTGACGTTCTCCAACAGTTCTTGGTCATTTGCTTAAGAAAAAGAAAATGAAAGAAATTAAATTTTGTCCTTTGTTTATGTGTCTTTGGATTTCACTGAGCTATGAGTACTGGGCGAATCCAACTGATGAGAGATAGGAACCTCAAAACAGTCTGTCTTGGGCTCCCGATAAGAAATTTCCAAAAATAGGTGTTAACCAATTAAATTATTTACGTGAAGTCACCAGCAAAAACCCTTAAGTAACTTGGCATTTAGATGAATAACTTTTCTTAGTTGGATCAAAAGAAACGGTGTATTTCTGTTCCACTTCCTTCCACGGATTATGAGATACTTTATTTTCTTTATTTCTTATCTTTATTGTTACTTCTTAAGAAAACGGAATCAACCAGAATCAGGGAACAGAAATACATAACTACTTTCAATGGACTTTCCAACAGAGGAAATACAGTGTCAGAGTAACAACGCTTCAAGTATCAGAGAATACAATATAATTGCTTAATATTTATTAAAATATTTCAAATGTTGAAAAAAAAATTCTTATTGTACTATTGGAAATCAACAGGATTTTCAGTACGTTTAATGTTCAACAGGCAGAGTCCATTCGATTCAAAATTGGAAGGGAGAAGATCAGTAAGGAGGACTGTGACCGTATACTCCTCAAGGGACAGCGTCTATAAGGACCCTTCTTAGAGGAATCCTCGGTGGTACAATGAGGGGGCTCTGAGGAGCAGTAGCGGCCACCAAAATGACCTTTCAAAGCCATCTGCCTCAAAGCCCCGAGGAACAGTTCAGCCAAAGATGCCATTCTGTATCCTCAATAGCCGAATTGGAGGTGACAATAAAGAAGATTATTTACCATAGAGAAGCAGGTGAAAAAGGTAAATCTTTTAGTGGAGGTTATGTAAATTTCTGAACGAAACTGCCTTTTATCCAATTTGGATTGTGTTAAATGAAATACAAACTTTACAAAACGATTCTAAATAAAATAAGGCCTGTGTACAGCGCTGTAGTGTACCATTTTTCTGGTAGTAGTTTGTGCAGATAAACTCCTTGATTATAACGTATTCTTTTATAACATACATAAAAACAGTAAGCTAACAACATCATCAAATAAATAACTGAAACAGAAGATTTCAATCAGTATGATGAAAGGACAGATAAATTTTAATGAATCCCAAAGTACAGTGATACTTGCTATTGAATTGAATCAATTTCATTTTTGTTTTGCTAAATTTTTCATATAAGATGAACGTACAAAATGAAAGATGATTTTTTTTTATTAATTATTGATATGGTAATTTAACTCGTATTTTATAATGCTTCTTAATAAAAACGGAAAACCGAAAATCTGACTGATGAGTCCTAATAAGGACGAAACAGCTGTCCCAGATTCCCATCGATGATGCCTTAAGGCGTGAAAGAAAACGAATGTTCATTTTCATCGTTTTCCGTTTTTCATATTACATTTAATGCACGTTAAACCTTCTTACATCTTAATAAAAAAATCAGGAAAAAGATTATAAAGCACGTCACTACGTCACTATTTTGTCAAATTGTAAGTGAATGTAAAATCATATTTTTTAATCATTACCTACTCGTCTGTCGCTTTCCAATATTTTTTCATGTCACCTTAACATTACAAATATCAATATCTTAACATTTACGGAGAATCAGCATTTGTTTACCGTGATTACATTTCTTGCTTTCTATATTAATATTACAGCATTACAAACCATTCAGCTTTCAATAAAACAACGTAAAATTAAATAAGAATAAAAATTTATAAAAATATAAATGTGGGCCCGATAGCCGAGTGGTAAGGGAGCTTGGCTGCGGGTTGGAGGTAGCGGGTTCGATTCCTGGCCTCGGCGGAGGGCGGGAATTTTTCCAAGCTCCATTCTCCTCCAAACGGGTCCTAGGGCCTACCCAGCCCTCTGTAGAATGGGTAACGGGTTTCTTTCCCGGGAGTTAAAGGCGGCCGAGCGTCGGGCCGCCCCCCCGATCTCATCTTCGTCCCGTAAGTTATGATCACTGGAGCTTACCCCCCGTGCGGCCTCACCGGTTACATCGCGCGGTCCTCTGGGCCTGATCGCGCCTTTAACGTAACTTTAAAAATATATAAGCATTATAAGTAAATGATCAGATATAGTGAAAAACGTGTGAATGAAGAACCTTTTACAACTAACACATAATATTTCGGTTAATATATGATTTTTTTTTTTTTTTTTTTTTTTTTCAGTGTTTGAACTTAATAAACTTTATTTTAATTAAAATAATATATATTAACTAGCTTCAAAAAATCAAATGAAAGTTTAAAGTTTCAGTTCAAGAATATTTTCCTTGGAACTTAAAAGTATCAAATCCTTATGTTTTTAGGATGTTATAAAGAACTTTATCGATTTATTAAAAAAACTCTATTATACGGCTAGCCGCGGTTTTTGTTCGAAGCACTATACAGCACGAATAAATATAACATTTGTAAGGTCAAGTTTATAATAGTGGAAAATTATAAAAGGTCAGGTTTGTTTGCGATATTTTTAAGGAATCTGCATCCGTAAACGAAACAGCTGCATTGAGTTAATTAGTTTACAAACTTAAATGAGATGTAACAGGTATATTACCTAATAACTCTCAGTAAACAAACTGCAGGTCAACCGACTGCGCAGTTGTACGATACTTAACCTGTACACGGATTTACTTTATGAGATAAAAAAACTGGAAATGAACTAGTGAGAAACTTACAGGAGACCGGTTAATGGCATTTATAGGGGAGTCGAGGTTTATCTGTAAGACGCTTAACATTAATTAGGCTTTATCAATCACTAGACGCTAGCTACTGTTATTACAATCTGTCACCCGTAGTCATTAACTCATAGTGTCGAGAATCTCTGCAAAATATACTAATGTTAGTACTGCAACAGAAAATTAGGGTAACTGATCGAGTTTTTATTTTACATTTTTTTTTCTTTACCGCACAAAGTAAAATGTACTTTTTCTTATGCACTGTGTTTATTTGACACACATTTTCGTTATTGTGTGTGTGTTTTTTTTTTTAATTCAAAGACAAATAAAGTCACTGGTTACTTTAATTTTGTGAGAGATGCCTACAGTAATGCTTTTCTAAGCACCTATGTCTATTGGTAGTGGCCAAATCATGACTACAAAACACAAACGAACTTCAGATTCAGCTTCTCGTCGAAAAGCAGGTAACCCTCTTGTTCAAGACATGAGTCGAAAATAGACAGACTCATTTCAAAGCAATAGTAATCAGATGAAAAAAAAAAAGAAAAAGAATCAGTGATTCTGTAGTATCTCAAGAGGAAGGAAGAAACATCCATGCCTTTCCGGGGATCGACTCTAAACCGGGATTGTTTAATGGCAAGCCTTAATCATCCGTTTATCGCATTTTCCAACATAAAAATCTAAATAACTTTTTATTTTAGATTAAAATATTTCGCGTTAACAATTCTATTTTTTTTTTTACTAAACAAGTTCATTTAATTTGTGTTATTTTTGGATCGTTTTTGTCAAATTTTAAAACAGGAAAAAAAAAAGTTAAAGAAAGAATTGATTTTTTTTTTTGGTTTGGTTGGCAGAAAGAAATGAGAGTTCGAGATTCACACAATTTATCTGTTTCAGTTGGTATTTTTAAAATTCTTATACAATAAAAAAGTTTAGGACCGTCTTTTTTTTATAGACAGTAATTTCCCACTGTATTAGAACAGTCATTTTTAATCTTTACAAAATCGTATCTGATACGATTATTTCTGAAAATATGTTCTCGCAATTCTAACCAAATCCCTAAACTGGGCAAGTTTTTCACGTACAATAAATAAGGCAATAAAAAATTTGAGAAATTGAACTCCTTTGTAGAAAATGCTAGTCAACATTATCCAATAATTAAAAAAACAAAAACAAATATTAAGATTTTAATATGTTTTTAAGTTTTTTAAATATTGTGTGTCTGACCTTTTTTTTAAAACTACACCATTAATTTCACACACGTTAAATTTATACATCTATAAAACTATAAAATGTTAACAAATACAGTGGTTCATTAAATGTAATCATTGCTCTATTTTTTAATTATTTTTTTTCATTATTATTTTTAAATCAAAAGTAAAATGAATTTTATTTACTTCCTTTTTTCTTTAAATATATACCGATATCAGATAAGAATAAAATAAAATAAAGCAACTTAGTATATTTCTAGTTAAGAGTTACTTTTCCATTTGGATAAGGATTAACAGTATATAGGTCGAGCAGAAAAAAAAAAAAAAAAGGTTACAAAGCTTGTGTATGAAAGGCAAATCCTTATTGGAAGAAAATGAGACGGTGTCCTTAAAGTGGCGCAGATACACTATTCTTCTACAAAATCACTTTGACAATTGAGGCATTTGGCATGACGTTTGATCAGTTTGCCCACCTCAGCCACATAAAAGACAGTGCCTACTTTTAGCCTAACGTTGGACCTCTTCATTGCGTATAAAGCGTCGACATGACTATAGTAGTTTTCAAAAAAGAGGGGTTTGCCCTATATGGTCATTACGTAGCGATCGATTTTGTCTGGAACAAACGACATCAGTCATGACATCATCAACTTGAACTCCGAGCAGTCAGTCCAAGATGGCGTCGTGTTGGGATCGCAACACGAAAAGATAAACTTTGCATAGCCAAGCAAGAGGAATAGTATGGAACGTTTTTAAGTATTTCAAAACCTGTAACTGTAACTGTAGAAAATGCAACAATCATAATGTTTTCTTAATGTTTAAGAGTTCGTTCCGAATTTTAGCATACATGACGCTGTAACGTCCTGGAAACATCAATCCATAAGGAAATTACGTTATAAAAAGCTCTTCTTTCATGAACTCAGCTGTAATCCTCTTTTAAGACAGGGAACAGATGAAAATCACTGGGAGCCGCACCCAAACTCTGCGGTGGATGTCCCAGAATTTCCCAGTGGAAACAGTGCAGCAAGTTACGTGTGTTCCATGCAAAGTGTGATCGGCTATTGTCAAGAAGGAGGATCAGACCATGGTTCAGAAGACTCAGACGTTTCTTCCTGATGTTGTTGTGCAGTTTCTTTAAAGTTTCGATAAGATACTATTTATCCAAGCGGATCGCCATTTTGAAATGACAGCGCGCACCTCCAATGACACACACGAGAAAGATCACGCAGCAATGAGCAGAACATTTGGGATATTTCAGCAATCGCCGGCATAATGGCAAACTCGTGAATTTAATTTCTAGCGATTGTAAAGTCATCGACCCTCGTACATCCCGTAATTTAATTATTAAAGCAGTCAATGTCAAATTAGATTCTCGATAGATAAAAAAAAAATGTAAATTTAAATCAGAATAGTTAACGACCTCAGCAAATAGGGTTTTCCAAAAAATGTTATGGACTGCTTAAGCAAAACAAAATTGAAAGGAGTTGTGCAATTAGAATAATAAATAACTGGATAGAAGTTACTAGAACTTATGATTCAAAACATGACAACATAGATTTCTATTTGAGATTCAAAACAAACATCAGAATACATTATTAGTTTTAGAACTGACACAAAAAAAATCCAATCCTTTTACGCTTAAAAACAGCATTAATCCGACGATGTGACAAGTCGGCAGATGCAGGAGTCTCTCCTCGCTTCACGCATGAATAAATGCTATCACGTGACTAATTAGAACGAATTACAATTTGTCAGCTGTTCGCGATGGGTAACACCGAAGCTTAGTATGTTAACACTGTGTTTCTAAAGCAGAAATATTCCCACAAACAGACACCCTCGTTCCTGTAATTTGTCTCCCTCTTTAAATATACACTGGATGCATGTTAAAACACTACAGCATTAAGAAAATACTTCAATGCGTTGAAAAAGGAGCGAGAAAGGGACAGTAGGAAAAGCAGGAGTTAAATGGGTTTTATCCTTGTATTTTTACTTCCTATCAATACAATCTTTTTAAAGAACGATTAGGAAAAAGTAATCAAAAAATGAGAAAAAGAGAAAAAAAAAACAAAACAAAAAACAATTAATAAATAAGACATTACACGTAACCCCCGAACAACACGGTACTTGAAGAACACGAGTTTCGAAGAACACGGATACCTTCCCCCGAATGACACGGTTTCAAACTACACGATTTCCGAGTAATTCTTTTGAAAAAGAATAAAATACATATATTATTTGATATAAAATTACGTAGTTAAAAATTTAGAGTAATATCCTCATCAATTACGTTAGCGATTAATGAAGTAATCTTTTTAATACTTTTAGTGTTTTAGAATTATATTTTTCCCAATTAAAAAATTAATTTGAATTATGTAACACAAGATTCTTAGAAGTGTTTACCAATATGAATTCAAAACATAAAAATATTTAGTTTTACATTTAACAAAAAAAAATTTAAAACCTAACTTTTTTTTTATTTTTACACTTAAAACGGAATCCCGTTTGTCTCGAACAACACGGTTTCAAAGAACACGGAACCAATTAATTGTGTTCTTCGGGGGTTAGGTGTATGTTATCCTAAGCCAAGCAAATTAGGATTTGTAAACAAGTAGTCTTAATTTTTTTTTAGGAGCCCGTAGGTAGCGATCCAAGCGGTCATTGAATTATATACTACGTGTACTGATACTGTGAAACGGAAATATGACAATTAATACAAATTACCATTCGAAACAAATAGAAAG
This sequence comes from Thereuonema tuberculata, assembly GCA_023159025.1. Taxonomy (NCBI): domain Eukaryota; kingdom Metazoa; phylum Arthropoda; class Chilopoda; order Scutigeromorpha; family Scutigeridae; genus Thereuonema; species Thereuonema tuberculata. The sequence goes on from JAFIDM010000005.1 coordinate 51,052,417, forward strand.
TTTGAATTTGTAAGTAAATTCGAAACATTTTAGAAAATTACATTGAAACTTTGTCCTTTATTATTTATCAACAATAATTACCAAATGCATAACATTTTAAAAACGTTGTGGAGTTGAGGAAACCTTTCCATCGTGTTGTTAAGAGAAAGAATGTTCTTTCAAAGTTCTGTGGTAATACAGGTGTGATATGGTCTTCACAAGTATTTTTCTGTTACAATAAAAATGACAAAACTCAAGAGTAACTTTAAGGATGAATACAAAAAAAAAAGAAGCAGCATTTACCTTACATTTACCTCATTAACGAAAGATCAAACCTAACAAAGTACATTAGAAATTAGGTAAGATAAAATTATTCAAAGAATTCCGCACTTCTATTCACAGACGATATGCAATCTCAACTATGCAATTAAATCATAATTACGGTGAATTATAATTGTCTCACGAATCAGCAATTGTATATCAGTGCTCAAGAACTATAGGTCAAATATGAATGGCTTTCACTTTACGTTCTACACTATTACAATGACTGTAGTAGGAGATAAGGGCTAATTTTTCAGAGAAGACGAATGCTAATCGTTTGAATTCTTTTAACACTACTAACTCGCATCGGGCAGTAATTGATTGCGACCACAAATCATTTTTTCTGGCCACCACAGAACCGGACCTAAACCCAATTAACTCAACGCTTGTCAGATGTTGATGCAATGTCTGTCATTACAGGATAGGATAGAGATTTACGTGGTGCGATTCCATCGTAGTTGTCGTCATTTTTTGTGTAAAGTTGTCTTAAAAGTACCAAGTGCCTAACAATCTACATTCTGTAATGTTACTTTCAAAATGAGCGCTTAATGGAGAAAATATTTATAAGACAATCCAACCCTAAAAGTTTTGGCCTTCATTATTCAGATTTTGAATTATTGCTTCATTTTCTTCGGCTGAATGAATCTATTAGTTGGATTAATTTATTAAGCTTAAATAAATTTCTTACACCAGGTGTCTACAATGTCTACTGTCAAATTATCACGTGGCTTTGTACCATCTTTGTATAAATATTCAACAGACAGATTTAAATTAATATACTTTCTTTGTCGGTTAAGTTATTCAGAGGGTGTATGTTTTAGCAATGATCTAAATTCATGCTCGAACGATTTCATTGCTTCAACGAAAAGAATAAACTTTAGGTAAATAAAATCTTAACACAAACAAGAATCAACAGTGGAGCAGTGCACCTGCATGGCCTCTTGTGACACTGGCTTGATTTATAGGGCAACCGGCGCCCTATTCACCTGTCCGGCGATGATAGCGGACCGACGGCGAGGAGAAATATTCGTCGGCCGATGACGGATAAGGTTAGTGCGGGGAGCCGTGCTTCGTATTCGCGTCGGAGAGGGTGAGCGAAAGCGCGCCCGTGAATTGGGTTAAGTAGGGAAATTAAGTGAATTTATCAATAGGGAGAGTGGGGAATTTTAAAGTGAGGACGGTAGGGAGGGGGTGGGGGCGTTAGATTAGGTGTAATGTCGTGGAAGAGAGAGAGAGTGGTCTGATGTTAACCCACCCCATCTGCCATCAAGCAGTGGACCGTGCACGCCGGTCACCGCCACCACCTACCCGGCCTCCCAATCACCACCTGCCTACAAAGAGTCTAATTAGAGCTGATTGCAATGCAAGGCATCTCTCACACCTGATAATGCTAATTGACCCTGCACCTCGCACAACCAAGAAGGCTCCAGAAGACCGGGTTGCCAACTCGGGCGTCGGGGGAGGGAATGGGCAGCGGAGAATCTCCAATCCTACACACACTAGGTTGATTTTTCTGGTGGTCAAGTATCATTGTGCAAAATCAAAATATCCCTTAAGATATCTATTGCTCATATTACACATATACAGTTTAATTATATATCCACTCCAGAAATTATTATGTTTATCCAAAAAAAAATCTACGAAAACAAACGATGACTAGTAAATGGAATTAATACGCAATGGAAGGATAATATAAAATAAGCTGTGAATAAGATATAGGTGTCGTTGAAATGAAAATGATGAAAGAAAATGTTGAGAAGATGAAAATGATGTGTGGTGATGAAATAAATATAAAGAAATTAACTACTTTAAAAAAAAAAAAAAAAAGCACTACAATAATTTAAAAGAATTTTTTTATTTTTTAAAGTAAAATGTAAATAATTATGTAAAAACAGAGAATAAGAGAACTCATTATTCAACATTTCTATTAGGCAAGTTTAACATCAACGATCCAAAGAAGAATAGGAGTTAAAAAAAAAAAAATCAAATCTTTACAACAAGCTTCAAATATACCGACTTTAAACCAATTTTTTGCACTCTTAAGTTTACAGAATTTAACTGGGATATTTAAGTTCATCACCGCATAAATTGTATAAAAATTATGTATCATCATTAGACGATTCCATTGCAGGCAACTTGTACTGTTAGGATTTTAAGCTTATTTCTTCTGTATATTCTGCGTTTTTTCATTGAAAAAATAAACAAAAATTAGAAAAAAATTAAAAACACAAAGCAGAAAGATTAATGAATATTCACGTACATAAAATTTACCTATTTTATGTAGGTAGTACATAAAATACTATATCAAATACTTAATTATGGGAATATAGTCTTACAGGGGAAAATTCTATTTATTTCTTAACCATAGGCAAACCCAAAGAGATTATTTAATAAATTAAATGGAATTATTTAGGATTTTCCTTCGTTGTCTTTTTATGATGTTTCTTTATTCAAATTACATCACAATCTACAGCAAACCAATTACGCACATGAAATCAAATGAAGAGATTTTGACACGATAATGTATTATTTTGTTTGTGGCATACGTATTCATCCTTACAAATCATTTATGATCGAAATAAAGGGTTAAGAGATATAGTACCCGAAGATGCATCAGGCCTGGGGCGCTATTTGATGTAGGATCAACCCTGAATGACCAACGAGAAGAAAAGAATAAAAGCGTTAGGTCATTTCACTGCAGGGATTACCCGAAATTTTTGAATTAATCTACAGATAAATAACGATAAAGTAACAATCAAATTTTTACAAGCAATTGCAAAAAGATGTAAATTCTAAGTTTAATGAAATCAACAAGTTTATTTAAAATAATAAGATTTTCTGTCTAAAATAAGCCGATTACTATATCATATATCAATATAATAAGACTGGGTCTACAAAGAAATGACTGCAATGGTTTCTGGATATTTTCTGCTTGCTTAAAGAATAAAGTTGGCGTAGATCACCAAAATGATAACGTTTCATATCAAAATGACAATGGAAACAGGATGAAAGAATCGATCATGCCCTATTAGCTGCCTGATTTGGGGGTTTGCTGAGAATCTAACAACTCGTTATTTTAACTAGAAAGATTAATAACTGAAAAGTTAACTTTAGTTTATAGCTAGGCTTAAAATTTATTAGAAACAGTCTTCTGACGTCAAGTAGTCTGTACAGGAAACAAAAAATTCTATTGAAAAAGCCGTTATATTACATCTTTGTGGTAACTGTTACACTGCTTGCTTATTTAAATAGGAATGATGGATTTTCCGGAGAAGATTTCACCTGGGCAGTTCATGTTGAATCCCGACGTGGACAGAATGCGGAGGAATCAAGTAAGGTGGGTGAGCGAAAGGGTCAGCAACGGGCATATAAGCCTGTAGGAGCCAGGCCCAGATGTCTCCGCTCATTTAATGACCTCATTAACGAAGAGTCTGTTCATCTTGATATAATCTGCCCGCATAAATAAAGACTCTCATAAGAGCAAAGACGGGACGCCGGGTTTTGCTGCGGAGAACGACGGGATCGGACCATAAATTTCAGTTTCTGCCGCCCTCAGGGATTCCTCTTTCGACTGAATTTGCGGAAAGAAGTACAACCACAACAAAAATCAAGTTGCGCTGTTTTTGCGAAAACAAATAGATTCTTATTTTATTTTGTTTTCCTCAAGGTTTTAATAAAGTTTGACGTTTACGTGATTCATACTAGAAGTGTTCGCAACAGATCGATTATTCCGGCCTTTTATACTCCCGAAGTTCGCCGAACGAGCATAACATTTTTACATCTGCCGGAAATTGTCCGGAATTTTTGTCGTCTTCCTCCGGAAAGAGCCCTGAGAGATAATATTCAGAGGTTCGCATATTCCCAGGATAAATGGAAAGTTCACGAAAATTAGAGTTTCCGACATCCATTATTCGAATTTCATTCTGAATTCCAAATCTACATTGTTTTTATAATTTTGTGTAAACAAATGTATAACTTGGAGTTTATAAATTTTTTTATTGGATTTTAACTTTTTTGTTTAATTCTCTGTGGACTGTTTGAATACTAGTGTAACTATCAAATCGTAACCACTTGGATATAGCGGTGAAAGTGGAAAATATACCAAGACTCAAACAACTCAAACTTAGTTACATTATGCATCAAGTTTCCCCCCTCCATAATTATATATTTTATCTAAACTGCAATATCAGATTATATTACATCTGATAAGCACGTGACTTTAATGTTAACGAAAAACAGAACAAACAAAACTACATAGATGTTTTTCTTTACGATTATCATAAACATCAATGGCAATGGCCAAATAATTTACAAATTATGTTAATTGTCAGGCGTTTCGACTACACCTACTGTCAATAAGTTGAAGCCCATCGGGGCAAAGAACCGTTACGAATTTGGAGAGCAATCCGCGAAGGAGCGGAATCACATATTTAATTGTTGCGTTATGTCTTTACGAACAAATTCACAATTATAAAAATTCATAACAAAAATAACAAAAACCCATTTCTAAATATTTTTACTTTTTTTTTTACTTTCTGTGTTTGGGGCTGTATGTGTATTTATCATATTATATTATTACATATTTATAGTAATGTTAGAATTAGCCTACTTTATGCTAAACTTATCTAGAAAAACTGGATGTACGTAATAAACACTAGTTTACTTTGCACTAAAGTATATAAAAAAAGAAATAAAAAAAAATTAAGAAATGTTTAATATGTAATTGTTTAATAATGAAAACCTCTTTAAACATGAAACACAATAGTCATTCACTAGATAGCTAAGTAGAATTAAGGAGAAAAGAGCAAATTGTTTTGCTTTTGGGTTACTTCCTTGTATGTATTCTCATTTAGAAGTTTTTGTCGTTAGTTTAGTTCTCTTGAGTCAGAAGGGGAAGTCTGAAGAAGACTAGATGCAATGGTTCCATGAACCTCAGCTGGAATCCCATACATAAATGAGTTTCTGACGAATGCCTTGTCCTTCCTTGGGCCTCGAGGATATCTGTGCACTTGATGAGAAAGAGAATTGGAGGCCCGCTGCTTTTCTTTGCTTTTATTAGAGTCACCTTGAAGGAGCGGCTACGACGTTCCATCGGACATTGTGTTGAATGTATCCTTTTCCTCGCCTGAGTTATTCTCTTGTGATTCAGTGATAAATTGGTTGCTCCGCATCTGTGACAACTTTAAGGCGGGTGCGTAATGACTTCTCTTAATTGCAGTAGGCTATAAAAATTAATAATACCCATAAATCTGGCCAGAAGCATAATGGGAGGACAAGCAATGACTCTGTACCTGGATACAGTCGGAAGGCAGCCAGTACGGCAGCAGCGCAGAAGCAAGTTCTCTGTAATCAGGCAGACGACAGAGAGGAGACGTAATAAAAATGGTAGCAGAAGTTGATGAAGAGGAGCTGAAGAGTTAGAGCAGACCAGTTCAGGTGGTTCTGCGCTTCACGTGACCTCGACAAAATACAGAGATAACGACTTAAAGGGAACAATGACATCTGATGCACTAAATACTTCTCTTTCTTTCGACATTTTGATATAATGAAGAAATAAAAAAAACTGTAGGTCAGTCGACCAATAAAACAATGTCAATAAAACAATATAATTTATTATATCTTTAAATAGCTCCATTTTGCTGTTATAACCCAAATTAATTGCTAACTTTGTTAATATTATCTTGTGTTCATAATGGATCAACGTCAATGAAATGGAAAGAATTGTCTATTATACGAGTTAAAACTATTTTTTTAATAATATAATAAAAGCTACCAATAATAAATAATTTTTGATAATTTTCTTTGTAGTACGTCTCAATAGAGTATTCACTTAAATAATCCTAGATTCACGATTATTATCACTCCTCAGCTGTAATTAACTGAAGAGAGAAAAAATGTTCCTATTCGACTAATGATCACGAAACACGACTACCTTAGATGCTTGAAGCACTTGTAATTAAATTCTTAAATTCAGAACCCTTTTTTTTTTTAAGTTAATGACTTAAACTCGGAACGGACTCATGTGAGAGCAGACAACAGATTCAAGATAATATTGAATTTATTATTGATGATTGAGGGTATTCAGTAAGTTAGATATGACTGCATGATTAATATCTATGGAGATGTATTTAAAAAGATTTATTGGCGTTATATGAAAATAAACTACAAATTAAAAGTAAAACTAATCAGAGTGCTTACGTTTTTCAAGCACTTATAAATTAGATTAATCTAAAACATTGCTACATTGAAAAATATTGAAATGGTCCTTTTAAATAAACCCTAGATTATCCAAATCAATAATCTAAAGATATTTAATCCCAGTATAGATTCAAAAAACATGGAAAAATTTAAAATTATTTGGTGCAAATAAAGTATAATTTAAAATGATGCAAGTAATATTTATGTAAGTCCTATATTTAATTGTGATAATAATTTCTGTAAAAAGTACGTCGCTGATTTTATTTCGATAAATGTACAGAACTTTTTTATTTTTAAATCTAACACTGATTTACTGGCATGACATTGATTTCCTAATGAGTTGTTCGCGGCATTTTGGATTAAGACGATCAACACTCTTAATAATTATTTATTATCAACTTAAAGCAATCTTTTTTATTATAATTATTTCTTTTATGAAAACCGTCCGTTTTCTCTGCCTTTGGGAAGTTGTTTATCACTTAATAATTTGTTCATTCACATGGAAGATCTGATAGCAATGGGGACAATGTGGAATACGTTCAAAGGTTCAAACAATAGGTCATCCATTAAGCGCCTCTATGCGCCAATAAGCGATTAATCAGGCGAAACACAATTGGAGGAACAAAAGGAAATTGTTTAGGAGAGAAAGGTACGAAAAAAAAAGGACGATGAATGTTAACAATAGACCTTCTTCTTTCTTGCTCTAAAATTCTCGAATAATGCAGAGGGGGAAAAAAAAGTTGAAAATGATGAAAATCTAAAATATAAATGCCTCTTGTAACATATGGGAAGAAGCTAGTAATATATATATATATTATTTTTTTTCAAATATAATCAGTCATGCTTAAATAAATTCAGACATGGTATTTCGATGACAACGGTTTGATATCTTCGAAATTTGAATCAGGCAGTACGTCAAGATATTATTCAACAAGTTGATATAAAAGTAAAAAAACAAAAAACAAATGATCACTGATATTTTCATGTAAGTTATTGCAAAAAGTTAATTTTTTTTTTGTTTTGTTCCTATGGATATCATTACTTATGAAAATTTGTGAGACCAAAATGTATCAAAATAAAATTAACATTAAATAAAAATAATATGTTACTGAGCTTTAACTTGTCTTGCCACTGTTGTAGTAATATTTCTATATTGACTATTTTGTTATGCAGATGACAACGATCTTCGCATCAAGAGACAATTACCGGCATCAAGAGACAAGAACATAAAGAGTTGGAAGTAAAGGCTTCTATTTTGGAACGTTGTTAGTTTTAACCAAACACCAACGGCCAGTTTCTCCACATAGTCTTAAGCTAATCCTGGATTAAGTCCAATTGAAATCAATAGAATTGATTTGAGTGACATGTAACTAGTACTATTTGCAGAAACCGGCTTATTTTAAAGTTTAACGTTTAATGCGGATATAGGCTGGTTTACAAAAACTATTCTACAGTGGATTAAAAAAACATATAACATTACAGCTTCTTTCACTTTATGCAATTACTAGCGATTGATTAAGCTGTAAAGAAATTTTGAATTTGAGTTGAACAGGGTTTCAATATCTTGATAAGAAATTGGTTAACTCAGGTTCTCTGTCCGTTTACAGCAGAGGGTTAAGTTAAAATAACCGAAGCCCTCATAAAATTTTCATTTAAATTATATTCTTTGCAGCAATTCCTTAAGTACTTTCACTAATATCACTTTTTTTTTTTATAACAGCAAATGATTTTTGATAATATTGTTACACTCAATACTGTATGTATGTACATAAAAATATATACTGTATTCGGTGAATCCGCAGATATATGCCATGATTAATTTTATAATAGACGTCATTTCTGGCATCAGGGATTACGTTCCATTCAAATATTCTACTTTCTTGCTACTTCTTCACTTCAATCATTTCTAATAAATCCCAATGATACGTTGCAGTTTAAAGAGTACGTTTCATATTTTTTTTTTCTTCTTAAAAAAAGACGTAATTGTAATTCATTAATCAGTGGATGAAAGAATTGCTGGAAAAAAAAGAAAGAAATGTAGAACCATTGCACATAAATCTATGACGACAACCCTTTCCTCACTTCCTCGACAAAAATCACTAATTTTAAGAAAGAAAACTCAACAGCTAAAAAAAAATAAATAAAAAAGGTCTGTATAGTTCATTGCTCGGCTGTGCAGAAGTTTTATTATTTTTTTTGTATCTACATGTCATTTAAAAAAAAAAAAAAAAAAGGGTAATGTTTAGGAAGAAGAACGAAATGAATGCGAGGGTGACGCGAAGAATGACACATTGAGTTTAATTAAAATTGAAGGGTAACTCTTTGGAGAATTCTTTTTTTTTTTTTAAAGTTTTAGCTTTTTGTGTTATCCTTCGTTATTTTTAATCTTCAGAAGCTCACAATTTAAAGATGCTTTCTTACTCATCCAGATAAGATAATTTTTTTTTTTGGATTAAACATTTTTTTTTTTTTTGAATAAACCCAAATGACTCAAAGGCATAACATATAGTAATGTCTTTTTCTAAAATATATTGTTTCTTTTTCATTGTGAAAACTTCCAATAGAAAATATACGTAACTTACATGTATTAATGAAAACTTTCTTTTATGTTTATGTCTAACAGATGGATGTTGACGATCACGTTTGTTGACGAGAATTACGAAAAACACGAGATCTCGCCATTAGCCTCTTCAGCAGGTCTCAAGGAATTTAGTATTTTTAATGTCTGTCACTAGGAAAATGCTACATAATGAATTTATTGTTTGTTTATTGCCTGTTTTCAATTTATTAAAACTATATTAAAATGTAGTAAAAGTCTCATGCATTTCCCCGTATTATAATTCATTTAAATATTTCAATAATTTGTGAGAAGACATGGATAGAGACTACTCTCGCGTAAATTACGTGAAATCACGAAAATACGGGATCGTCAACATCCATCTGTTAGACATTAATGAGAATTATGTAAATAATATTTCTTCCATAACAAAGCTTTCACCGAAAAATTCGCTTCAAAGAGCACTGCTGTTTATTTGTGGTTTCGCCACTCGTCAGCTACAACAACAACCCAGACTACCTTTGAATTCCGTATAATCTAACAGCACTGCCGAAATTTCTGCGATGTCCTACGATTTACCGCTGAGCACAGGAGGATAGTCCTTACTTTAAGTAAATACTATTACATTACTAACAATCACCTTATATTTAAATTAATTTCAGATATAACGGATTAGAAAATATCAAGCAGATTTTCTGTAATCTTACGTGCTATCAAACCTTTCATCCCAAATCTGTATCTGACATTAATTCAAATTTAAGGCATTTCATTAGTAAGATAGATGATGGGCAGATATCTGTCTAATGATGAACTATTAAATTGCTTATACATAAATAATTCTATATAATAAATATCTATCATGTATCAGGAAGCCAACAATACTATGGAGATGATTTGTCATCAGCTATATAAAAATTGAAGTAGATGTTTAATGGGATGTTACTTGATTGCGTATTGAATAAATAGTGTAGCTGTTTTATTTTTGAGTCGAGGCCTTTCCACCTTAATCAAGACTAAAGCGTTCTTGTTTTGAATTATGGACTAATAAAAAACTAATCCTGATATCTACGAAATGTTCTGTAATTTAAGAATAACATCAGAAAATGAGCGCAATGAGATTTTCCGTAATGTATTTTTAAACATTTTTATTATAAAGACTTTTCAACAATTTTTTGTTGTGATTGGTGATTTCTTATTCTAAAAAAATACCTCTTTAATCACGAAAGAAAAATCGTCCATTTAACGTATATTAAAAACAGTTGTTATGCTAGACAGTAACAGATACTACGCTATGTACATTTGATTAGAGATAAAAAAATCACTAGAAATCCAACATATTTTCACAAAATATTGATGAAAATTTTATTAGATGAATACTGCAATCAATTTTAAAGGAAATTTTTTAACAATTTTTTTTCTATTTTTTAATATCACTTTTTCACTGTTGAATGAAATGAATATTTGTTTACTGCGGAGCAAATAAAAATAAAACATTGAAAAAAGGAACAACGAAGAAATTTTATTCATTAAATATTAAAAAAGAAAAGAAGAAAAGCTCGAATTTTCTTTAAAGAATACAATTTCGTCAAACTGAAATTTTGTTATGTAATTGCAAAAAAAAAAAGTAAAGGCATTTTTTTTTTGTTATCTTTTAACATTTAATAAACGTAATTTTAAGTTAATTTTGAAGAATGAAAGTCAATTGTGATCATTATTTCTGTAAGTGCTTTTTTAAATTTACAATCATTAGCATATTCGAGGTGTCGTAGCTTATTATTAAGATAGGGATTTCTTTTTGCGACGCCGGAAGAAACAGCGAAAGGGGTTAAAAACATCCATTTCTTTGGCTGGAGGCAAATGGACGCCAGTATATTCTCTGGTGACGAGTGGGAGTTGCCCTCTCGGCTGCTGTGGGTGTGACTTTGCCGGCGCTTCGTATTATATCGCCGGCTGCCACTTTTCCAAACGGCCTTGCCGCCGTCGTAAACATCTCATTTCTGCTCAGCCAATGTGCTCACTAAGCCGCCGCTTTGAGCGCGGCGCCGGCGAACCAATCGGAGAAGCCAACACGAAACGGCAAGGGGTTGGGCGAGACTTGGAGACCGAAAAACCCTTTACGACATGGAGGAAATCGTCGTCGCGACACAGCAGCAGCGGCGGTGGATTTGCGGGGGGGTGGAAGGAGGGCGAAAAAGCAGTGAGAGGAAAACGAGAGAGAGATAGAGGAAGAGAGAAAGGAAATGGAAGGGTTAGGGAAGAAGGGGTAAAGAACAGGCACTGGAATTGAGATTCCACCAACGCTCCCTCATTCATTTTTTTTTTGTTCCTATATACGTCACCTCCCACTCAGCCGTCTCGTATTTCAATAGCAGATGTTTTTAGCGACAGGAATAGGGCGAAGCGATGGGCAACAGTTAGGAAAGGGACAACTGATGGTTTCAAAGGAATCTCAATAAAACCTGAATTCGTATCACCTACACCTTCTGTTTGTCGTAAACCAAAAGGTTCGGTTCACGAAACAAAAAAGCGCTCTCAGATCTAGTGAAATCTGTTTGGATCAAATTAATCAATAAAGTAATTTAAATCATTCATAATTAGATAAACAACAAGGACACAAAGTTAATTATTCTTAATATCCGTCGTAAAACGACAAAAAAAAAATCCCGTTTTTTTTTTTTGTTTTTTTTTAAACTTTAACTTTACTTATTTTTCTGCAGCCTTTTCAATATATAGAATGTCTAGAAGAGGGAGAATTAAGAAGACTTATGGTATAGAATAAGGTGTTGTTGTTTTACTTAAATTTCCTTATATTTATTTCTAACAAAGCAGTCGTAAAATCGTGCTAAAAGCTAATAGTAACCGAAAACATAGTTATTCAAGTTTCTTATGAATGTAGCAAAACACAATAAAACAAAACTATACCTTATATTTCAATTTCTGCAGATCATTGTTAGTTGGCTAACGAAGATGTCGAATGTATGCTTTCTTTCCATTAGGACAGAAAAAACAATATATACGTAAAATTTATCACGATGATGAAAACATACATCGTCATTTTTTAGCCAATGGTCTATAGAAATCAGAACAAGTCTATAAAAGAAAACGTAAATGCAATGCTCTAATATAGTGTTATCACAACTCGACACAGCAACTGACCTAAAAGGTAATACAATATGAGAAATTAATGATGAGATTTTTAGCCTAAAGCAAAGACGTAACAGTGTTCAAAAGAGTGACATTTCGCGGGTACGTGATGTTCGGATTGGAACCAATTCACGCCACATACCTTTCTCTGGTCATTTGGATACGCTGTTGAATATCCGCCCCGGAGGAAAGAAGCCTGGCATTCCCAGTTCCGATGAAGCGAGAACGGAATGTCACACAATTCGATATCCCAGAGGCCACACTTCTCTTGCGATCGCTATAGACTCTCGAAACGACATTCGATACCAAAAGGTCGATACGCAAATCGAGCACTTGGATAGATATCGACTGTTTTAAGAGGAATGAGACGAGACAACTTTCTTCCCGATCAGCCAAACCATTTTTCGGCAACCGAAAGCCTTAATCTAGTCATTTTCTTTCCGGAATAATGTTTTTCCTACAAAAAAGCGAATCTAAGAAGTACGGTTTTGCAATCAATATGACGGCATTCAATAAATCAACTTGGGAGTAAAATGCTCTGAGTCGATCGATCAAAATCTGACCTCAGAGACCCCGGGCTTTTGCTCTTGCTGAATGCTTTGCCAATGAATCAATACGGGAAATAGGGATGAACTGAAAGCAAGGCGGGAGTGGGGGAGAGGGTGTGTGAAGAGGACACTGGGAGTTAGGGATGTGTGGGTGGTAAAAGAGAGATTGCTGATACCATTCTTACTCCATAAGGTATTTCCCACTCTCAGAAATCACTGCACAATTAGTAATGGATGGTCTTAACAAGGTATGTGGTATCAAACGTAGTTACACAGAACAAAATAGTGTTTCTACGTTCCATCCCGCCATTTTAATGGTAAAAGTATGGAAAGCATAAAAAAAGATATATTAGTATTACATTCAGAATTGTATCTCAAATCAAATACAATGAAACTTTTACTGAATTAAAAACTGCTTTTTAAACAATACTGAACAAATTGCAGCATTCTCCTGTAAAAATTTGAAATAAAATAAGCTGCCTAGTAGTGTCTTGTAAAAATGTATTTGTGAATTACAAATCCATATTTTTTTTTTAGCGGTTTGAAGGTTATTATGGCGTTCACTTCTTAGTCAAGAACATTAATCCTGTCAAAGTAAATCGTGTTTGTGAAGTTGAATTGATTTCTCGATGACAAAAATTACGATAATACTGAGTTGAATATTAAGCTTTGGTCAACTATTGCACAAAAATCACAATCTCCTCCTACCAGTTTAAACCTGTCAGAATTTCATTCTTGATTGTTGCCAATTCTTGAAACAATTATAAACAAGCCATTCAAAAATTCCTTATAAATTTATTATTTATTTCGAAATAACTGACAATTTCTTCTGTCTCCTTAGAGAAGAAAAAGAAACATAAAGTTTTAAATCATGTCTCTTATCATCTCAGATTGTATACCTGAAGATTGTATGAAATCTGCTAATGAACACCTACCGTTTTCTAATCTCAAAAACACCTTATAAATAATCTTGCCTAACAACTAAATGAATATCGAAATCGGACAATATTTATCGTATTTTTTTTTTTTTTTTTTGGTATATTACGATTAGCTCATAGATCATATTTCTCTGTAAAAATCCTAAGAGAATAAATTGGGGGAAAATATTATTTTCTTTATGAAAAAAGATCCAAGATTAACAAAAATTACTTTGCTGAAAAAAATGTTACTTATGATTTTTTCCCCCCCATATTTTTTACGATGTAAATGCAAAGTTTTATCGCCGCCAAGGGTATTACAGTGTACTAAATTTATAATTATTTTCCAGTTAAAAAAGTGGTTAATATTTAACAATATTAATGGATTTGCTATGGTTTTTTTGCAACTACGGAGAGTGTTTGTCAACTTGTGAGGTCTGAATGTCAACTCGTCAACCAAGAGCTTCGGAATTTGCAGGTGCAAATGGAGAATAAATAATTGAGAAACTTAAATTTTCGATATGCTACATCACAGACAACTGTCACCAACATCTACAAATGGACAATAGGAACCGTCCTGTTGGTTTTATAAGTGAAGGACTTCTTTTTTTCTTTAACTGAAAGTTTTTGACAAGTTTCAGAGACTTTCAATCTCTTTCAAACTGGGAACGGGAAGAGGAACTTGAAAAGGGAAGGAAGAAAAAAAAAATTACGATATGTGTGTGTGTGTATAAAAAAGAACCCAAAGACGGAAACAAGAAGAAAAAAAATATCAACCAAACAAATGAAACGATGGACAGAGAGAAAAAAATATGAGAACGACGGGAATAAAAAAAAAAAAAAAATAGAAGACGAAGCAGAAGAGGATGAGAGGTAAAGAAGAAGAAGAAGAGGGGGGAAAAAATCAGAGGAAGATAGTTTTGAAGCTAAAGCTTCTGCTTTAGGCGTATGGGAAAGAGAAATCGGGTAAACAGTTCTTTTAAAACTATGACCGATTTGGTGTACTGCCTTCAGGAATCGGGTATTTGTATAGACACCAAAATGATGGTCAAAAATGTCGAAACCAGAAGGTTGGTATTGATTGTGTAGGAGGGTGGGAGACATGCAGATCCATGGATTGAAAACTAAACGGCTATTTTTATAGACTGCGTGGAAATGTAAATACAGAACAGAGTTGAAGGACAAGCATCACTGCAACCGTCTTGACTTCGTATTTCTTTTTTAAAATAAATTAAAATAAGTGCGCAGCTTTTAAAATTAGTTATTAATATCTTTAAAATTAAAAGATTTACAGCGTGATTTAGTTCTCATGAAACTTTATTTTCCATTCAAGTTTTGGTGTGGGTCAAACTTTTGAACTGGGGAGTTCTATGTTATTATTTATTTAGACTTATCGTTTATTAGTTCCTAAATTTACACAAACAAGTTCAGAAATCTTCTTCTGAATATCAGAAGTTCAAGGTTGAAAACAGAAAATTTTAGATTGCAAATCATACATTGTTAATATCAATAAATTATTACTATACAGATAAATTTTGAATGAATTTTGAATCGGGTAAGGGTAATTGCACAATACGAATGCTGAAAGCCAATGATAACACTGTAACTTTTCAAAAATGTTTCTCATGTACAGATGAGTAAGTTAGGCTGCATAGTAAAGTACTTTAAAAGAACGGGCGGTCCGTTAGGACTTAGACTTATCATAAAAAGCCGGTGGCGTATTATTTTACGAGTTGATGGATAGATTTCAACTTGAAGATAAGAGAGGGAAAAAAAAAAAGCTTTCTTATTTTTTTTGTCTTCTGATGGGCGAATGACTGGACTTGAGTGGCTGAAGCAAAGTACCTCAAATTATTGCTTTTCTTTGCTAATTTTCCTTTACTAGGCTTCGGAATGTAAGGCTCATATTTGGCTGACCAAAGATTAAGGCTAACACAACAGCGACGGAATTGTACTATTTTCCTTTGGAAAAAGTTTTAAGCTGAGGAGCAACTGAGGTAAATGTGAAAACCAAGAAATTCGTTTATTCTGTTTGTAATCTAGTGTGTTCTATATTTAATTCATCGAGTAAAGTGAAATTCCTTGCTTCAGTATTCAGTGTCTCCATGATGTAAGCAGAGACCCAGAGGCTTAAACAAAGGTTCCTGAATTTATTAGGTGATTATTTTATCATCCCCACCCTTGTGAGGCCCGACCTTCAGCCCTAAAGGCCTGACCGGTGATGACAAGGTGTCCACCCGGGGCCTCCTTAACCGCGGTACGGGGTGACAGCGACGGGGAGCGGGCGTGGTACATTTTACAACAGAAGCGGCCTCTCTCTTCTGTAATGGCTCCCACACCCACAGGCAGCTTTGAAATACAAGAGCAAGGACCTACGATCTCACACCTGTGGAGTCCAGTTTAAATACGGCGAAATCACCCTAGAGCACTAGACGCCAACGATTATATCTTCTTTCATTAGGACACAAAGACAAAATATGGCACCGCCACCTAAGAAGAAGAAAGGTAGGAGGCAAAACTTAAAACTGAATTAACCGTTAAATTCTGGCTAAGAGTAATTACTTCCAAGCTAAGAAAGCGTTAAGAAAAATCTCAAATAAAAGAAAATAAATTACTTCACTTTAAGAAAAAAAAAAATATCACAAATACCTAAATAAAATGATAAATGAAAGAGAATAATGATAATTGGAGCGAAGCGAAAGTAGAGCTTCTCTAGACCTCAGCATATTAGAACAGATTCGACACAACCGATTTTGATGACATTTGTGATATAAAATAATATCACATTGAAGAGATTCTCAAAACCAACTTATTTAGGAGTTATCTTTAAAAAAAAAAAAAAAAAAAAATCAACCAAACCGGACAGATTTTAATCTTTCTCCTCCGAAAGAACTCTGCCGATTTTGATAATATTTTTCACAATGTGTGACATATACGATGTATAGTTTTAATTCACACCCATAAAAAAAATCGTGTCTTTAAAGAATAATCAATAACTAAAAAAAAATTATCGAAAGCTTCGCGCAGGACTTAAACTTAATACAGATGAATTTTTTATCTAATTAAATCTTAACGATGTTAATGTTACCTAAATAAAAAAACAACCTATAACTGATCTATAACTACAACTCCAAAAAACACATTCTTAATGTCATTAATAAACATAATTCCTAAGAATTTAATGAATAACTGAAAATAATGGGACGTCAACTTTATATTTGAGAAAGTTTGTGCTTTTTGATCTGTGATACACGGTAACTAAGAACTACGCCGTGCTAGGTAATCTACAGTACCTTTAAACTCAATCCATACTTTTTAAGACTTGAGTTATGGATTGACCTTAATTGGAAGGAAAAAATCCTGTCAAGCAGCTCGCGAACCTTTCTGTGATAGAACTCTAATTGGAAATAAATAAATCAACATCGAGATTTTTGAAATGTATTTTTTTATTATTATTTAATCTTTCGCACTAGTAACATTTGTATTTCATAATTGTACATAAAATTAAAAAAAAAAAAAACTGTGTTGTAAGGTTTTTGGATTTTTTATTAGAAACGACTGCAGTGAAATAAGCACAGGAATTAATTTTCTTTACTCTAGCCTATCTGATATTGGTTTTACAAATTTTCAATCTTCCTTCCTTTATCTCATTTCTCTTTCGTAACATTAACTGATGAAAGTGAATAAACTACATAATAAAAAGCAAGGGGAGGCTATTTGATGTAAGGGGGTGCGATGACTTAAAGAAGCTTCTTCCTCCCTTACACTCATTATTTAGGTAATAAAACCACGCCCTAATACGATCGTGAATGACAAGAAGGGGATATAAGTCATCAGAGATACGGGGGTATCAACAGTCACCCTTAGGGTATGAAGCAAGGAAGGATAGCCAATGATTTTCTGAACTGCAAAAGACCCTAATTTTATGACTTCCAGGTAAGAATTTTCCAGAAGCACCTGGTGCTATATAAAGAGAGAACAAATCAACCAGCGTTTTATTATATAACAACCCGGCTTTTTTACTTTTAATTTTGAATCAATCAAAGACTAAGAAGAATCGAAGATGGAAATTGCTGAGTACAGTGGAATGTTTGAAACAGAATAATAATAAAAAAAAAAACCTAACGTAATAATTATAGGCAATCAATTTTTAGTATGTTCAAAACCGGGTTTGGATTTCCACTGATCTATTTTGAAAATGAATTTTGATTTTTTAAGGTTTTTGAGTTTAAATGAATCCTAAACGAATTATTTATTAATTCTTATTATTTTTTACTCCTCGTTCTGACTCTGATAACTGTTTTGTCTACATGATAACATTTTCTCATTACAGATAAAAGCCTGAAGAATCTTAACCAAACTGTAGACAGTAAAATTAAATCAATTGTAATTGCCATTACACAAATCAGGAATCTCTTAATTTTACATTTTTGTTTCTAGCAAAAAAAAATTAAAAAAAATTAAAAAATGGAAAAATTGTGTATTTTTTCTTTTTTTTTGTACACGACTACCAAACCTTTCAAACCATTTCCCCAAAAATTTGCTTTTGGAGGATTAGACTAATATGGCTTAAAACCCCTCAAATATTAATGTTGGGTTCCAGACAGTTGTAAAACAAAATCGTTTTTGTTTTTTTGTTTTTCATGTATCGCTGAGTGTACATTACTACAATCGTCCTATACGTGCAGACGAAGTTACCTTTTCACATTTATCTGTAATTATTAAGTTATTTTCTATTTTAATTACAAGAAAGAAAAAAAGAAAAATTAAAGTTGTAAACATTTTAGCATCCACTTAATCATAGAGCGTAGCACAGAGATGCATCGCGTACGTTTTTGGAATTGTCCCAGCCCTTGTTAGATCGCCATCAAAGTCGGTTTCGTCCAAACACAGAGAGATTGATTTCCAGTTCTGATTACGAATTTGCTCACCAATTTTTATGACTCTAGATTCCCCCTAAGTCACCAATATTCAAACATGTATTCGTTGTCTACTTAGAATAAAAATACTTCAAGGTCACTCACTTTGTTTATTTATTTTTTTAGATTTGTTTCTTAATTCTTATTTTTCTTTTCTTTCTGCTTATTTAAGTGTCGTACACGTTCACATATGTTGTATAGTTAGTTATTTACGCTAAATAAAGGTTATGATATGAAATTCGTCGTTTTTTGACTTTCATCTATGATCTGATCCCCACCAGACCAAAGTGTAAGGTATTGCTACACTAAAATCCAATATTTGCCAGATTCGCAATTTGCTTCAGAGTACTTGGGAAAAAAAAAGATAGATTCTGATTACGGTTATTCAATAACTGAACTCTTTATAAAAGGTTATAAAAAGGTCACGAAAGGTTATAAAAATCTCAATCACAGACTAGTAAATGTGAAGAAAACAAGTATTTTTTTTTTTTCTTCATTGCTGAAGTATGTAATTCACCTCACCTAATCAATATAGTTCTTCGATAGCTGTCTGTTTCATTAGGAAAAATCAAGTAGGATTTAACTATCATTGATCCAATAAATTGTAAGTGAACTTTCATTCATTAAATGATAGTTTATTCTAAATTCATTGCTCAGTTGATAGGAAAACGAAAGAAATGGAGTCCGAGTATCAAGACAACAAAGGGTACTTTCTTTAGAATGTGATTTTTTTTTTTTTTTTTATTTCTTCTTATTTTAAAAACAAAAACTCATGAAAATTATACAATAAAAGTCTACATTTAGTTTAAAGTTCGAATATCTGTTGAACACAAACATTTCTACAATTTTTCCATTTTCCGAAAAAATTTTTTTTTACTATTTAAAACCTTCAACATCATCACATAAAATTAAAAATGAATATAAAAACAAAACATTTATTAAATAAGCGAATTTTCGAAGAGACTAAAGCTTCTCTTCTTTTTCAAGCAACAAATATGTAATGGTATGCATACATATAATTTTTTTTTTTGCTTAACTTGCTAAATGTCGGACTACAGCTAGCAATGGATTAATAGACAACGAAAAATTAACAGAAATAGGATAGAAAATTTCATTGTTTAGATTCTTTTGGTTTTCAACGCTAATTGCCCAACAAATAAATGATGCAATTTCAAATATAAAAGTTAAATCGTCTCTAATTCCCGAATGTGCATACCAAGTTTTAAGAAGATTCATCCACTGTTTCCAAATTTATTAGTGGGGGTGAGTGCGGGTGAAGGCACAGCCACTTACACACGAACAGATCTTGGCTAATTTGACGAATCCACTTTCCTACTATAAAGAAAAAAAATCGAAGTTCATTCCTCTAGATGCAGGTCTTGGTTGGTAGAAGTTTTAATAAAAAGAGAAACAAAAACATAAAATTAGGAGATTCCTGATTTGTATAATTACAATTAAAATTAATTTGATTTTACTGTTAACAGTTTGGTTAAGATTCTTCGGGCTTTTGTCTGTAATGAGAAAATGTGATCATGTAGACAAAACTTATCAGAGTCAGATCGAGGAGTAAGCAAGCCAGGCAGCTTCCATGATAAAATACGCAGCTGAAAGGAATATAGGAGTTTAGGTTTTTTAATATATACAATCATGTACAATCATCCTGTCTTCAAAATTTTTCATTGCGACACATTATTACAAGAAAGGGGGAGGACTAATTTTCAAGCTGAATTTATGATGCACAATCCTGAACAAAAAAGCACAGTTGAAGTTGTAATGTAATGCGTTGCTCCCTAATCATGCTGATTAACTCCTAAATCTGATCCCAAATGAGTTAATAATTATTGCCATTTAATAAGTAGGTTTTTCAACACATTCTGAAAACATTCTGCCTAATTTTAATATTACTAATAACAAAATGTAGGACTCTGCACTGGTCTCTATTTCCACGCCTTAGGCCAGTAATACAGTTAAAAAACTAAGATCTCATTTTATAAATATCAATTCTTAAATATCTAGAGAGGATTTTTTTTTAAATTTATTTAAGACTTAATGTAACTGAACTGTTAGGACATTTACTCTAAATTGTAACTGTTTAATGTTTTGGAGATTGGTAAACTGTTACCATTTACAACTTACATAATTTTAAAATAAAAATATATTAATCTAAAGTGACATTCAATAATGTATCAGTAAGATTAAAGGAATGACTTTGAATTTTCTCTCCACTATGTCAATACCCCATCGTGTAAATTAAACGTAGGGGGTGGCGTTGGTGCAGCGTCGCATACTAACGAAGGCGACCATGAATAATGGCCGAAGGAAAATCGCGAGGGTCCGAGCGGTTGAATGACAAAGGTAGCAAACCATCCCGAATCAAGAGACAAGGGCAATAAGTCGCCGCCCGGCCGCAGCTTCCCGGCGAAGGGATGGATGGACTCGCATAGAAACCCCGCATCGTGCGATTTACGACGAATTCAATTTGGCAAATGCGATGAAGGTGTCCATATGCGGGTGGTGAAATATGGCGCGTGAAGCAAGTGCCTTTGTGAAATCAAGGCTGCAGTTAGTCCTCTGTAAGCGTAAACAAAAGCGAAGAGAAAAAAATCAAAGAACTCACAGAATTTGATAGATATAACCAATTATTCTCTAGCTTAGAGGAAGACTGTCAAAAAAAATTAACAGCAAAGTATTCCTGTAAACATAGTAACTGACAAATTCTACAGTATGTTGCACAATTGTTTTTTGATTTTTTTCTCCTCATATATCTAATTTTAAATTCAGTCCATCGAATTTACATCATTTTTACAATTATTTTGTAATCTAATCGTAATCAAATTACGGAATTTTCAATTAAAAATTTAACTAACACAGAAGACTACAAAATGGGATGGACAAAGAAAAGATTACTGATTTTTAAAAACAATCCAATCTCCTACATTCTGTTTTTAAAACGATATCTGGATATCAAAAATACATTATTGACATTATAGTTAGATTATCCATTATAGAAAATAATGTATGTTTTCATTAATTACAAATTCAGTGAAAATTAGCTATTTACCTGCAGTCATCATCGTGATGACTGTTAATAGGATGAAACCACTGTATCAATCGAGCATACAAAATTTCATTTTAGTTGCATTAGCTGATAGATATCTGGAGTATTTATTATTCTCCTTCCACCACAATTGAAATTAGTACATTTTAGAATTAATATTAACAAGAATAATATATTACGTTAACTTACACGGATTTATTTCTAACTCTTATATATTTATCTTGTAATGGCTATAAATAGTCAAAGGAATGTGGGCCAAAGAAGTGTTGACAGACAGTATTTTGTGTAATTACTACGAAAAGATACAAGGATACTATACAAGAAATACTGTTGTAAAATTAGAGGCATTAATGACAGTAAAATTACTGCTGCATTCAGATAATAAGTACACACTCATTGATTTTTCAATTTTTTAAGTGGGAATTGTTTTATCGTATTAAAAAAAAAATCACTATCAAAGAAATAAATTAAAAAAAAAAAAAAATATTTCGCGAAGCTCCTTCAAAATTTGTACGCGCTCCCACAATTTGAGAGCCTCTGCTCAATTTAACACTAGGCCGACTGAGTAGTTGACATGTAATTATTTCATGTAATTCCAACAGTATTATTGTTTAATCTTATTTTTTTGGACTATTTTGTTTAGAAAATATGGGTCATAAAAATAGTATGTTTTATATATAAATCTAAATATAAATCTAAATATAAGCCTTACGACTTTTGAACCATTGAATTTCATCATCTTGAAACTTGACACGTGCATTTTTGAAAAATAAAAAAAAAGATATTCTCACTTTTATGAATTTTTATTAATTTTTAATTAATTAACATTTTATTAATTTATAGTCGAGTATTTTTTCCACGTAGGTCCTTATCGAGAAATGTGCACATGAGAAATGACAAAAAAAAAAATCTAAAAAAAACCAAAAAAAACTCAAAGAACTGAAATAAAATATGAAATTTCATCGATAACTAACAATGTACTCTCAAAGCGGATGCAAATTAGAGTAGATTATAAAACGGATTAGTTTTTTTTTAACCTACTCTCATTTGCATACGCTTTCATGTAATTAAAATTAATTGGATTAATGAAGCTAACCTAAGCATTTGTGAATTAAATTTCATTTATTTTGCAAAAACTCTTCATGGTACAGTTTGGATCGGCAGATTTTATATAATTCATAAGAACATGGAGACTTTTTCTTTTCTAATGTTTTCACGAACTTATAAAGGATTCAATATTTTAAGAAAAGTAAGACTAACTATTTTTGTGTTTCTTATGGGAATAAAATTGTACTTTTCGCTCGTGTCCTCGAAAAGCAACTCGAAAAGATCAGCTTGAAGAAATGGTAACCAAGCTGCCTCATTCAATTTCGAAAGATGAATGCGACTCGAGAAAAACAATTAAAGCTCGACCCAAGAGAAAAAAGTGAAATTAACTGCATTGGCCGAGGGTGGATGACCTATTGCCATTGCAGTTTAGGGGTTTTTCGGTCTGGCTCATTAAGCCCCAATGCAGGAAACGAACGAACTTTGCGGAGGGTGAGGGTGGGTGCACCGTTGCAGCTAGAGGTGAGTTGGGAAAGTTGCGTATGGGGGAGATCGCTGATGAAGAAGAAAAGAGGGAGACGATTGGGAGGGAGGAGGGCAGAGGAGAGAAACCAAGGACCCCTACACAACACACACAAGTGTACAGTAGAAGTTGTGGGACGTGCATTAGCCGAGTGTCGCTTCCCGATCCAATTACTTGACTTGGCGATCAATTGCGAACTGAGCAGGACACGGATCAGGTTCTCCAGCTGGAAGGAATTGGTCCCCGAAGCGGAACCCGGGCTAATAGAAGGAGAACCACGCCGTCTTGTTGTCTCTGTCTATTCGACCAACACTGCTTCCTCCCTCCTTCTCCCATCCCTCTCATTACTTTTTGTTCACTGTCCAACTCCTTGACTTAACTAAGAAGCAGTGCAACTATGTTTTTGTCTGTTTTTTTTTCTTTTTACCAGCAATGGGATCGTCACAGAATCTACGGCCAAAGAAAAGAATAAAAAAAATAAAAATAAAAGAGGATCCTGTGGAAAACTTTGACCAAGAAAACTTTTCCATCTTTTAATTATTTTGTGGGGTATCTCGAGATGCGAAAGTTACTTATCTTCCAACGAAAAAAAAAATGTATGAATCCTTAGAAAGTCTTTAAATCAATACAAGTGACTCAAATCTCAACCACATCAGAACAACGCATGTTAACAGCAAACTATTTACAATATCGTAGCAATGTTTAGATACATAAGTTCAGCAATTAACAACGTAAAGTAAATATATCGAATAAACGTATTTTATTGCAAATATTTTATTGGTGTGAAGATGCGGTTATTTTTAACGTAATATATGAATTTCCCTACCCTTACATAAATCGCTGAAACATAGTATGTATTTGCTTGAAAAAAAGTAAGGGAAAAAAATTGCTAAATAATAACTAGTGTGTATGTGTTGGGGGGGGGGGGGTAATAAAAAAAAATGTAAACTGTTACTTTCATCCTCATTATGTTTAAATCTAAAAGCCAAAATAATTAGTAACTTACATCTAGGTTTTTTGTTTTTTTTTACTAGTACGTTACTAAAAATTTTATTTATGAATTGTAAGTTTAATTGTAAGTGTTTATTAATTTCTTCTAATTGACGTTTCCTATTATTTTATTTTTTTTTATTTTTCGGGAATGAAATTTCCCCCCCTTTTATTTTTTTTTTTTTAAATAGGTTACATTTCGAATTTTTTTTAAAATTATTAACATGTTCATGTTTTCAATAACATGAAATAAAGATTTTAAAAATCATTTGAAAAATTACGATTAAATTTATTAAAAGGTAAGTCAGGAATACTGAGATTCATACTAATTAAAAAAAAAAAAATGTGATCTCTTCAGGTGTTAAACTGACGTTTACAGAAGTGATTGAGCTTCACGCCTTTTATTGAGACAAAAAAAAACCCCAACAAGATCTCAATTTTGAAAGAAATAATATCTATATTCAAAAAAGAATACCTTGTACCAAACATGAGATCCAGAGATTTCTACTACTTCACAAACTTCATGAAAATGTTAACGACGAGATATTATTTTGAAGCAGGTTTTTTTTTTTACGAGCATGTTTTGCCACAACTCGAAAAAACTTGAGGTTTTCAATAAATTTTTGTATTTTAATACCCTTCCTGTTTAATAAAATCGGCGCACTGAGAATGGACAGTCAGCAGTTAAGATATTTATCGCTTCTTTTAAGTTGCCTTAATAATAATCGTGGTACTGGAGAACTCTGAAAACCAATTCTAAGTTAACATGTTAACTAAATTAAATAGATCAATAAATAAAATATCCAACTAGAATACCGTGAAAACCCTACCTTTTTAATACTGTAATATTTGAGAAAAATTTTTTCTTGGCGTTATCCTTCCACACATCTAGTACGCTCAAGTGTTTGTAGATAATGGAAGTATTACGATCTACAATGGTATTTTGGAAAGTGTAGATGTAAAGATTTAAATTTTTGATGTTCCTTTACGAGACACAGTAGGTATTTTAAATTGACATTTCTTATCTTTAATCTACACTCTTTAAGGATGAATCAAAGCTCCTAACTTTTTATGTTGTTAACAGCTGAATTCGAAGTTAAAATACATAAAGAAATCTCAAGAAAAAAAAATAATCACGATTTCCAATTATAACATTCTAAGATTTACTACGAAACATATAAATAAACGTAAACTGTATTAAAAAATAATTATCACTTCTTTTTTTTAAATGTATTTAATATATTTTAATTTTTCCTCTCTTCTAATCGACAGCTTCCCTGTACAGCCTGGCGATTGGCAGAGAAGCCAACTTCTGTGCGGTTAAAGCTGTTTTGAAGTCGATAGATGTCACAACAAGCAGCTATTGAATGGAATAACCTAATGTCTCAGCTTATTTCACACTAGTCACCCCGAAATTACTTTTGACTGTACTAGTACGAAATTATAAACAGCTTGCTGCTCACGCTCTTTTGTTTTGAGAAACAAAACAAGTTCTTGTATTTATTATCAGCAGAAGTGTATTGGACTGGCCTCCTTTGATGGTCACACAAACTTTTATCTCATATTCAATTCTGTGGAGAACATAAGCGTAATGCTTCCAATTTCATCTCATCAAAATTCCCTAAATTTAGATCAAATCTTTAATGACAAGATACATCCTAACTACATACGATAATGGGAAAAAAAGTCAGGATTATAAAAATGCCTTTATTTTAATTTCGTTGTAAAATAATCAATTAATTATTATCTTATGAAAAATTATTAATTTTTAAGTTTGTCAATTAAAACAAATCTTTCTCATTTTTATATAAAAAAATACTTATTTTATAATTTATAGTTTTATAAATGCATTTAATGAAGTTTTCTAGGTTTTTATTGTATTAAATAAATAAATTTATAAAAACTTGATTTTAATTTTATCGCAGACTTCTATACTTCTAAAGTTAAAAAAAAAAAGTCTTTATTAACATTAAAAAACAAAAATAAAAAAACTTTATATAAATTTAAGAAATCTGTTAAACTCCTACTGAAATCACTTACACTATTGTCTGGATCGTTGTTACGCTAAATTAAATTTTAAAAACAAGACAATAAAATTAACGTAGCTCAAAGAAACCGTCTACAAGCAATCAGAACAAAGGCATTACAACATTTAAACTAACATCAGGGACTCTGTTAAGGGCGGCTGAGATTTGCCGCAAATCCTTTTGCAATTGCCGAGATTCGCTGTAAAACTAGCAAATCCTGCTTATCTTTCCGTGTAAGAGGCAACGTAGCGGGGAGAGTCGACGAACGGGAAGTGATGATAGGATGTGTCTACGACTCTGTGGATTGCGAAGGGGATACACGAGGCTGTGGAATGGCCGAGCAATCGGATCTCTCCACTAAATGGCGCGTCGGTGTTTACAAACACTTGGAAGCCGCCCTCTGGTGTGCCCTCTCCCTGCTCACCCGCACGTATACTGTTCTGATCGGGCTACAAAGCACTCCGATCTACGGAACAAAGTAATGCAAACAGATCTCACCCAAACAGATAACGCAATCAGATTAATCTCAAGTATACATAGTAAATATTAGGACATCAGGCCTAGATACAGGAATTTCAAAAACTTTTAAATCCAAGTATTTCTAGATTATTTTTTTTTTTCAATTGATAAGCTATTTGTAATTTATAATAATATAAATAAGTGTTATTCAAAAATCATTCAAAACTAAACATATTGCGACACCACAAACATTTGAGACACCCAAACATCGCAATTTTTTTATTTCTATCAAGAGGTACTGTAATATCTCTTCGTTGCTATCCACGGAAGTTTATGATATGTTCTACAGAAAAAAAAATCCTCTTTTCCAGATAAGGTTAAATATGAACTATTATCAGTACGATATTTTTCTACAGTATAAAAATTTTTGATTACAGCTTTTATTTTTTTTGTATGATAAAAACAAATAAAATCTCATGTTAAATTAGAAGAAATGTCAATAAATTCATATACAAAATGCATCAAAACAATAAAAAATATTAATGAAAAATTAATAAATTGATAAATGGATTCTTAAAAATTTAATGTACAAAAAAAAGCAGGACTAAACATGTTGAGTTATCCATTCTATAAATAATAAAAGAAATTCGAAATTATTACAAATAGAATTACATCTTACCTAAACTTTATTCTTGGCAATATTATTTGACTACAGCTGAGGAGATGTCGGCGGTTACTTCGTTTTCAGGTTAAATCTACTCAAAGAAAGATCATCCAATCTAGAGAGGACCCAATAACAGATCCAAGAAAATGATAAGGGAGGGGGACGGCCGAGTGGAGTGTCGAAAATGATGTGGGTGGAAAAACAACAAAAAATCTAAGATCCTCATAAACAAGAGCCTCCGCCGAATCCAATTCTCCAAAAATTCAATTTCAGATCCAAACAGTCCTCAAAATCAATTTTTTTTTCTTCTTTCCGGTTTTGTATCAGACTTAAAATTTATCTTGTTGACAGCAAGAGAGTCTCCATCTTGCTTTTCAATCTTTGGGTCGCATTTTTTTTTTTTCTTCTTTTCTTTTCCACTGCTTCTTTCTCGCTGCTGATTGCGTTCCCGGTGTCCTGCAATCAAACTAAAGTCATTTGCTGGATGTCAATGAAGGATCCCTCCTAACCCCCTATCCCCAACTTTTCAAAAAAAGAAAATAATGGCCAGACTAGTAAGATGAATTTCAAAGCGCAGTCTCGATAATAAAAATATTACATCACGGAAAGAGAAAGAGA
This sequence comes from Thereuonema tuberculata, assembly GCA_023159025.1. Taxonomy (NCBI): domain Eukaryota; kingdom Metazoa; phylum Arthropoda; class Chilopoda; order Scutigeromorpha; family Scutigeridae; genus Thereuonema; species Thereuonema tuberculata. The sequence continues at coordinate 51,080,386 of JAFIDM010000005.1, forward strand.
AATTGTCGGGGATAAATGTGTGTCAGTCAATGCTGCTCTCTTCCGGATCTCTTCCTCTGATTTTTTGAGCAACCGACCTACGCTTAACAAAAAATACGATAGCAGGGAAATGTACCCGGCGTTGCTCAAATGTAAAATTAAATAAGGAAAAAGATATTTTATAAGGAGTCTGAAATTTGTTTATTCCTGTTAACTTTATTTTTATCCTGAAGCACAGTAATATCTTTTTTTTTGTAGAAGCTAGAATTTTCTATATAGCAACATTTTTGCCTGTTCTTGATCCAATCAGACTCTACCGTAACTCAAAACTACAACGATGGATCGAGCTGAAAACCACCATTTTTATTAGAACTTCTCTGCTAAAAAAAATTTCATGTTTTTTTAAATGGATCGAAAAATGCAGACAAGCTTTTCAAAATATATATAAAAAAAACGACAAAAAAGCGAAAAGCCTACGTTTATTTTCAAATTCTAATTTCTGATGAATACAAACAAAGCAAAATATCGCTAATTCCTGAGAAAAAAAAAAGTGAATCCGAATTAAATCCGCATCACTTAAGTTATCGAAACCGCGCTCTGTAGTGGGACCCTTTAACTTTACCTTACCCATTAAAGTGTCCCACTACAGAGCTAAGTGGCCCTTGAGGTTGCGGGAGGTAAGGCTTCCGGTGCTACGTGACCAACTGGACTAAGTTGAGGTAGGGTGGTCAGTCCGACGCCCGCCCGCCTTTAACCCCCGGGAAAGAAAAGCCGGTAACCACTCAACAGAGGGCTGGGTAGACCCTAGGGTCCGTTTGGAGGAGAATGGAGCATGGAAAAATCCCCGCCCTCCGCCGAGGATCGAACCTCAAACCCACAGCCAGGCGCTCTTACAATGGATAAGCTAAAAGAAGATTAAAATTCTTTGTTTAAGGCAAAGCGGGATTGAAATCCTTGCTTTAGATTCCAATGTTTTGGGGATTTTTATAGCCTTTTTTTCCCCACCCAATTTCTCAACAAAGATCCACATTTGGGCTGTCCCAAAAATACAAACTAGATCGTCTTTAGTTCTCAAATAAGTTTTCAAAGATCCAGACAGCGATTCAAAAGTTATTATGAAGGAAAACAAACACATACGGATTAAGTGTTTTCATAAGCCTCCTTCCTCTAGTAACCAACAATCTTTTAGAAACAGTTTATCTGCATTTAAATTAATAAAATGAGATTAATTCACAGGAATTTATTAACATTGTAATATATAAGATAAATTAATTTAAATCTTACAATTACACATAAAAATGCCAAAATTGGAATTTACGACAAAAAATTAAATCAGTACAGCGCAAAAGATTAATGCAGAAATTAAAAATTTTGACATAAATATATACATATTTCATTGAAATTTGCTAACTGGTTTATACATACATATTTTTTAATGTATTCAATAACATTTGGGTACAATATTAAAATTGGTAAGAGAAACAATTAAACTGATTTTTAAAAATACAGGAGTTTCCACCTCCACGACAAAGTCCTTTAAGTGGCTTCACTTCGTTTATAATTTTATTATTTAATGATAATATGCAAAAGAGGCTCAAGCATTTGCGATTGTAATGAAATGCATAAATATTACCGTTAGTATTCATAAAAGCCGTTTAATGTTTGTCCCATTTGGAACGAGACGACCGGTTTAGTGATGCGTGCAGCCTCCTCCCACTAACCCCACTCCCCGTCTCTTCAGTTTCAATATCAAAGATATCAACATCTGATGACATTATATGGCTCCTTTTACAAGTATGGAGGTGTCCTGCGCCCTACCTCGCGCCCTCTTCCATCCCCCTCTCGTGGTGTAGGAGACATTAGCTTAGTACTGGGCATTATTGTTTGTGGTCACACACTCTGGATATTAAATCATCCGCGCCTCTGACAGTTGGGATGTGCGGTAGGCCAATGTCTCTCGCTCCGCGCTCTCTCCTTCGGTAATGGGAACCGGTAATTAAGAGAAGCTGCAGACTGCTGAGTTGCCGGCGTTGTTTTTTTCTTTTGCCAGGGGCAAGGGTGGGTGGGGGTAGTTGGAAAGAGGGGGGGGGGAATTCATTTAGAGTCCCACCTCCTCTCTTCTACTGAGATCTCTTGTTGGCATCCCTTTTACCCCCTTCGTTGCTCTCTTTTCCAAACAGTAAAACTCTTGAGGTTAATTAGTCACCTCCGCAGGTTTTAACGGAAAGTGACAACTTCAAGAGAGACCTGCTCACAGCAGGAGTGCAAGCTTTTCATTCTCTAACCAATGAGAAAGATCTTCGCTAAATCAACTGGATTCTCAAATTTCACCCACAAAATGGCATGGAAGTAAAATTGTTTAAACTGCAAAAGATTACACTCGAATTAAAAATTAGATTAATTAATGACAAAAAGTAGCTTACTGGAATTAAAAATTACGAGGACTCAGAGGAGGGACAGTTAGGGTTCTTTTATGACGTCTTCTGCTTAGATCTCTACTCAACTGAATAAAATTTTTATTTTTCTAATACGGATATTTCATGATTTTCTAATTGATCTTAATTCAGTTTTAATTTTAGTTAGTTTTTAACGAACTGAGCAACGGAATTGGAGACTTAGCACAGAGCTAGCATTTTTTTATACTATTATTTTTTTTAAGTTTCATCTCACTTTTTTTTAAGTGCTCTCTGTTTTGTTTCTTTTTTAATTTTCATTTCATGATTTAAGTAACTGGATTCTCTTCCGGATGAACTCAGCTTCATCACAACTGACTCGTCCTCATCACAAAGGTCATGAAATAGCTAAACCAAGATATCAACTGGGTTCCTTATGCTTGAAAATGTGGCCTCAATTGAGTCACGAAACGGTCGCATTCTTTTATTTGTAAATTTCATCAATTAAAGTTTAATTTTAAATTGTGCATTGGCATTATTTTTGATCATGATGTTCCTGAGCTATGTTTATCGATTTGTCACAGGAAATTTCAGTCAGATATACTTTCGGCTGACCTCTATTTTCAGGAGACAGATTTTAATATTTCTTAATTTCAGAAAATAAACAATACTCCATAGATCATCTAAAGGAAAGAGAAGGTATCTCTATATTTACATAACCAATAGTAAGAAATGTGAGTTCCATTTTCAATCAAAATCTCTGTGCAATGTGTTTAATCCATTCTGTCTTAATTCTCCTCCTACTCATTTTGGTAATTGCGATGTCTGCGTTCTACCTAATGTAAATACGTGGTGTTCGAGATGTGAGTGCAAGACGTGGTGTCAGCACAGCCCAAGGCTACGTGGGAGGAAGATGGGGGTGCTTAACTGGATAATTAAAAGACTGTGGATAACGACGGAGAGATTGATGAAGAATCACTAAAGGAGAATCGAGGAAAAAAACAACTGGACTGTAAATAGGATATGGCTCAATGTGCGAAGGCATTTTTACTGTCCGGTTGTGATTTTTTTCCTCGATTTGTGAATTATTAAGGACGTTAAATTTTGCTTTTCGTTGCACTTATGATGTTTCTTATTTATAATTAAATTCATTGATGCCTTTCGGTGAAATACTGTAGATTTCACAGGATTATTTTTTAATTACTAGTTTTTTATCTCGGCGGCCATTCCCGGGATCGAGAATGCTTTTTCCTTAGTTTTCGCGCAGTCTGAGCCAAACATAAAGGGTAAATTCTGCTGATGATTCCTAATAAGGATGAAACAGCTGTTTAGGATTCCCGTTGATGTTGGCTCAGTGTGCGAAGCCATATTTACTGTCCAGTCGTGATTTTTTTCTCGCTTTATGAATTATGGACGTTAAATATTGCTTTTCATCACTAAAGGATAGTCGAACAAAAAAAGAAAAAATCACAGTTTGATAATCTGAAATAAATATACATTGTTTTTTCATATTCTCACTGCTTTCATTGTTAATAATGTATTTACGCAGAATTATTACATTATTAAAGTTAGCTTAATCTAAAAGAGGTAAACAGTTCTTAATTTGTTTTTTGTTTTTTCTCCATAAAAATTGAATCTGAAAATCAGTTTAGATTTCTCAAAATAACTTAATAGAATCGCGTACTTCCATGTAAACAGTTTGTTGAAAAATTAACATCCTGAATACAAAGTATAAGGTCTTTAAGTTGATTTCGTTTATTTTAATTTTTTTTCTCCTCTTGGTATTTCGAAGCGATAATAGATAATGATATCTCTAGGTAAATATCTAAGAAATTAGCGATTTGCTGTACAGAAAAAAAAAGTTGCCTTCTTTTCAACTAATATCGAGGCTAGACAAGCCTTGTTATGAAGCTGTTAATTCATGTAACACGTATAAACATTTTAATCTTGCAGTTTAGGAATGTATTCGAAAAGCAATAAACTTCCCAAACACATATTTTGGGCTTTGTAAGTAAAATGGATTTGAACGGTGTACCTTCACGGTTGTTTCTCATTCAGACGAGGTTCATCCAACTTTGTCAAATAGCGACAGGATCGTTCCAAAATTTTCGATTTCGGCAAAAGTCAGACTGGTTTTGGTAAGTCCCTTCAAGCTGTGAATCGTGGGAGATTTTACCACTTAAGCAAAAAAATCATTTTCTTTGCTCTCCATCGCAAGGGAAAAAAAAAGTCCATAAAAAATAGAATGAAAATTAATTTTTCAGAATGAAACGTACAGACGCGATTATTTACTATAAAGAATTAAAGTATAATAAGTTCCGACAACAAAGTGGTTTAGAAAAAAAAAATTGAAAATTGAAAGAAGGAAGAATATGAAAAAGAAAAAAATCTTCAGCCATCTATATTTTATTTCTGATTTATGAAAAAAATCCACGTACGACGGCATAAAAAACATGTGGCATTACGACAATAATTGTAACTTAAGCAAATTCAAAATATCTGCAGAAACCTCTTAGGAGAAAATAGGAAAGAAAATAGTATAAAGCACTGATATTTTCGGTAAAAATGCAAATAAACAGAAATCATTTACAGAAATAACGCAAGAGAATATTATTTTTACAATAATCTAAATTCCAATACAAAATTCCAAGACCGTCTCTGTTTCGTACTGTTTAAAATCTATCCCAATTCGTTGTTGTTAATTAAGCAGGAAAAAAAAAACCTGTAAAGGGACAAACTGTCAAACGGTTAAACGCCAAACGGTTCTCGCAATCAAAATATTGGTGAAGACTCCAGAATTGGTCGACAATATTTGTTGGGGAATAGGGGAGCGGACAATCATTTTATCCACTTTGCCAAGTTAAGTTCCAAGGGTGCAGTCGTAGGAGGATCAATGCCAGACACTACCCTCGTGCTTCCAAACATCCACTCTCCCCTCCTCCCCCTCATCCAATCGTCCAACTTTTAGTGCGTCTTCTCCACTGTAAGTGGTATTGATTATATTAACTCACTTAACTGCTAGTTGCTAGCATACAGAAAATAGAAAGAAGGTCAAACATTTATTTTTTCTCTCTCTCCCATTCTGTTCTTCTTTTTCTAATAAATTCCAATAGTGTGTTGGCAGAAGGCCATGTGGCAGTCTTTTCTAAGGCCACTTCTACTGTTATCACTTCACTTATCACCTGTACGAGAACACCTGCTTTTATAACAGAAAGCCCGTCATACACAAATATATGAAACAGAATCAGATAAGCCTTATAAAGATGCCCTCTTTCTCAACGGAAAAAAAAAAAAAATCCCCAAATGTAGACGCAGAAATAATTTTAATGGATGTTTATATTATGATGAAGATGATTATCAAAACATCAGGAAACAGGGTAATGTAGATGACTGCGTGGACTGCATCTAAAATAGTTTCCAAAAGAACTTTGTCATTTTGTGTTACTATGTCCGTCTGTCCGGTCCGAGATTTAATCTACTTCGTTAAACAATTCACGCAAGGACTTACAATAAAACAGAAAAAGACTTAAGTTAGGTATAAATCTTATGAAATCGTAATCATTACACTCTGTTCGATCAGCCCTTTGATTTGATTAACTTTTCATTGAATATATTTCGATTCTAATACCTCTACACTGATAAATATGTTAATATATTGACGTATAAACCAAGAAGGGACCACTAAAAAAAAACAACTTAAAATTAAAACACTAGAGAAGAAACAAAACAATGTAAAAACATACTGGTATTCAAAATTACATTTTCCTATGATGCCATTTAGATTGGCTTCAATTTTACGAAAATAAAGACATAATATCAACAAATTCTTGATTTTTCAATAACCTATTCGTTTCCTTCCTCCCACTCCTCTACACAACGTAACCTTTGTCAATACAGTTTGAGCACCACTGATGTAAACCATTGTTTGGCCAAGTGGATTTTTTTTTGTTTCTTTCTTTCCAAGTCATTTCAGAGACGGCTTAAGAAACCGCGTGTATTAATGGAAGATGTTCCTCTGGCAATGTGTGACGAAGATGCATCCCGAGCAACTTGCCTCACACACCCATCCAGAGTGCTTTTTCCTCCCTTCCCATACAACGCTGAATGCCGTGATGGATGCCACTTGCTCTATGGGTGAATGGTAATCAACCATTCCTGTCAATACAAAGAGACGGCCTCCATCAATGAGATTGATGATTTATTCAATCCCACCGGATATTTCGCCCTCTTTTCCACTCTGTGTACGTTCCTTCTTAATTTTTCTCTCTCTCTCTCGGCCGTATGAATGTTTTTTTTGCTCTCCCGTCTCCCACGCTTTTCTAATTCTCTCTCGCAGGACATCGCAAAACTCCGAAATCAATGGCAGCAAAGAAAAAAAAAGGGAAAAGAAACGGAGAGCGGAAGAAATTAAGAAGAAAACATGCAAAAGAAAAGAATAGAAGGAAAAAAAAAGTACACAAAAGAAGATGCAAATGTATGGGGAGTTGAACATGACGTGTTAATTACCGACAGTTTCATTAATAATTTTCAAAGTTCGATCAAAAAATATACAATACAGGCCTAAAACACCATTAAAAACTCAGGCCATACTTACAGTTAATAACTGTCTAATTTTGACCTACACTTAAATTATTATACTTTAAAAAAATAAAATATAATTTCATTTCGTTTAACTTTCATTTTATTTTAGTAAGGACACTTCTTATTCATTTTGTAGCTATACAATGCACATTTTTAATTCAAAAGATCTTTTTTGAAGTTACAATGTATTTATTAACCTAATGACAAGTCTAACAACTTTTTTCTGATCTACCATAACTTCACAAATTTCTGGTGTGCCATAAACTTCATTATATTCAATGGCATTTAAAGTGGTGAACTGCGGGATTTGAGAGACCAAAATTATTCTGTTGGTTTATTGGCGTAGTAAAATAAAAGATGAAAAATCCCTTTAAATACCGTACTTTTTTTCAGGAGATTAAAATAACCTAAGACATTTTAGTTGATAAGCTCAGGAAAAGATTTAGTGTATCCCTACCATCTACAAAACAGAATCGCAAACATTATTCGAACACTGTATCAAACTGTTATATTGCAGTTGATAATTTTTTTCCTTGCAATACGGGCCTGGATTGCACATATCGAGGGGGCCTGAATATTGACTGGACAACACTACAATCTTACCCATTATTAATTTCTTCGTAAAGGCAAAAATTTTTAAAAGATGTTTCAAACTGTTTTTAAAGTGTGAATTCTTTTCATACTTCCTTTGTGTAACCTAAAAACAAGATTTCTGCGGTGAACAAATCGCTGAGAAAACGGAGTCGACAGAATAGTGGGTCCTACTGATTTCTGCCCAAATCCTTGCAATAAATAAATTTAAAATAGGATTTTTTTCCTACCTTTAGGAAGATCACACTTCCAGGATAGATGTTGAGAGATGCGAGCGTTGCTTTGTTATCGGTCAACTCCCGTCCGTCCAGGCTGAGATGTTGGTCGTAATTTGCAACATGAAACAACTTCATTATCTAAAGAATAAGAAAACAACAACAATAAAAAAAACAGTTACTATTTTTTTAATAATAATAACTGTATTAAAAGAGACAACGCAAAATAACTTTAAAATCTTACTCCTAAAGTTTTTCCTTTTCCGTTTTAATCATTAAAAATTGATTAATAAAAGAAGATATAAAAAAATACAATTTATACTTTTGTGCATTATCCAATGAACCACTATTTTCCTGAGACGGTCAATGGCCACCGAAAACCGGAAGTTGCCTGGACTTAAAGCAAACATCTAGGCCATGAGGAGTCCAAAGAGTTAGAACTCACGGGACTCCGATTCTCGGTTTGGGTTGTGAAGGACGTTACACGCACACATACGGGAATCTTATGCTCATCCCTATATAGTCTCTAAAAATCTATAATTCACGAATACTATTTGTTGCTGAAATAATTAACAGCAACGTTTTTGCTGCGAAATGATTATTTTCCGTCTTGCAAAATAGTCTGTCAGGCTTATGTGTAAGTTGTTGCCACCTACAAAGTGCAAATGTCTTCAGATGCACACAAATAAGTTTTACGTTCACAATAAATGTTTTATATAGGTATTTTCAAAAGATGTCGTAAGGTTAAGTTGAAGTCTTGTTGGAAATTAACTGTAAATTCATGTTTGTACTGGCTACTTATTTAAAAAAAAAATACGTATCATTCTAATGTTAATTACTGTTGTAATAAAAAACTATGCAGCCAAAATCGAAACGTTATTCTTTCAAGCATTGTACTTTTTTTCAGTTTTTTTCTCAACTGCTTCTATGTATTCTTCAAGTTCTTCAATCGCCAGGGTTTTAGTTACCAGATTAGTTTAAATTACTAAATTTCCTTTTGCTAGCTTTTTTTTTTTTTTTCATTTAAATGATTCTATCCTCAAAATCTTTAAAATCTGGAATATTTTAATTTAAAGCCTGTTAAAAATTTGAATTTCAGAGAATTACTTAATTCGCTTTCTCTCTGAAGTTGGCGCAAAGTATAGAGTAGATGGCGATCTTCAAACATTTTTTATAATTTCTTAAACTTAAAAAGTTCAAAAAATTAAATAAGTATATAGAATTTAATATTAAATGTAAAAAAAACAAAAGAATAAAGTCCATTAACTATTAGACCTTTTTAAATTATCCTAAATTCTTGAAACATGAAGGAAACTTGTAACACAAAATAAAATAACAATTAAATTAGCAAAATTTAGAATAAATAAAAGAACTTGTAGAAATTAAAAAATCAACAACCTTGTTGATTCAATAGCAAGGCAAAAAAATAAAATTGTTTTCATAACGTACAAGAAACCATTGCGATCCCTTGCATGTTTCATTTTCTATAAATTATAATTGAAACAAATATATAAAATAATTAAGAAAAAAAGGGAATAATTAAAAAAAATTAAAATATGATAAAAAAAATATGAAGAAAACGCCCCCATTTGCAGTTTTCCTCACGATGCTATTCGACCATTGGTCTGACCATTATTGTTGCCGTAATGCAATGCACGACTACGAATACGAGCTAAAACCACTCAGAATGCCTGCAGTATGTTAAGAATACTGTTTCGGAAGTGTTATCACGTGACTGTAACTCGTATTTTCCCCCCATCTCTACAAGTCATAAGGGGTTAAGTACGACTCGTGTCTATCCGACTTGTAGTTTGGGTGTAAGGTAAAAGCTCCCTCCCCTCTTCCCATTACACTTTTCGAGGTCTTTAAAAATAAATAATAAGCTTGTTGAGGATTTATTTTTATTTCTTTAAATTCTGAAGTTACTACTTTCGTATGCCTGGGTATGGTTTGTCAGTCAGTTCCAATAATTTGAATTTGGGGTAACCTAAAAGGCTATCTTTGCCTATTTTAAGAGTGATCCTGCAATTTTTTTAATAAGATGTTATAATTTTATGTTACAGTAACTTGAATTAAAATGCCGTGCCATCTGTCTGAAATAAAATGCACCATCTAACCTATGTATTAGAGAGAGATGACGCAACACAAAAATCTCTTTTGGAGATTCAAGATGGCCTCCACCATCTCCATAAAAAACAAAAAAAAAAAAAAAAAAAAAACAAAGACAACATCACCAGCATCGATATGTAATCGATATGAATGAATGTAAAACACCTACATCAGCTGAATAAGGTTATTAATAACACTGCATCTAATAGCAATGCTGGATAGTTAAGAAAGGGGCAGAACAAAAGCGGCAGTTCTGTTAATTTCCTAACCCACCTCTTGAGTCTTTGCTGGAGGGATACAACGAATGCTACATCTCTACTGATGTACCATTATTTCAAACGATATACACCAATAATGTACTCGAATTTACTGTATTACAATCAATGCACTGAACGAACACTCAAATGTCACGATCTCCAAACTTCAATTTTTTTGGGGTCCCTAATTTTAAAGTTCTTGTATTTTCTAAAAAAAAAGACCATCGTCAAATTTAAAAAATACTCTTATTTTAAAATTTTGAAGAAGAGGAAGGTAACAAAAATAAACATAAGCTTTACATAACTGTTTGTAATTTCTGTTGTACAGGGAATTGAGCTTTTTTTCTTTTTCTTTCTTTTTTTTTTTTCGTAATTTACCAATAAAGTATTTCTTGTAAATAATTTATTCTTTGTTGATTACATAAGTAATTTGCTTTCCTTCAATATTCGGAAAGACAACAGCAATTATTTTCAATAATAAGAGTAAAGAAAACATACGGAGGTACAGAAAGCCAAAAGATAGGCTGGGTTCAATTTATCTTTCTTTTTTTTTTGCTCCCTTCTTAATGGAACTAAATAAAGAAAATAATGCACGTCTGCAGCACGAAAAGTCATTCGATAAAGTAAACAACCACCATAAGATGCAATAAGTGAAACACACACACACACGAAAAATAAACAAAACACAAAAACAGAAGAATCGTTATTTTTTTTTTTTGAGCTCGCACAGGGAAAGCATCAGACAATCAACACAAAATAATGATCGGAAAATAGAAAGACAACATTTGCTGTTTGCAGATAACCATAAACTGAACAGAGGCTCCAGTGACTGTCATCCTGCTCAAAATGAAACGGAAACACGACGAAGGAAATAAAGTGACAGAGGTTAAGAACTTCGGTCAATTGTCGGCATTTTCGCCGTTTATCTCAACTGTGATGTTTTTAAGTGCATTTGTAATTGTGACTAGATATTGGTAGATTCGTGGTAGCCAAATGGCAAGACGCTTGATTTAAGACATACCGTGGATTTTGCCACTATAAATTCTCTTCCAGATGGGTCTTAGGTATATTCATCCTTCTAGAGAATGAGTTTCCTTCCCGAGGGTTGAAAGCGGCGGACGTCGGACTGACCATCTGACCTCAACTTAGTCCCGTTGGTCATGAAATGCCGGGAGCCTACTACGACTCCAAACGCCCGATGTGCAGGCATGTAGTGGGATATTTTAATCTTAACTTAATTGTAATAGATTCCCTTTACGTTTCACTTAAAAAAGTACTGAGGGTATAACTATCCAGTTCACAAAATCCTGTAATCACTCAATGTACCGTAAAATCACAACACTCTTAAATACAGAGCTCATCAGTACCCATCTAATTTCCTTCGAATCTCCTGACCTTAATGCTTATGATTTCCAAAAAGCTTTTTACCAAGAAATGCGTGTTCGAGTATATGCGTTTGCGTAGTGAGTTGTAAATTTATCTATAAGGGTACATCAATACTCTTCACAAATCATTAGACTTTATTAAGCAAGCGAGCTAAGTTTGATAGATTTTGGAAAATATCTCTCAATAAATGGGAGAAATGTAAACTTAACGTTAATTAAGATAAAGCGTATTTCTTCGTGAAACATATTCTTCTGTGAAATTAGCTTCTCATCTGCACTCGTAAACGTTAATTGTTATTTAAATAATTTTTTGGGAAAATATTTTTACGCTTACAGGAAATTATTTCAGACCGGCAGAGTTCAGAGCTTTTTTCCTTTTTTTATTTTTATTGTGCAGTTATTATTTTATCTTTAATTTTTTTTACCATTAATCCTAATGACTCTGTACTGAGACCTCGTTGTTTACTGGTGACTATTCCCAGCTGATGATCGCCAATAAAGCACGAAACGGCCGTTCTGGGATGTCACCTAGTCAACGCTTAGTCTCAAACAATGTTAATTGCTTAAACTCGACGACTGGTGGTTCGACAAATCTCGAAATTAATGTCAGTTAAAAAAACAACTTACCTGCACTTTTAAATCCATCAGAGTTTGATTGGAAGACACGATGATTTCTTTTTCACCCCTTGTCCTCCTTTGTCTCAAGCTACGTCGTACTTGTGTGGACGATGTCTCATTGTGAGCCTTTTCGGAACCATTGTTCAGCTTCTTTTTCTTTTTCGGAATTCCCACCTGAAAATAATGGAAAACGAAATGAAAACACAACGGTGTAAGAAAACAATAATAACAATAATAATTCTAATCAATTTGTAAACATTAATATTCTAAAACCTTAATATCCACTACCGATTGATGTTCTGCATTTTTTTCTCTCCTGAATACATTACGAACAAACATCAAATTATTTCACCTTCTAAAAATTTGAAATAAGTATCGTTTTCAATCCTAACTACTAATATAAAAGCGAAAATCTGCAAGCTTATTTATTTGTTTGTCATTCAATCATGCCTCAACGATCGGAATGAATGTCTAGGACAAGGAGTAAGATGTAGGATACTTTTCATCCCGGTCGGTCAAGTAGTTCCCGTGGGAGGAATGAAAAACTTTCCAAAACTGTCCAAAGATACCGCAGTTTTCAATGAGTGCATTTAAAACATTCCCAAAACTGGTGATAGATAGCGCTCGCGCCGTTTCAAATCGCGCCACAGATCTGAATAAATATATGATAAGGTTAATTAATACATTGGATTTCAATATGTTTCATACGCAAGTATTGTTTCAAATTTAAGCTTTAGTTTAATTTTAGTTCTAAGTTTCGGTTTTTACTTTACTTGATGTAATTTGATTTTTCGAATAACTAATGCAAGACTTCCGGAGCGAAGCGACGATAGCGGCTGATTTTACAAAAAAAAAAAAAAAAAATCAAAGGGATGACATTTAATTAAAAAGGAATCTCAAACGCAAACTGAAAAGAAAACTCTACACTGAAAACTCTATTGTAGTCCAATTTATATACAAATACTGGAAGATATTTTTCCATAATTTCGAATTTTTTTTTTCGACAAAGAATAGTCTCTTCATCGACAGGTACGGATAACATGTACGGAAAACCATAAACCTAACTGTCCTTTCAAAATAGGCGATAACCAACAGTGTAAACGTCAAATTGTCGAACAGATTTAAAATATTGATAAGTAAGAAGATGTAGTTTTTTTACCCCAAATGAAGATAGCTTTGACATCTAAACTATAATTCTTACACAACGACAGCTAATCAGTTTAACGGCTTAATCTCGATTAAGAAATGCTGCTTTTTTATTAAGATTAGGAAATACGATTAAAGAAAGAAAGGTCTTGCTGCAAGGAAAACGATTGGACTAAAATTTGCAAGATTTTTCATAATGGAAGATTCTACACTTTTCGATACTGAATGAATAAATCATATTAGAAAATGCCTAATCATCGTCTAAATTGTAATCTTTTCTTGAAATCATATCAATTTTTAGTCGAAACAAAAAACAAGAGATTCAATTACTTTCTTAAAATTTCTTTAAATAAGTTGATCATATAAATTCGATTAAAAAATTAAAGGTTTTTTTTGTTAAAAAAAAAAAGGAGGTTTTGGTGAATTGCGAACAAACCACAACAAATTAACAGCTAAATTTTATCTTAAGAGTTCCTCTAATAGGAGATAAATGTTCTAATGTAATCCCAGTTAATATACATTTACATTATCGAGCTCAATTACAATAATAGCCTGTCTGATCACACTTTTCTCCAAACTCCGTCATAAATTAGCGCAAACGACCTTTTAGGAAAGTCAACGCCAATATCTCTAATGTGCTCGTTGTGTCTTCATCTAACGCTCCTGTTCATCCCAGAAGACTTCTCCACTCGATTCAAGCCGGGAATCTGTGCTCTCTACATTAACTTAGAAACGCTATCCAAGGGTGATCACATCTCTATTGATATTACAGGAACCAATGTACGAAGGACAGTTAACAATTCTTTGATACTATGGAGGTTACACTTCACTTACGCGCGCGTTTCTTAGTACAAAATCGAAAATGAACAATTCTTTACATCTCCACCTCTGATCGTGTTTTTAATATTACATCCGCTGGGCAGATTTCAATAGTTATTCAAAGATATGGCGTTCCCGATTCAAGGGAACTGTCCGCCCAGTTCTAATGCTGATATGATAGCCACAAGTAATTATTAATTCTGCTAAGTCCAATCAACTATGTCTTCGGGTTTAAAAAAAAAGGTGCCAAATTTTGTTTACTACATTTAGCAGCATGTGAAATTATTGTAAGTGCATTAACTATCTTCCATTATATTTTTGTGTTATTTCTCCCAATCTACTGTTATTCAATCAAGCTGAAACCTGCTAGAAGAATTGTGGGTATATCATTCTTTTGAATCAAAACATAGATCGTTAACATACAATAATTAAAATATTAAACAAAAGCCGTTGCTTTTTCTACAGCGAGCGTATGTGGAACTTCATACGCATCTTAAGGTGCAGCCATTATTCAGGAAAGAAATTTCGATTCCATCGTCTAGGGTTTAGATGAAACTTACAGCTCGTTTTCATGAGAAATAAAGCGGGGTCGAGCTTAAACCGTCTAAATTGACGTTTAGTAGGATATATAGTTTCAGCCAATAGGCACTTAGATTAGCTAGTTATTTTGTTATTAACTTAACGCATTATCAAATCCTATATACCGTATATATAAGCTGAATATACATACAGTCTACAGTTTAAGTTGAAGTTTCCAATACTTGTAGTCTTTGGGATCGCAGGAGATAAAGCTCCCGACGTTTCCTGATCAACGGGGCTAAGTCGAGATCGAGTGTCCGCCCGCCTTTAATCATCGGGAAAGAAACCCGGTTCCCATTTTACATAGACATGGTCTGTGTGGACCCATGTCTGGATTAGAATTTAGAGTGGAAAAATTCCCGATCTCGGTCGATGATTGATCCCTGTCTCCCTCCAGCCCTCAGTCCAGGGCCTTACCACTTGACCAACAGATATAATTATCAAATCCGATTTTATGATAGTAAACACTGTACACTGTTTGACTAAAAAACACGCTCAGAAAACACTAAACGAAACACGCTCAAAAATTGCCCGATCACCGCGAAACTTTACAGGCGAATACCTAGGGCCAAATACGTAAATGATCAGAAAATCACAGCCAATGACGTCAAAGTTCGCCCGCAGAGACATCTGTGACAATGGATTGTGGTTGCATTAGCCTCCACGAACTGTGAGAATATCTCGACTCGGATCCGTGCAAATTTCGAGTAGTTGAGCAACACATCCTCCGTACCAACTTCACGGCCAAACGTGAACGTTGACAATATTTTACAACCTGTTGTGACGCCGTCTCTATCGCAGCATCCCGGGCCATTTTTCAACAGGATAATGCTTGGCCACAAGGCATGGCTCTCCCATGACTGCCTCCGTATCTCAACACCTTCCAGGGCCAGCCCGATCTTCAATCAAACATGTTTGGGGTATGATGGGAAGCCGCCTACCTCCATCCCGGAATGTCGCCGAATTGGCCAGTCAACTGGACACCATCAGGCGTGCTGTACTTCAGACATTATCCGTGAACCCTATGCCAATTCGGATAACCGCTTGTATGTGAGCCAGGGGTAGAGCTACAACTTATTGTTGTTCCATTCGTGTAGCTGTTTATCCGAATAAATGGCCCAACTGATCTGGAATTGCAATTATTTCCTTTCCTATATATGTATCTTACACATACCAATTGGTATTTTGATTGGATGATTCCTTCCTGGTGTTTCATTTCTTTAATTGTAAGCTTGTGTGTTTACAAAGTATAACAAAACTAGCAAAGCTTTCGGGAATAAAAACTTGTAAGGAAATGTAAAAACTTGATAACACTTTATGCTAAGCTCGATCTGTTAAAAAAGATATGTTACACAATTTCGTTTCACGATAATACACGGAAGTACCTTGTAGAAGAGAAATAGAAATATATGATTTTTTTTTTTTTAAAAAACGATTTAATTTTTTAAGTAGCAAATATTATAATAATTAAATATAATAATTTATAATTATATTACAAAAAAAAGTGTTCTACTGGACAAGTAGATCCTTAGGCGCCCAAGAGATTTAGGCTCAAACGATTCACGACCCACGGGACTAGCCGAGATCGCTGATGGTCAATCCGACGCCCAACCGCCACCATCGACAAACCCGATACTATTTTACACATGACTGGTGAATCATAGTTCGTCTGCAAAAGTAACAAACATGGAGAAAATCTCTGATCACCGCCAAGAATTGAACCCGGCTCCTACATTTCGCAGTCCAGTGCCTAAACCAGTGGGTTATCGGACCCATTATAATTACAGTCTAACAGATGGATGTTGACGATCTCGTTTGCGTGAGAATTACGGAAAACACGAGATCTGGCCTTTAGCCTCTTCAGCAGGTCTCAAGGAATTTAGCATTTTGAATGTCTGTCACTAGGAAAATGCTACCTAATGAATTTATTGTTTGTTTATTGACTATTTTCAATTTATAAAAACTATATTAAAATAGAGTAAAAGTCTCATGCATTTCCCCGTATCATAATTCATTTAAATATTTCAATTTACTTCGCCATTTTGTGAGAAGACATGAATAGAGGCTATTCTCGCGTAAATTACGTGAAATCACGAAAATACGAGATCGTGAAGATCCGTCTATTGGACTATATATTTAGAGAAAAAAATAATCTGAAGTACAATAAATCAGCAAGTAAGGTCCAAAGTTATTAAATAAATTAAAATAAACTATTTCCATTGCAACGAACTTCTGAAATAAAATCATTCTCATAATCAAACTGATGAACACACACAAGATGCACCAAGTAGGTAACCGACAAAAACTCATCCATCTAAAAAAAAAAAAAAAAGATAAAAAACAAAATAAAATAAAATAAAATAAAAAAAACCCAAGTTAAAAATAATCTCGGCCTAGACCAAAAATACGCTTTTCAACAGGAGAATGACATCACCGAACTAAATTCAACAGGAGTTCTGGAAGAAAGTACGTATTATTCGGACGCTTTTTTTCTTCATTTTCTTTTTATCATCTCCGTCTTATTTTTTTTTATACTCGTCTCCTTAAACTTGGTTCCCCTTTTCCTAATACCATTCTTTCCGAAATTCAAGTGGGTTCGCCATTGGGCCGGAAAGAAAATGGGGGCGAAAAGAAACAAAAAAAAAAACTTGTAGTAATGACTTCTATAAATCTCTCTCAATGGCCGCTGCTGATGAACAGTGGTGAGAGAGGATTCCCTCTCTGAAAGAAAGCTTAAGTGCGAGACGGAGGCAAGTTTTAAAGAAAAAAGAATGCATATATGTGATAGAAGGAAGTGCTAATGTATTAAACCGATGGTTTGTCATTTGTGGCTGATGGCGAAGGATGATGGCAGCAGCAGCGTATGTGTATGTTTATATATAGCCTAAATATGGAATTTACACCTGGCGACGATTCCTACGACTTCTACAGGAAACGAGGGTGAATTATTAATTAAACAACCTCAAAGAGAAATAATAGGTTGGGGAGAGTATTTGCACAGTAAAGTAGCAAATCTGAAATCAAGAGAAAAGAAAAATTGATGCCATAAATACTTCTAAAAAAAAATTATTAACCCCTCCTTTTTGTT
Organism: Thereuonema tuberculata; assembly: GCA_023159025.1. NCBI lineage: Eukaryota > Metazoa > Arthropoda > Chilopoda > Scutigeromorpha > Scutigeridae > Thereuonema > Thereuonema tuberculata. Next base: position 51,098,146 of record JAFIDM010000005.1, read on the forward strand.
TTTTTAAAGGTTTTAAAACATAATTTAAAGTTTATTTTCGCGGAGAGTAAACTCAGTAATAATTCTGCGCTTTCCATTTTAAATTATTTTTCCTTATTACAAAATCAATTTTCCATTATTTTTATTGCTCATATATAATGCGGCTTCACGAAGAAAATTAAATAGATAGTAATAATGAGAATATCTAAAATAAATGGGGGAAAAAGTTTTTAATCAAATTTAAATTTTTTTTAATTCTGGATTATTGATTCTTACTCGCTTTATTCGTCAACTGTCTGCAATATTTTAAGATATTAAAATAATGTTTTCATGAATAGTTAAAATTTGTTGAAGTTATCATTTACCCAATGTAAAAGATATTAGTGATTGTCCAATTTTTATTTACTTTAAAAAATTAAATTGTTTTCTGTTATTTAATGTTTCCACAATGTCTAGAAAATTTAGAATTTTTCAAAGGTAGTGTCGAAAAGGTAAATTATCGTCAATTCATTATATCTCTGAAGACACGTGATCTCAGTTAACCAATCATTATCAATTTCCTTTCTTCACGTCTGGAATACCGTCTTAAGTTACTTCCGGTGTTAACATCAAATTCGTCATCGCACTACGATGTTTAATTTTGATTACTTTTGATGGTTTTTCAATATTAAGAATATTTTTATATTATTATTTTCGTTTCATAAAAAGTCTGTTTTTAGTCCATTTCTGTTATCGATGACTGCTGCTCTCTTTTCTTGCCCGGCGTTTCAAACAATGGGTTAGGCTTAGTGGTAAGCGAGGCTTCGGTTTCCTTAACAATATTGAAAACTGAATGAGATGAAATACCTGTTGCTTCAGTCGTTTTACGATAGACGTAGACGACTTGAAATAAAAAATAACATTCCAAATGATTCCTCTCGATTGACTCTTCAAAGTTTTGTGTGCTGACAACGGTGTGTGCTCAGCAGCCGCCATGATCAAAACACATACCACGTTCAAAACGGAAGTATGCGGAGTAACTAATGCTCAATCGTAAACCATATATAATCGTTTATGTTTTCTGAAATGTAATGAATTGATTGTAGTAATAAAATTCCAATTACGCGAACACAATACAGTACATTTCAACAGGAATGCTGTTTCTTTATTACAGCGTCTGTCTTAGGACAATTATTTCTATGATTCTTGAATGTTCTATTTCTCTCGGATTACCCTATGAACAGGAATTCAACATTTATCCAAAGCCTAGTCTATCTGTAGTTGCCGCAATATTAGAAGCTAAAAAAAAACGAAAAAAAGTCCTACTGGATAATCGATTGTTCAATCAGCTTTTTGTGCGCCATCTATTCTGAACAGCGTCTCAAACATTTTAATTATAGTGTATCTATAATCGTTGTAAATACTGTAGTGTTCCAAATTTTTTAGTCATTTTTTTTTTTCTTTTTTAAGTAGAAACATATAGCCGTCGACGATCAAAATAAATTTCAAGATTTTTAAAATAATCATTTTACAGCGACATATTATGCTCAAAAGGCACATAAAGCCTGTATGTGATGTCACATGTAATAACAGTTCACTGTTTTGGAAAAGTTATCAACGCGTTTTTTTTTATTTACAATATGGAGGAATACTGTTGAATGTTATTATTAGAAATAGCCATAATTCAATTTGTTTAGTCAGAATTCCTTATATTTTAAGCGACCTATATTTTGAGAGCTGTTGCGTTTGGTCCGTCCGTGTCTGTCCTTCCCTAACAACTCCCGAACGGAATGTCGAACGGCAAACGGACTTTACCATCGTGTTCAGAGGCCCAAACACCGTAGGAATGGAGTATTTACATCTCCCTAACCGGAAAAATGCGGACAGAGTTTCCGCAAGTTTGGGAATTTTTTTGCTCGACAACTACTGATCCGATTGACTTGAAATTTGGGTATGCTTGAAAAAGACAATCCACAATGCATTTTCAGTCAGAGAATGGGGAACCACAAGAGATGGAGATCCCTACTATCAAACTCCATCTCTTGTGGTTCACCGTTCTCTGACTGAAAATGCATTGTGGATTGTCTTTTTTCTACAAAGTGGAGATTGTTATTTAACACTTGGATATGCTTGGTTTAGAGTGTCTACTATATAATATATATTTTTTATTCGACCGTATCTATAATAGTTTGCGGACTGTGCCCGCTTTTTCCCTGATGGGCAGAAATAAGAAAAATATTCATTTAGACACTCTAAACTAAAGCATATCCAAATATCAAGTCGATCGCGTCAGTACTTGTCCAGGAAAAAAATTCCAAACTTCACCTTTTTCCGGTGGACAGTCATCTAATACCAGCGCTCCAAATTCGCACCTGAAGACGAATTGAAGTCCAATCGATTTGTATCTGTTTATTCGAAGTTACTGACTACAAAATTGATTTTCACGAACAGAGGTCATCTTTTCCTTATGTAGCTTCCAGAAAAAGCTACATTATTAACAAAAGTCACAACAGAGTTCCGGCTCGAAAATTTCAAGCGGCGGGCTGTTGAAATCTCGAAAATATATCGTCGTTCGTCGAGATTTAACGAGAAATATCGAAACTGGAAAACTTCCTGTTTTAATTAATTCTCTCGACTATTCAATGCATTTTTATATCTTATATTATAAAAGCGTTATTCTGTCTGTCATAAGACTTTACGTTTTTCCAATTTTGTGACCAAACTATAAGAGATAGATTGGTCATGCAAATGGATAAAATGTAGATCTTTTTAAGACAAACAAAATGCTACAAAAATCTTTCGAAAAAAGTTTTTGGTTTCCAAGATGGCGCCTTTTAAAGGGTCAAATTTTGACTTCTCAATTTAAATGAAAAGCATAAAAGCTGGAAGAGAACATTATATTGAGAAAATGTTGGTATTTGAAGTACTATCGAACGATATATCAGGCATTCACAAACGTTTCTGCGTTTGCAAGATACATGCAAAAATGTGTGTGGCGCAACCCCAGGTGTGTGGCGCCAACCTGCAATACAGCTGAGCTAAGCGGAGAAGGCTACAACGGGCTGGGAAGTCGTATATTCTCTGATCTCAATATTAATTTGCTAAATAAATAAAGTTGTTTTCTTTTGTAATGCTATACATGCAAAGGTTCCGGAGCGAAGCGACGTACCCGGCTAGTAACTCAATGTTTATTTTCATAAATAAAACGTAGGTATGACGTAATTACCAATTGTAAATTTTCTGTCTGATGGAAGGCGATGTGGAAGATTGAATTTTAAAGCTTTTTGTTGAATGGCAATCTACCCTGACATTGCCATCGATATACTCTACTCAGACGCCACGTCTAAAACGGCCTTTAGGTGAAGTTTAGGTTTTAATGGGTCGCCATTAATTTTATGCTTTTAGCACAAACATTTTTTTTAAATTTTTCTTAAATTTACTTTCTTCACAAAGAATTTTCCAATCTTCCCAAGAACAAATTATGTCCTCTGAGAAACAATTTAAAGTCCTGGGTTCAGTGAGTCACACGTAAATTATATGATAAGAGTAGCTTAATCTTCAGACAGATTATTAAAAATCCTCAAAGAAACCGAATCTCACCGAATCATGTAGTTTAATGAGATCATTAATACAGAGATGACTTTTTTTTTTGTTGTGGACTCTTTATCGTATCAAACTTAATAAATACAGGGCAATCAAAAAGTTTCTGATACATTCATACTTAAACATGGAAGATTTATTTAACGGAAATAAGAACATTTCCTGAAACGAGCAGAGGATTAAATCAGCAAATATAGTTAAAAGCGTTGAATGGAGTTTGTAACGGCTCAGAACAAGGTTAAGGTATAAAGTAATTTTATTTGAATCCGTAATTCAGTCAGAATTACAATTTCGCGAATTTTTATATGTACATCAATAACATGGTTAGGTTAACAGCAGCATCTATTAACCTCATTTTTACTAAATTAGAAATTACTTAAAGATAGATAAATATCCCAAATGATATCCAAAGGACGTTTCAACCTTATCTGAGGTTATTATCAACTTAATAACCTCAGATAAGGTTGAAACGTCCTGCCTCTCTTCTAAAATACGACGATAAGTTACATTAGTAATTTTGACCAACCTTGTATCATTTGGGATATTTATCTACCTTTCAGTATTTATACCAATCTCCCAACCTATAAATTAGAAATTAGAAAAAAAAAATTGAATTTTTAAATATCTCAAGGCCTATTCTGGTTAAGAAACGGGAAAAAGATGGACTGAAATCTGTAAGCAAACTGTTTCAATGTTATAACTTTATTCAAAACAATAAAAGTTTTAAAAGGTTAAGATTAGATCAGTTATGACTGAATAATTTATTTATTATGCATCTCTAAATTATGATTTTCTTGATTCTTTTATCGATAAAACAGGCAAATACTATAAAAGTGGATTTAACAACGCGAAGAAAACGTTCACTTATATCTATTCAATGAGAATTAAAACATACAACAACAAAACACTTTCACGTTAAGTCAGTTACATGATCTGCGGAGCGGCCGCAGTTCGAGGAAGGAAGGACGGACGGATAGCTTGCGAAACGAGCAGGGTTTTTTTAAAAAAAGAAAAAAACTTTATTCTACATTTTTTTTTAATTCTTCAATTCAATCGGGAAAGAAAAAAAATGAAAATTATATAATGAAAATTAGCAACAACAATGAAACAGAACGCAAAGATTGAAATGCTCAACAAATAAATGATATACGCTGACTTTTTTTTTTCATTGCTTAAACGCGTCAGTCCGTTTTTATGTTAGATTTAACTCAAATCAAGATGAAATAAGATACTCCACTTGATGTTAGGATTGAATAACTAACCTACTTAAAGCTTAACCTTAAAAAAAGTTGCAATAAATTTAAAAATAAATAGGCTAAGAAAACAAATAAAAATTTTATTTCTTCAGAAATAAAAATGTTTAATTAAATCACTGTCACCAAAATCTATAACTCTTAATGAAGGGCGATGTCTATGGAGGTAGAGCCCCTATTTTTGAAGAACCAAGTACACAAGAATTGAGAATTATATTTCGACCAAGAATTTTCGCTGCAGTAGATGCACAGAAACTGGGCAGACGTAATCAGGAGGAAAAAAATACGAAAGAGAAAAGAAAGCCTAGAAGGATTTTTATCTAGAAGAAGAAAAAAAAGAAAAAAGAGGCGGAGGAGGAGGAGAAAAATAAAAAAGAGCGGAAGCGGAAATAAGATGGAAAGGAGTTACAGGGAGAAGGGGGCAAAAAAAAAAGTTTTCTTGCGAAGGAAAAGGCGAGTTCCGATTGGTAGTTGGCGAAGCGTCGTAAGAAGAAGGATGGACTAACGGTGGGATGGACGTTTGGGTCGTCGGGTGATTAATGAATGCGCCACTCTTGTCCAAAATTAATGAGACGTCGTACCCAGGAGCCTTTCTGGATGAGCATGACGAGCAGAGGGTGGAATTTATCGGCTCGGCTTCAAACTGCCTGGGCTTCGGTAGATGATGGTTGAGCCGAGGGCCTCCGATCCACTATTATTGGAATACTCATTGTATAAGAGGAAAATCGAGATTAGGATGTATCTGTCAAAGTGTGGATAACTTTAGATGGACAGACAGTGCCTGGGTTTCCAAGAATGATGGGTCTGCTTGCGGTTTAGATTTATTTCTTTTTTATTGAAAATGTCCCAGTTATTAAATATCAGATATTAAATACTTTTTCTATAAAACCTAGTATAATCTTTGGGAACCAGTCATTCCCTTCCTAATTTAATTTCGGAACAGAGCCGTCATTTCAGAAGAATCAAATAGAATGTTCAAGCCCTAAGGCAATTAGTAAATTATTAATGTTGTAACAGAAGATTATTTCAAATATCCCCAAATTATTTCTGTTTATCTAATGATACCGTTTATCGCTTGATTCCAGTTATAATACATTTAAATAATACATTGCAGTGATTACCAAAGTTTTGGATTTTGAGATTAAGATTTGGAAAATCAAATTTTTGGGAGAATGACATAGGATAGGCAAGTTTTTATTATAAAAATAATAGCATATATGATAAAACTCCGATGTTTATAAAAATAAAATAATGAATAAATTTAATTTACGAGAAAAGTAATTATTTTGTTCTTATTCTACTTGGATTAAGAATTTTTAACTAGTTTCTGTTTTATTCTGCTGTTTATTAGTATTCAAAGAAAATTTTGAGAAACTTGAAGGATGTACAGTCTGTTTTAAAAATAGCCTCTTTCATGACCAGTTATAATTCGCCCTTTGTTTTAATTTCCTTGAAGTAAAAGTATTCCTTGAAAATTTTCCCTTGAAATATTCGTTTCAAGATTCGAAAAAGATCTAACCAACGTTTTGCAATTAATTTGGAATCATATTAAAAAAAAATATCAAAAAAATGTTATCTTTTTTCTGCCTCCGAATCAATCGCTGTCTATCAATCACCCAAGTTACGGAATGACGAATAGATACTGGGAAAATAATACAAACAAAAATCAATGCAAAATGTGTTTAGGACGTCTTCGATTGAAATAGCTTAATAAAACTTTGTTTTTTCTTTTTCATGTGTGTTTGAAAGTGAAATAATATTGAAATTTCTTAAGATTTCCTGACCAGTAAAATAGATTTTAAGATTTTTAGTGGTTCGAACGGCAAGGGATCTGTAAAGAGAAATCTGTAAAGAGAATCTGTGGAATATATGTTTTATTTTGAAATATGTAAATACTGGCAAACTAAACCTACAGAACTAGCTAAAACGCGGGACATTTTCGCTAATGTCGTAAAGTTGTGTTATTGTTGAAGATAAGGTGAATAAAGGGACGAATTTGTAAATAGTTAAAAAGATTAGGATTTTTCTGTATCAATTACAGACAAATATTTTTGCTTAATGTATTTGGCATTTCAATTATCACAACAACGTGGAATGTGCGTAATAATTCAGCAAAGGACTGGGATGTGAGAAGCAGTAGCTTCCATTTTTTTAGCTTGAAGAATATGTTTCGATTAGTTTTCTGGTTCTTTTAAAATGGATTCAATAAAATCGGTTTCCGACTCCTAATGAGAATTTATAAAAATATGAGAAATTACTCTGTTAAAAATCCGCAATGAATCCTTGATATTAAGCTTTCAGAAGTTATTTGGATATAACTGACACCGAATTTGCGTGTGAAAGCAATTCGGTTGCTTTGTTTAATGTGACTCGTAAATCATAAATCTTCCAGTTTTTCGATTGTAATTGAACAAAAAAAAATGCCCGTCTCCCAGTATTATCTACCATAAAAGACAAGTACAACAACTTATCTCAGAAAGTTGAAATCTTTATGATACATTAAGACCATCGGAATCAAGCTCCTCTGTTGAGTTTGGTACAAAAATAGATAAAAATCTATGACAAGAAAAACCCGCTAAGTGTGGTTGAAAAGGCCAACGCTACGCGGATTTTCGAAAGTTGGTTCGTCAATTAAAATCACGCTACTCAAGAAGAAATTACACTTTTTAAGAGATGACTGATCTTACCAAATCTAATGTTCGTTTTTCCAAACCATTTCAATGAATCTTAGAAAAAAAAAATCCTAAACGACATAAAGAGGGAAAAAAATACCAATGGAAATATTGTTATGGAATAAAGAAATGGTTTGGGTATAAATAACTTTATAAAAGATATTCTCTTGATATAGGAGCAGGTTTTAGTACCTTCGGTTACACTAATTAGGTTAATTAGGATACAGACACTGTCGTAATTTTAGTAGCGCTATAAAGTTAATTATAAAATGGCCTAATTAAAAGAAGAGAGGGAATTCGGAGGATTAAAAAAAAAATAGAAGAAAAACATCTTTACAGGTCTGGAGACTTCGTAGACACCAAACATGACAACAAATGAAGAACGGGAAAAAATACAGAGATACAACAAGAAGGTGAAAGAAAAGAAAAAGGAAGTCCAATTTACGAGCAATAAATATTATTTAGTTGTCCATTGACACTAGAGCTGGACCCAGCCCTAAATATGATTAATACTGGACTTAGGAGATACAGAGACGCAAACGCGATCTAAGAAAAAGAAAAAAAAAAAGGTCCTAAGAAGTCAAAGTATTAACTCTGATCTCTCCAGTGTCAATAAACTTGGCTCCTGCTTCAAGATTTCTCGAAGTAAATTATGGAGAAACTGGAGTCTTACTGATAGGAAACCCAGAAAAGATCAAGATATGACAGCGCTCGCAGTCATGTGATCAGTGGAAAGGAATTAGCAGAAACAGATACCGTGCTGAAGTTTGTTAGTTATACGTTTCAAGGTTCCGACTTGAATTTCAGAATAATTTCAATGAAAGGGCTTACCATGAAAGGATCGTATTCTACTTGGTTTCCAGAAGGAAGTAAGAATGAAGGAATTCTTCGAGAAAAACAAAACGAGAATAGTGCATTATTTATTTCATAACACAGATCTGCAAAATTAGGACTCATTAAAAACTGCGTTAACTTTGAAAGGTTATTTTTTATTATTATTCATGAGCAGAATTAAAAAACATATTACAAACGTTTCTGTCACATTCCTTTGCAAAAAAAAAGCAACAATTTTTTTTGTGGAAAGAAAAATTTGTAAGTTGCTTATTGCAACTTATTTTACATGTTAACAATAAATTTTTTAAAAGTTTTTTTTAATCATAGCAATTTTTTTGGTAAATCTGTATTCGCTGTACACATCAACAGAAAACAACAGTGTTTATCACTTACTTACATTAACTGTCACTGAGTCTTTGTTTTTTTTGTTTTGTTTAAAAACTGAATGAAATCGGTTTTTGTTGAGAGAAAAACAAATAACAATTTTATATTCAGCACAGAAAAAAAAAAAAAAAAACCTTATTAAAGTCACTAAAAACAATGAAAACAATTTTTTCACTGTGTACCAGTTACGTAAAAACTGTACAATAGAAATTTGAGATTTTAATGCAAGAAATTCCGTTGTTGAAATTGACTTGGTTTTGTTAACTGCAAGGTATGAAATGTTTTAAGGTGTAAGTGGGAAATTACATTTCTAATCTTTCTAATCTTCGTCCGCTTCCTAATCTCATAGACAAATTACAGCAGTTAAATAATTACATGGTTTTTACACAATCTCCTAATAAAAAAGCTTTTCGCACAGTAACTGCTTTCGCTTCTGAAAAAAAGGATGGTCTGACAAAAAATTGATTAAAACTTAAGTTTCTGACATCTGTATAAACAAAAATACAAGAAAAAGTAAAAGAATATTTTTAATTTACCTCCAATTATTATAATTTGTACGATAAAGTTAAAATTGTAATCGCATTTTAGAAATTGCGTAAAAACATTAGTAAATGCACTTAAGAAAAATTATCATAAAACAATAAAAGTTGTAAAGTTATCTGAAATTATAATCATGTATCATTACATCACATCTAACAAAATGGAGTCGAAATTCTTCGATCTTTAAACTAAACATTAACAGTTCAAAAACTAAAACCTTTTTTGATTCGAGAATGTTTTCCATTTGGGAAATCAAATATTGATGAAATCTTATATGGTGAGCGCATTATATAAAAGCTGAAATTATATATTGGGACTGTGTTTTAATTATATATTGGGACTGTGTTTTAATAACTTATTAAAACAGAATAAGGATTTAAATATAAAAAGCTAAGTATTTAAAGTTCCATTTGCAGTGTGTGTGTGTGTGTGTGTGTGTGTGTGTGTGTGGCTATTTATAAAATTTTATGTCTTTTTTTTTTTCATGAGAATAAAATAAACATTTTTGTAAACTTCCGACGACAAAAGATTTTATGCTTCGTTAAAATATTTGTTGAATCATATTTTCAAAAGTTCGATATTAACCACAGTCTTTTAAGCATGCGATGTATTTAGAGGAATCAACAGTTTTAAATTGTTCTTTGGCATAAGGCGAGAACTCATACGCTTATAACTGAACATTAGGGTTCAGTTATTTCAGGAGTAGCATAATCAAACCAGTTTATTTTTTAATTGCAATGTTGTTGTGTTTTTTTTTTTCTTGTTCTTTATATCTTTTCTTAATTTAAACAAAGTTTTACATTTATTCATTTCAAAAGTTTAATTATTGTGTACTTCACAAAATAAAAAAATTAAAAATGCAATTTTTTTAAATCTTTACAAATATATTAAAAAATGAGGCTGATATCGATCGTATTAGACAAATATATGTAAAAAAAATGGCGAACTTTCTCTATACCAAGTTTCATGAAAACAAGATATTTCTTATGTTCGGGCAAAGGAATTAAATACCGCGCTGAAACGATGTTAAATTATATATTTTAATAGCAGATAGTTCAGAATAGAGAAGATGAAAAGTAAAAAAATAAAATATTCATAAGTCTCAGTTATTTATTATTAATCACTGTGTAAAACGGAATGAAAGGGTGCACCGTAGGATTACTATGGAGAAACGGAGCCATCGCTACGGGGCAAGAACGAAGATGGCTCTATCATGGGTTGGGGGAAGATAAATGAAGGGGGTGTAGGGTTGAATGTATAGAAGGGGGCATCTCTGTAGGGTAACCTCCCTTCTATCAATGGTATGGATATGATTTCACGATTTCTGTCAGCGACCAGAATGATTGATTTCTGTGGCGATTAGCCCGGGGGCTTGGATTATGTATGGGGGCGATTCCGAAATGAGTTGGCTTTAGAATAAAGACCCCGTGTGTACAACAGCCATTACCCAAAGATCTCTGATGCTCTTCATTCGGTTCTTTAGCAGTTTCGGCTTTCAAAGCGGCTCTATTCGTATAAAGGGTTTTTATGCCATTGGAAAATAAAAAAAAAAAAAAAAACGAAAGAAAAAAAAACCCCTTGATTTTTCACATAGGAAATTTAATTTGATTTCATTTGTGAATATATAGAATTGAAATTTGGAATTCTGGAAGGAATAACAACATTTTTGCAATTCATCAAAAATATTTGAGAACTGTTAGAGTAGATGTGAAAACACTATTATGCTACAAACAAAAATTTACTTTACGGAGAGTTATAAAAAAACATTCCATTTATTTCTTTACGTATTAGCTTTTCGTGTGCTTCAGTAAAATTATTAACGCTTGCTTTACATGATTTTATTTTTGTATCGCGGCAATTTATGATTATCCGTAGAATTCGGTAAAGTCGATTTTTGTTGCGATTTTTAACAGATGACGAACTTTATGACTGCAATATTTATATAATTATATGATTTCTATTCTCAGATTATATTAAACGATTTGTATTCTACAATATTTTTTTGCTTGTTTCAGAATCAGATAAGATTCTAGCAGCGGAAGACAACTACTCAAAAATATGTTGTTGTGCTACATTCTGTTTGCAATTGCAAACCCTGAAGTAAGGTAAAACGAGATTTCTTACATAGAAAATATTTCGTGCACTCACGGCTTCAAATACTGTAATAATATTTTCTAGATACCAATGTTTAAAAATAAAAAGTCCTAAATAAATGGCATTTTCTTTACTATTTTTGTAAAAGAACGTCAAAAGCCTCTGACACTTTATATTACTTACTATCTCAGCCTTGACTTCTGTGAGAGCAGCACATTTTAACAAGATTCCTATCAGATCTCACGAGCATTAAACGTAGACTTTAACATTTTGAGCCCAAATGCTTATCTTTTTTTTAAAAAAGTTCAATATTCATTTGTGAGCACAACCCTCAGATTCTGTCATAAATGTGATTCATTAGATGCGATGCCATATTGCAATTATATCGGCATCATCAACAAACTAAGCCAAATTTCATACTGAAACTAATTTTTGTTTTGTTTTGAAGTTCCTTATTATCTTATTAGGTAATAAGATTACCTTATTATCATAAGGAACTTATTATTAATAAGTTCCTTATTATATTTTTGGAAAAGTAACTGAAAAGTAGTCTTAATAAAGGCATCTTTCTTAAAATTTATAAGGAATTTACTCCTAGAAATCCTATTAAATAACATTCTTTTAATGTCCACAATATTTCATCTTTATTATGGAAAGACAGGTGGTTATAGAGGACAAGAAGACAAAAAAACTATTTTATTATGTTATGTAGAGGAAAAAGAATAGTTTTTTGTCTTCTTATTTTCTATAACCACCTGAGGAAGTCTTTCGATAAGAAAGACGAAATATTGTGGATAATAAAAGAATGCTATTTAATAGGATTTCTAGGTCTTAGAAAAGTAGTCTTATTTAATAATAATGAACAGCATCATTTCCGATGCTGAATCTTTAAGCCAAAGTTCAAAATCTATTTCAGTCTTAACTTATTCCTTTGCTGCCAACATTCGTACACATCTAGGGGCACAAGTGTGGCTGCAATTCCACAAGTAACATGGTTCGTAACAGTTAAAACACTTCACGGCTTCTTAACGGTTCGTAATGATATCATCGAACAATGGAAGGACAGTTGAAATATAGTAATAGTTATTTTTTTTTAATTTTATTTTCTACTCAAATTTTTTTAGTGTGTTAATACACTATGGGTTTTTTAATCTTTTAGTTCAGTGTATCATTGTCTTCATTTTAAGTTAAAATCTGCACACGCAAAACTTGAGTAGTAAGTTGAAGAGGCTATTGTATAATTTAGCGAAACCGGTCCTTTTTAATGTGTTAATGTATGTTTTTTTAATCTCGTAGTTCAGTGTGTCATTGTCTTCATTTTAAGTTAGTAATATTTATGTTAGATAATATTTATTACTTATATTTAAATTTACACATTATTAAATTTAAAAGGGTTTGAAAGTAAAAAAATATACATGTCATATATATAAACATAAACGTCATTTGCAAAAGTTTAATAAAAGTATAAATCATCTAATTTCAAATTTTTAAGTAACTCTGGAAACTAAAAAGGAAAGAAACTTACATCTATTCGGGTGTTTTTCATAAGTTTTTGAAAACCAAGTGCTCAAAACAGATTTTATTTTCTGAAAAGCTTTCGTAATTTTTTGCAGGCAACTTATGAAGTATTCTAGAAACTGAAAATTTTCTACTCCCATTCTCCAAAATATAGTTAATAAAGTAATAATCAGTTGAATTAATTTTATATTACAAAGAAGTGATCTCTTCTTTATGTTACTAATTACGTAACCTGTTTTCAATGGTAGATTTGCTATCTTCATATAAATAAAGTACAGTTCATAATGCAGTACAGAAATGAGAATTTTGAGGTAGGGGAAAGTAGAAGTTTCTTCAACTTTTTTGTTTGGTAAGAGGGAAGGAAGGATGTTATTTTAAATGAAGGTTGTTTTATTATATGAAGAAATTTAGAAAATTCTTCATTTGATTTACAACGTTCTACAAGACATTCTGAAATACTGTACGTTTATCAGTTTTGAAAATCGTTTCGTGCAATAAGCCTAAACAGGCCCAGGTCGTTTGCCCTTTAATCCTATTAAAATTAGTTCTCATATGAACAGGGAAACAGACCAATACAATTCTTCGGAATTCGGTTCATAAGAAAACGCATCATCAGGATGGTCGTTCAAGCGAGAACAGGCACGACATGGCTACCGAAAATGGCTTTGGCCTTTCTCCGTTTGCTCTTGAATTAATTATCTGCAAATAATAACTTGCGAGAGAGAGAGAGTGAGGGGAGAGACCGGCAGACGTCTCCCAGTTGACAGTTTCCGTCTTTCTCCCGTGGACGGACTGGGTCGAGACAATATGGCTATCAGAGACCCTCTCTGTCAACACAGACACACTCGGCATCTCTCAATGGGATACGGTGTGGGATTGGGAAGGAGGAAGTGAAACTCCCTCCTCTATTAAAACGAAAAATTACCGTTGAATATATGAATGGTAATGAATATCTAGTGGCTAAACACGGCTGGAAAGAAGTGGACAGGTTGAAAAGAGCTCAGGCAGGCATGTGCCTGCAGCGGATCGCCTTGTATTCTATTGAGACTTACTACGGACACAGAGTAAGACGAAAAATGCCTTGAGTTCATTTTTTATTAAATAATAAAATAATTCAAAGGAAGCGTAAATTTGATTTTGTTAACAGCAACAATACTAAATAAATTTTAAATAATTTGGAAAATGAATGGTAAATTTGAAGTTCTTAATCTGGCTACGAAATACTTTTCTCAAAGATTGTTTTAGAAGACAAATTATCAACAAACAAAACAAAAATAACCCACAAAACTAAACCAGAAAAGGTAGTTTCATTTCACATTAAGTTACACATTTCTTTAAAGATTGTGTAAGTTTGTATCAAGAAATTTTTTTAAAGTTTGATTTAAACGCATATAAAATCCTTCCTTTATTTATCCTTCTGTAGTCTATTATTCGACTTCTTTTAAAGGGTGCGTTATGGTCAAAAATAAAGCAAAAATATGTTCGTTATATCCATTTATTTAAGCGAATATTTTAATGCCGGCAATAAATTTACACGGAAAAAAGAAGAAGACGAAATAATTCAATTTAAGCTGAAATTAACCAATTCCTTGGATATGTTTTTAAGCTATTATGCAAGGATATTTCATTAAAGACAAAACAATATACCATCGGTAAATTTTATGTTTTCCTTTTCCGTGTACATATGTATCGCTCTAGGATTTAATACATTTAGAATTTATTAATTTTTAAAACACATAAGCAGAGAAAACATAAAGGGAAGACATTATTTGCAGTAGAGATATAAAGTTCTACATTAGTTTCACTTTTGTTAGAGAGAAACGTAGCGTTGTAACAGAACTTCTAACGAAACAATAATTTTTTTTTACTGGTATTTCATTGACAAGACATTAAATAACTCAAATATAAGAATGAACTGTGTCTCCTACTGGTAGCAGATTGTTACTATTTTGAAATAAAACAGGCAATTTGAAATTAAATTAACCTAACATTAATTTTTAAACCATCTTTATACAGAGACAAAGTTCTGTACCAACTTAAAAGTTATTGTATAAGAAATTCTTTATAAAATGGATAAAAAGTTCTGTGAAACTTAAAAGTCGAGTAAAAACTGATAAAATACTGTACAAACTTAAAAGTTCTGAACAATACAAATTTAAAAACTAACTGTAAAATATGAAAAAGGTACTGTACAAATTTAGAAAGCACTGTACAAACTTAGAAAGCACTGTATAAACTTAAAAAGCACTGTTCAAATATAGAAAGCACTGTACAAACTTAGAAAGCACTGTACAAACTTAAAAAGCACTGTTCAAATATAGAAAGCACTGTACAAACTTAGAAAGCACTGTACGAAATTAGAAAGTACTGTTCACACATAGAAAGCACTGTACAAACTTAGAAAGTACTGTACAAGCTTCAAAAAGTTATGTAGAAACTAAAAAAAAGTACTGTAAAAATTTACAAACTATTGTAAAATTTAAAAAATTAAATGTAAAAGATGAAAAAGTGTTACATAAACTTACAACCTACAGTTAAAAAAGGCTTAATAGAAAAATAATTTTTTGAAAATTGTTTCGTAAAAGGTATTTTTTTTTTAACTAATAAAAATTAAATATATATAAAAATCTGCACACAGGAATTTTTAAAAGTTGAAAAAAAAAAAAAGGAAAGGGTTAAAAGCAATATATATATATATATATCCTCATTTCTTGCGACTTTGGAATGACAGTTGACTAACAGATGGGTTCTACTTAAAAAAAAAAGAAAAAAGTTTTTAGTGATTTTTAAGTGAGAACAAATTTTTGTCGGAATGAAAATATGAACAGTTGAAAAAAAAATCCTTCACAATTTAGGACTAAAGCAGTAAAAGGTATTTTTGTAAAAAAACACTGAAGAAATGTTACAACACATAAAAAAACGTCTCGAGGCCTAAGAAAGACTATTTATAACGTTTACATATCCAGGCAAAATCTTAGCATGACAATTTTCTTGATGCTTTTCTTCCTATTTTCCACCCTTAAGGCGTTTTTTGTTCCATTTTTTCACTTTTTTTTGTTGAACTTCAGCGTTTTCCTGTATTTGTAGCATATGAGGAATTTACAGAATTTTTGCTAGTTTTTACCATATTTCAACAATGATTCTTCTTTTTTTAATAAGTGAAACAAAAAGGGATCCGGTTCGAAGTGACATAAATTACCTTCTCAGAGAATGATTCAGAGTTAAGTACAAGATATTTAACTCAGCGTTTTATCGTCTGCTGTATTAGCTTGGTTTGGTGTCGAATTCCAAAAACAGAACTCGGTGAACTGAAGAGCGATCACTGACCTCCATTCGACCGCTATTAGGTTACTAACATTAAAAGCGAAAAATAAAAATGAAATAATTATCAGAGGGTGATAAAATAACTCGAAGACTAGTCCAGTATATTTTTAAGTTTTGTAAAGGTGACGGGATTTTTAGTTTGTCAATGACGGTTCTCAAGCCAAAGTCATATCCAAATCTTAACGATTAATATAATATACAATTTCCAAAACTAGGCTATCAAGCCACCCATTTCAAAATTACTGTTGTTTTCACACAGCTTTTTGACGTTCAACAGCTCTATTCGAATTATAGCTTGATTAGCTGTTTGATATTATTGTATGCACAGAGAAAGAAGAATCATCGTATAGGGTGAAAAACGGATCACTTAGTTGATCCTGGAACTCATTGCTGCAAAAAGCAATATGGTGGCGTCATTAGAAAAGGTTACTGTAAGGCCTGCACAGCCAAGCCAGAGGTATAATTTGGAACGTTTTCCACAATTTAAGAGTCAGGGTGATTATAATCGGAGAAAAGGCATAAAATGGACTGGTTTTCTGTAAATCATGTCGTGATCTTCCAGTGCACAGCACTAACGGTCACTGAAATCAACAGCAAAGAACAAATAAAAGTACGACATATCAATTAGCTATTACTTAGTTTTCTGCTCTACTAAGGGTTCCTAATTTCTCATCATACCCGTTTAGATTTCTTTGTCAGTCTCTTAGGAAATCGTAATAAATCTATATTAGCTTAAGACAGCAACAGGCAGATAAAAAAATTATTATAATTATTATTTAATTTTTTTCTAAAGATCCTTAACTTCAGTTGGATTCAATCTAATCTTAAATGTAGATCTCGTTGTTTTAATGAGCCAAACATTCACTTATGGTTTAACAATCATTTTTCTTTCTTTGCGCCAAACTGGGAAAAAAAATTTTCAAGAAATTATTTTAGTATTAGAATTTAAACAAGAAGTTCCTAAAAGAAGTTAAAAAACAATTTTCTTCAAAAAACTTTTCCTTAAAATTTCTTTGTTATTTTTTTTAGTCGTGAAAAAGCCAAAATGTTTGCTTCTATTTTTAAATTACGATATCTGCGAAAACAATGAGCAGAAATTATCCATTTTCTGAAAATAATTAATCCACATTATTTTATCCGATTAATCCGATTTGACTTTTATCAAAATGCCTGCAAATCCGTGTACGAAATAAACGCATTAACACTCATTGTCTAGTTTCCAATAACTTCCTTGAGAAATTTTTTGACAAAGGATCAAAATGGAAAGATTTCAACTGCAATATTAAATCTTATCTCATCCTTAAATATTGCTGCGTGGTTCAAAAGATCAGGGTATTATCTAGCATCGTGGGATTAAAACGGTTCCTAGAATAGCGTTCTCATCTGATTGATCCTCTCAGAAGCGGACCGAGGTGAGACTGGTTTTTGGGCTCTGGGAATCCAAAGCGCTAGTATATACACCTGTGTTTCTGTAAATAAAGTTAGTCAGTAGGTACCTGTTAATCTGTCTTTATCCAAGTTATTTTTTTTTTTTTTTACCACGTAACAATGTGCATATCAAGTTTCAAGAAACTTGACCCAGTGGTTCAAAAGTCATTGGGCCACACACACACACACACAGAGCCTTGATTTGGATTACATCAACAAAACAAGATTTTATATTCTCAATCAGATTTTTATTGATATTTCTCACAATTAAACTTTAATTTACAAATGATTAAACAATGAAATAAAATCGGCCATTAACTTCTGACGTAGGTCAGGCTAACAGAATGATGAACGGAAGTAGATAAACTCTTTCACGAAAAAAAAATAAAAAAATAAAAAAAAAAATGCATAAGAATTTACAAAAAAAAAAGTGAACTGTTTGTAGAAATAATAAATAACAGTTCTATGTCTTCACCATCAAAAAAAGTTGCTAATTGAAAAAGACTAATTCTATAAAGGGTCTTAAAAAAAAATACAATAATCTAAAAAAAAAGTAAAAAAAGGAGAAATAAATTTTGAATGTTACTTGTTCGAAAATTTATCCGATCTTCCTATAATCATACACTCCGTCTTTTTTTGTGAAAAATTCTTATTATTAACAATGCAACAATGAATATTTTCTTTCTATTAGATCAGTGCTTTTTATTTTTTTTTTTAACATTTTCTACATTTAATAGAATCTTTTGAAAAACCTGTGCATGATTTCCAAAAGTGTATTTTAAACATTTAAAAATACCCTGAAATGATGAAAAAAAAATAATTTTTTTTTTAAAATTTAAATTAATACTTTACTTAAGTTTCTGTCTACAAAGATTACTTGATATCAACAACTTCGTCTAAAAATTAGAGCATTTTAGTGTGGGCGAAAGGTGAATGTTTATTACAGAGGCACTACTTCTTTGCGGCGCACCAAGGCGCACTAGGCTGCCGCGCAACACCAACTGTTTATTAGATCGCGGTAACGGTTACTTTTAATTTGCGATGTCACGACAGAAAAGGAATTTAAGCCAATGTCATTATTAGATAGATAACCAAACTCTATAGAAATCCGAGATCGACTATAAAGAATAAAAAATTGCAGAGAGCCAACACACAAGACTAGTTAAAAAACGTTAGGTACAAATAAAAAGTTCACGACTGGTTTCGTCTCCAATACAGCCTTTCACAAGTGACAAAGCCTCGGTTTGGAGGCGAAACCGGTCGTGAACTTTTTAATTATATATAATGTTTTTTTAACTAGTCTTGTGTGTTGGCTGTATGCAATTTTTTAATTACTATGCGCACACGTAAATTTCTACACGTAAATTTTATTTGACTTAAGAAATATGAAATAGACTTAAAAAATTTAATGAAATTAAAAGTTAACAGATTTCGTATATTGCTTTTAATTTTTTTTTTTGATATGAATATAACTGAAATTAATTAAAGTAAATATCATTGCTTTTGATGAAGTCAATAACTATGAAAGTTGAGAACTTTTCGAATAAGACTAACACTACAGCTGGACAGCACTGTAATTAAAAATAAATAAAATATTTCACGCGGAAGTGGATGAACCCTCATTAATTTTTGTTTATGTTAGGATAAAAAAAAAATTAATTTGAAACTTATTGCTGAACGCTAATAGTATGCTTAACTCCAAAAATAACTGTATAAGAACAAAAAACAAGGGCCATCGCGTGTTTCCAGATGACAAGCCAATAGGGAGACTGGTCTCTGCGTGTGTTTGCAAAGCCTTTGACCCGACAACGGAAATGCGTTGACCCCAAAGGGCGGTAGGTCATCGGCTATCACTGAAAAAGGGCCATCGGGGGCAGACCCCGTTCTCCAAATGCAATGTGACTCTGACTTTTGCCAGTGTGTGTCTGCAAGTGGATGCCGGGCAAGATGAGGAGCAAAGTGTGGAGTAGGAAGAAGCAGGGGAGTGGGGTGAAAAAGATGACATGCATCTTCCGAGCTTTCGCTACCCTTGTGGACAGAAAGTAAGGGCAAATATTGTCGTTGAGGAGACTAAGGTTCGAGATGTAGAAAAGGACGGAAAAAAAGAGAGAAACGAAAGAAGCACTTGGATGACCAGAGGGTAAAAAGATCGAAAGATGCTGCTGTTTGAACAAAGTAAAGCAAGGAAATACGGATAGATAAACTATGTCCAGCAAATACAAATAATTGTAAGAGGTAAAGAAGCCATTGAAGAAAACGACAGAGGAAAACATGGTGTAGTTATTATGAAAAAATATCAGATATTCAGTCTGGATAAAGAGGGCTTCATGTTTTATACTGACACAGCTCTTATTGTTAAGATTTATAATTTTGCTAAATTCTTATTACGATTAAAATTGTACAATGTACAACAATGTACAAACAATGCCAGATGATTTGAGGTTTCTTGTTGTCTTTTTTAAACAATAAACAAAACAGAATAAATTTAAGCTAAATGTTGTACAGTTTTACGGAATCCAACGAAATTGTGTATCACCATCATAATAAAAACTTATAAAATAGAAAGTTCCAATATCGCTATTTTTACATAAATAGATCGTTCAACAAAAATATAAAAATACAGACGTTTCGAATCGGCCATGCGAATTGTCCAATCACATGATCAAGTATTATATTAAACCAACTTTTTTGAATTGTAATGGATAGATTGACAAAGATTCGCATGGCCGATTCGAAACATCTCTATTTTTATATTGTATTTTTTAAGTTTTTATTAGTTTTACGGAGTGTTTTTTATTTTATATTCCACTGTTATAAGAATGCAATAAATAAATAAATAAATAAATAAATAAATAAATAAATAAATAAATAAATAAATAAATGTAATTTCGTATTTATTTATTTATTCATTTTTAAAGTTTTTAGTTTAAAGAGGTCATTTTGTTTCTTGTTTATCAATTAAGTTTGCTAAAAAGCGGAATCGGCTCTAACGACCAGTAAGTAATTCAGCTGAGGAAAGATAATAATTCTGAAACTGCACTACTGTGAAGTCCTGTTAATAAAATGTTAAATTCTGTTAAATAAATAAATAAATAAATGTAATTTCGTATTTTTATTTATTTATTTATTTACTTTTAAAGTTTTTAGTTTGAAGAAGTCGTTTTGTTTCTTGTTTATCAATTATGTTTGCTAAAAAGCGGAATCGGCTCTAACGACAGTAAGTAATTTAATTGCTGAGATATAATAATTCTGAAACTGTACTACTTGGAAGTCCTATTAATAAAATGTTAAATCCTTATAAATAAATAAATAATTAAATAAAACACATTCCGATTTCTTACCACTCATTTCTATTTTAATTCTTTTTCCCATCGCACACTTGAAACTTGACTATGTACCATATGGGACATTTAAATAGATATCCGGACGGATTTTAAAAATTACAATGGGAAGAGACTAAATTCCAATAAAACACTAATAAATAAGGATGCTTCTGTTTAAATCCACAAGTTAATTCAAATAGTAAGAGCTCTCTTTCAAAAATTCAATGGAGCGAAATTTTGAGTAGTAAGTTACAATGCATTAGATTATAATATATTAAAAGGATGACTGTCAACAACGAGTTAGTCTGTAAAGAACGTTTTGTCTTACTTTTTGTCTAGACGAGATAACTAGTATAATTTCTTCTTTTTTTTTATTAAAAAATTTGAAAAAAAAATGGTTAAATAAATAAAATAAATAAATAATAAATTAGAATATTAAAGTAATGTGGCTAAATCAAAATGGCATCGGGGTTCAATTTTTCCGATAACATCGTAGCAATCAACGTGTAAATTAAATAGTCAAAAAAGATTTAAACCAACAATTTAGTTTTAAACTGAACTTTATGAAGTTTTAAATGTACTCCTGCTTGAAAAATAATCTATGAGTAAAAAAAAAGTAAAAACAAAAATAAAACAAAGGAACATTGTTTTCTTGACGATACGTCCATATTTTTGAAACGTTAACTTTATGATAACTTTATTTTAAAATAAAATCACTGTATTATTATTTAAATCAAGTAAGTATTATTCAAAATAAAAATTATAGAATTTTCAGTGGAGAAGGTGAAACTATTTAAAGAAAAAGGATTAAAATAAAGACAAGGAAGAAAAGAAAAAAAAAAAAGCAGAAAACGCCGAGAAAGAAAACTTTTAATGAAAGCAATTGAGGTGATCTGCCTAAGGAAACGATTTTCATTAAATTTGTATGACTTGAGAAGGAAAAAAAAATGAATAAAAGAAAAAAGAAAAGGAAAAAGAAATTAGTTGTAGGTTGAACGCAGAAGAGACTTAATTACACAACTTTTAGAAGCACTCTCAAGAAATGAAGAGACCCAGACAGAAAAAAAGCAAGAAAAACCTAATTTTAAAGTTTTGAAAATATTTTACATAAAAATATCATAGTTGTTGTTGCAGATTTTTTTTCCGGTCTTCATTATTGTGAAAATAAAGCTAAATTTTGAAAAAAAAAGTTTCTCCTAAAGTAATTTCGTAAAATAAAAAAAATATTAAAAATATCGATATATTCTTAATATTAAGTATTCTATTTAAATGGAAAAAATAACTTTTTGTACAAATTTTGTCGGAAAATTAAAATAAATTTTCCAAGAATAATAACTAATAAAAATTAAAGCTATTGTTAAATTGCTTTATTCTAAATTGCTTTGAATTTTAAATTAGAAATATAATTTGTAAATAAAGCATTGAAGACAAATTAAAAACTAAAAAGATATGGAGAGTTTCTATAAGAGACACTTGAATCGAAAAGACTTCAAAATTACAAAAAATAAATAATATTAATAAAATGTTTGAAACCTTTATTTAAATGCATTTAGATCTAAATTTTTTTTTAATTAATTATAAAAGTGTATTCAGATGCTAAAGAAATTGAACAAAGTGCAAACTTCTGCTTCTGAGTTCGAAAACTTAAATCTATCCAAAATATTATTGATTTTTTTTTTTAGATTAAATTTTAATTTTTGTAAAATTAATAACTGACGTTAATTTTAGTAAATTTAAATGTTTATAAATTAAAACTGTTTGACTAAAAATGTAAACGAATTCTACAGTGAAGCAAACATGATCCGCGATGGAGGAAGCTAATTACATCCACGTGGGTGGGCTCTTTGCTTTAATTTCACCTCAAACTCCGGGCAAATTAATTTCCGCCGTAAAAGTTTTACGTCCGAAAATCTCTTCAACTTGAAAAGTTTTATTACGGAGCAGGTCGCGTTGGACCCCACCCGTTGATGCGGGTGGGGGAAGGGCCTAAACTCCAGACGAAAGGGGGAAGAGGACGACACAACACGAGAGGGATGGTGATGATGATCTTTTACCTGTGTAAACTCCGGATCGCCGCCGTCCTCTTGGTCGGAACCGTCGAGTTGCGCGGCGGCCGGATCTCCGCCACTACTTCCACCGCCGCCCACGCTGCCGCTGTTGCCGCTGCCGGCGCTCTGGTTCCCGGGGCACGACGACACCTTGCGGACGAAGATCTTGGCTCCCGTGTAGTCAAGCAGTTGGAGCTGTTCTTCTTGGAGGCGGGCGAAATAGCATGACTCGCACACGCCTGCAAAAGAAAAGAGTCAGGAAAAGGAGACTTTTTCAGAGAGTAAAACTGCGAGCAAAAGAAAAGCCAAAAGCTTTTCAACAACGCTAAGGCCTTGGCTGACACAACGTTACTGAGGCAACCGTATTAAAACCTTATTATAGACCCAAAGCCTTCGATTCCAAAAAATCCAAAATTAAAAAAAAAATATATTTTTTTCCCCCCCTCGTTTTAATTAGCAATATGTCACTATGATAACAAGTTATTTATTCTCTCACATTTTCTCTTCTTTATTTTTTTTCTTTTTTTAAATTTTCATTTACTATTTTTTTGGACATTAACATCATTTGAAAATGAAATACTTACCAGTTCAACATAACATTTTTATGAATGCCGTCCATAAAAATAATAATAAAAAAAATATATATTTTAAAAGTTAATGGCGGCATTTAATGAAACAAATATACAATTTACGAACACTATTTCATAATTTTAATATATCTTTTATTTTTTTTATCATTTTTTTTTCGAAATTATGTTAACTTTGAAATAATCATCAATTTATTAAATTCACTTTGACGAAAATATTTATGTACGTATTAAATAATTACTAAAAATATACAAAGTATGTGGTAGACACTGAGTAACGTATTGCAGAGAAGCTCTCTCTGGGATCTAATTGCATAGAACATTAAGATGTATGACATTAACACTTTTGTTATGCAATTTCTTTTGGTTTTGCTTATTTTTCGAATTTTAATTAACTGAAAGAAAGTAATTGTTACATTAATATATTTTTTAAAATTAATTCAAAATCCTCCTTTTCTTTATTTAGTTACATTCTTTTTTTTTTTAACAAGCAAATATAAATTCTCTAACAAATTAAGAAAATATAAAAGAAAGTGGTTTACTTTTATTTTATTTTTTATATCAAATCATGAAAAATTTTATAATAAAAATAATATTAATTCTTTATTAATCTTAATAATGAAACTTTGGAACATTTTTTTTTTATTCCATAAACAAAATTTTTTAAAAAGTAGTGAACTGTGAAACAAAATTTCTTAGTTGAGCTTAAAAAAAATAAATAAATAAAAATAAAACATATATAACTTATATTACCTATGTATATTATGAATAAGTAAACACAATAATGGGACAGTATTGAAATTTGATAGAAATGAGTCCTTTAATAATACCAACATGAAAGAAATAAAATAAATAAATAAATCATGATTATAGGGCTAATGTAATTTCAAGTCCTGTGGGAATGTAAGAAATTTTAGGTTTCTCTTGAATTACAGCAAATGGTCATACTACTATAAAAATAATAATTTGAAAAGAAGTAGACTCTTAACATACCTAAACTTCAAAACTGTTGAGATTAAGAATTAACTTGATAATGGGAATTGCGTAATAATGTTTAATTGGGAAATTAAGAAAAGGACAGGGGATGTATATCAGTAAGTCAAAGGAACAAAAGAGTCCAAGCATTTATTGACTTGACACATCCCCAGAGAACTTCTCGCCTGCTGAGTGTTGGCAATGAAGGATTGATGTTTTGGGAGGGGGGTGTAGGATAAGGCAGGGGTGTTGGAAGTGGGAGGGGGTGCATTTGACCTTAATTGGCTCCCGATACACCGCTACGAGGAACCGTTTAATTAGGACGCTCTGCCCTCGAGATTGCGTCGAGAATGCCTTCAGCGATTTTCCACTTTGTATTAGAGGAGCACAGAATATGTTTCCCAAAGAATAAACGCAATGGAGTTGACTCTTTCGCAGTGACACCCTCTCCTTCCCACCCACGCATCGACACTGAACAGCTTCGTTTATTGGAGGCAATGGCGAAATTAAGCAAAATCAATGGATAGAATTTATATCATTCTACTGAGATAAATTGGGGGAGAAAAGAATGGAGGGACAAAATAATAAAGAAAAGAAATCTCAAAAAAAAAAAAAATCACTTTTTCTTATTATTTTTAGAACTGAAAAAGACTTTTTTTTAGTTACTTCAAAAAAAAAAAAAATAAAAAAAAAAACTATCTAAAAATTATTATTAATGTTTTAATAATAAAATAAAGACTTTTTGACATTAAATTACAAAATGAAAACTCGATATTAAAACTGAGCAATGATTAGTCCATGGCCTTCAAAAAAGATAAGCTACAATTTTTTTTTAGCCATTTTTTTAAAGTTAAAATGATAATTCTGCAATTAAAATGTTTTATTATTTTTTTTTTCTCTTGCTTCTTTAATTTTGTTAATAAGTAATCATTTTTTTTCTTATAGTTGAAACATAGTTAAAATAAAGTTAATAAAAATTTTAATTTAACGATTTCTAATTCCTCCTTATTTGAAAGTTCTAATGGTTTTTAAAGGTAAATCATCCTGAAACTTTGATGATTCGAATAACTTAATAGAAGATAATAAAAAAAATTGAGATTCGATGAAGTTACAAAATAAATTACTTTTTTGGTGATTTCAGAACATTAATCAAGAAAAAGGGTTTTCTGTTTCAAAATAGTAAACATTTTGTTAGTCCAGCAAAATTAAAGGTAAAGACAATGCAATCTGATGATTTAAAAATGTTCGATAAATGTTGATAATATTGTCATTTAATTTTCCATATAATTCGTTCGTACAAAATCTTGTTTTCTATTTTTACTTCAATTTAGAGAAACTTCCAGAACTGGCACACGGTTTGTTGAATGAAGCTAGATAAAAAATAATAATAATAAATAAATAAATAAAAAGTCATTAATGTTTATATTTTTTAGTAGAATTTTGAAATAGAGATTTTAATGTAAAAAAAAAATCTTTATAGAAAAGTCCGAAGAAGAAAAGACATAAAGAGTTACTTATAAAATAAAATTTATTGCTATTATTAGATTTAACCAATCAGCTTATAATCAGTCATTAACCAAAGTTAGATATGTATAAAATAAACAAAAGAAAAAAATGAAATCACTAAAAGGGGAAACTACCATGAATGCCATCTAAGAGGCAACATTTTAGGGCGATTCTTCTGTGATGGCTTTCTTTGTCTGCTCCGTTGACTGATTTTTGCTGCTCCGTTTTCGCTAACAAATAACCGCCATTTGGCTAAAAGCTCCATTCCATCTTCGTCCGCTGATTTGCGGAAGTCGCCGCCCGGATGGGCTACTCGGGTTCGCCGGCCGCCAAGCGAGGGGTTGTTGCGGCGGCGGCGGCGATGACGGCTGTCGGCGATCGGTTCCTCGCCCAAGTCCGAAAGGGGATGTGGTTCGTGTAAACACCCGCGCAGAAGACCCTCTTGAGCGTTCGTTCCCGGGTTCTCCACCATCAACGCGGACCGAAAAAGAGAGAAAATGGAAAAGAAAGAGGAGGAAAAGAAGGGACTGGGAAAAAGAGCGCTGCTCTTTTAAAAAATACGAAGAAAGAAGAAGAAGCGAGATGGAAAAGTATGATTTTAAAAACATCTAGGACTAATAAAAAAAATGAAGAAATCACTGGAAAAACAAAATAAAAATGAAGATAAAAAAAGTAGAAAAAGAAAGAGTGGAAGAATGCAAAGAAACACAACGAAAAGAAGACGAGCTGTTAAAGGTTTTTCCGAATTATTGAAAAATTAAAAAGAAAAAGTGAATAATGATATTGATCCAGAAGACAGAACAAAAGCAAACATCGTCCAAAAGACAAAACTAAAACTGCAATTAAAATTTTTGCATCGTAGTCTGTATTTTTTTCTTTTTCTTTTTGGCAATCCCTTGGTGTGTTAATCTTTAGTTTAATTTTTTTTTTTAACGTTAAGAAGAAAACTGATAAAAAAAAAAATGTAATTTTATGAATTTAAGATTTATGCTTCAAAATTAAAAAGATGTAAAATGGGATGACACGATTTGGTGTATTTTTTTAAAGCACTTTTTTTATAGAATATTATTTCGCGTTGTTGTTTTTAAATAATTCCAGGCTTTTTCAACTGTATGTTCAACTATTTCCGATACGATATTTTAGTTTTTTTATTCCGGTTATTGTCAACTTCGTCATTATATAACATTTTTGTTATTTTATGAAAAAAAAAAAGTGTTATTTAAAACAATCTCGTGCGAAACAGTCGTTACTGTATTCAACAATGATACGCGTCTTTCCGATAACTCAACAAATAATTTATAACTTACAAAAATGTCTTGGATTCTTGTAAATTATAAATTATTTGTAATTAAACTGATCGTTAAATCCTTTATATTTAAGAAATTTTACGCTCATTCAAAAGAATTTATTTAAATATATAAGGTAGGAATACGCATATGTATCCATCGCAAATTGAGACTGTGGATGTAAAGACGGGAAGAGGGGGGGGGGGTTAAGTTTCGGGATTATCGGAAGGGGCGCGGGGAGAGATCAAACTAACAGTGTTTCCTAATTCAAGGCTGGATTATAAGGCATCGTATCCAATTTTAAGAAAATCCGTCCGGTCATTTTAGAGTGATATGCGTGTAAATAGACTAAGGAACATAGTAAGTTGAGTATAAGACTCAATAAATAAAAATTAATAAATTAAAAAAAAATTCGCAATTTTTGGTCAGCTTTAAAAAAAAAAAACAGAATTTTTACATTTTCCTTCTGAAAACAAACCCCTTTCTTTCTTAGGATAGAAAGAAAAAGCAATTAAATAATAAGATTATCAAGTTTAAATTTTATTCATTGTTTTTTCACAGTGAATAGACTGAATATAAAATATATAAAAAAAATAAGTTTTCATCAGACGATTTTTTTTTTAAACGGAAAGTATTTTTGTATTTAAATTATTTTGTAAATTATAATAAAAAAATCCAAAGAATGAAGGAGTCTAGTAAATTGTC
The DNA here is from genome assembly GCA_023159025.1 of Thereuonema tuberculata. NCBI lineage: Eukaryota > Metazoa > Arthropoda > Chilopoda > Scutigeromorpha > Scutigeridae > Thereuonema > Thereuonema tuberculata. The sequence goes on from JAFIDM010000005.1 coordinate 51,126,181, forward strand.
AATTATTATTTTATTTATCCCTAATTAATTAAGGATCGATAATGAAGATCAGAATTAAGAATGGAATGATTTTTTTTTTCTTTTTCACTTCCCTCTCTCTCCAAATATATAAAGAGTGTTAAAGGATCTTCAGACTACCTTGAATAATTAAATAAGTAAGGTTCAGTTAAGTTTTAATTTTCAATAAATAAGAAAAAACAATAATTAAAAATGAGAAATTTTTTTGAAGATTTTTTTTTTTTAATTTTGTTTGCAATTCTTCAAAAGTTATCAAATGTTTTAGAAATTTGATGTTAAATTTAAAATTTTTGATTTGTGTAGATGGTTCCTTTCTAAAGAAAAATACAGAATCCTAAGAAATATGAATTAGGATTAATGTATAAATAGTCATGAGAGTGAGAGTAAGATATTAGAACCTAAGCTCCGGACGATTAAAAAGGATACTTCAAATTTATCGTTTTTTTAAGTTTCTTCACTATTCAATATATTTTTGTTGCTTTGGAATAAGTCTAGGATTGATCGTGTGAAAAGTTCTTTTTAAAAGAGTTGCTATATTCTTTGTTTCTTTGTTTATTTATAAATTGTTTGGATTAATAGATTACATTTATAGATTTATTATTTATAAGTTTGAAACTTGGTGATGATCAAAGCGATTATCGTAGATGTATTTTTGATGCCGCTTTTTCGTGTCCCGTCGTTGTAGATGTCTACATAGCAGAAGCGCGGAGAAATAGGAAGGGAGTGGAGCACGCGCAGTAAAACACGATAGCAGCAAACCTTCGGCCCGGAAGCAACAGCTCCTAACGGCTGAGCTCGGGGCAGGAACTATTGCGATATCTCTTGATCCCGTATCTCCGTCGAGACATTACAACACAATGAAAATTTGCGAAATGTGCCATTAAGGCTCCTTCAATCCACCGCGGTCCCGGCAGTCGTAGCGTAAATCACGGCCGAGGACGCGGGACTCAGGGCAGGCAGCCAGATAGCACGAGAGCGGGACAGCCACCACCTCGAACGGAGCCACCGAACGAACAACAATTGCCACAGAAGAAATAAATCGTTTGAACGTATTTTTTTTCAGAGAAAAACGAAAGAGAATTAACAGACTGTTAAAATTTGTAGCTTTTTTAAAAACAAACAAAAAACAAACCAACAAAATATCTGAAAGAATTACCTAATGTATTTTGAAACCTCAACATTACCACACTATTGATTTTGATATTAAAATAAATAAATAAATAAAAATTAATTAATTAATATCCTAATATTTCAAGTAAATGTATTTACTATATACAAACAAACCATACTTCTTCCTTAAATCTTCTCTTTTATAAATATTATTAAACATCAGTTTTTTCTGTTAATAAATGTAGTTTGACATTTATTTTCTGTTGTTTTGATGTTTAATAATAAATGTATTTATTTGGTAATGTTTACAATATGATAACAACTTCTGACATTCGAAGTTCAAAAACATTCTTGGATTGCCAGTGGCACCCGTGTCAAATATTATTAATTATAATTTGATTTTATTCAATTCTGTTTATTTTACTTTAACTATTTTTTTTTAATTTGATGATTATGATTTAACGAAGGAAGTAAATATGATGAAGAATAATAGTTGGTGCAAGGAATAATATAAAACACTGAATAAATATGGACTGAAGAATATAGAAAAAAGAATTATTAATTAAAAATAAAAAAAGAAAATTTTACAGATAATACTAAATTCATCATAGAAAGTACTAAAATGCCGGACTTCCGGAAAAGAAAATGAATGTAAAGACAAATTTCTTCACATCATGCTGTACAATACGTACATGTGTATATAAATATAGTTAACCTATTTTTCCTATTCTATTGTATTATTTATTTTCATGTGTATTTTTTAGGACGATCCATATATCAAATCTAAAAAATTAATATCTATTGAAAGACGCAACCAATCGTTAAAAAAAAAAATATGTAACAGATAGCGTCACTTCAGTTTGTTGTCAAAAACTCATCTTATTATTATTATTATTATTACTTTCAGCAATTTTTCTAAAAAGTATAGATTATCGTACATGGTTAAAGTCTACGCCTAATTACATTTCCGAAAAGGACTATTCTATTTCCTATAGAGCAGTGTTTCTCAAACTTTGGCCGCCAGTGGTCCACCGAAAGACCTTCTGATTGTCTCCCGGACCACCCGCTAAAAACAGATTTACGCTAATTTATGCTAATTATCGTATGGCAACTTTCCTACGTCCCCCAGAACGCTAAGTTTTCCTAGCATCTAGATCAATAAAATTTATATCATTACTATTAAAATAGTAGATTCTAAAGATGCAAAAAACTACGGTGTTTCCGAAAGGAGGATATGGGATGAAACGTGTGTAGTCCTTTCTGTTTGACTGGACGGAAGTATCAAACTTTTTTGTACAATATAAGGATGGCAACAACTCAATAAAAATCCACGAATATTTGAACTTAATCCGTTGTCTGATTCTTAATTAAAGTAAATGCGTACATCTGCAGTTTTAATTGTAGAGTATGTCGCAAGGTTTCCTCAACAGCATCCGGAATCTATAAGTTAGAAATGAACAAATTAAATCTTCATGAAATCTTTTATTATTATTATTATTATTATTATTTTGTTTCATGATTTCTTACTTCGTTGTCCCAGTTATTCTTGTTACCTATACATAAGGGGACGTCCATTAATTATGTGAGGTGTTTTTTAAAAAATTTGGACCCCCCCCTCCCCTTTGGTGAGATTTGGTGAGATTTTGCCGGACCCCCCCCCC
>JAFIDM010000005.1:51129369-51171641 GCA_023159025.1 Thereuonema tuberculata
TGTAGGAGTTTAGGTGTGAGTTACAGCTTAAATAGACTAAAATGAGGGTGGATACTACAAGCGTTATTCTTTTGGTCTAAGGCCAGTCCGACGCTCGACCTCCTTAATCCCAGCAAAGAAACCCATATCCACAAGGATGGGTGAGCTCTATACAAACTTGTCTGACGAAGCAGCAATCACGAAAGAAAAAAAAAAACCCAAGTAAAATTAAATTTAGACTGGAAATTTGTCAACCTGTAGATACATCTGACAATTGCACGTAAAACTAATGTGAAAAATAAGTTTTTTTGAAACAAAACATGAGTGTGTGATTGATCTTAAGCAAACTTCAGGAACTTCGTAGAGATCCAAATATAACGAAACTAAAAACAAAAAATGTATATATCTTGTTTAGATGCATCTTGGATCTGCATATAATTCTCTTGAATGAAGACGACAACCCCGAGAGCAGCTCAGAGTAAACAAAGAGACAGGGGGTGACCGAAAGCGAGTTGGGGGAGGATGTAAGAAAAACCTGATCCATCCTTGATTAGGCCGTTTCCAATTAAAGAAAGAAACGAAGAGGGGGAGTGAACACAGCAAAGGTGCTGCAAAGCATTAGATCTCTCTCTCTCTCACTCAATCTCTCTGCGGTGAAAATTTCATTAGGGCCTGCAGTCAGGGAGGCTTGGTACATGTTGTTAGACTCAAGCCAAACCAGAGTTCGTTTGGTCGGTCTAAAGGTGGATGGTGCCACCCTGGTCGTTTTCCAAGGGTAAGGACCCTTAATTATTTTCCCCCCTCTTTTTTTTTTTTCTTTTGTTTTTGTTGGTTTTTTTTTTGCTACTCCCTCTTGCCTTGCTCCGCAAACTTGGTCCAGCCTAAAAATAAAAGTTGACAGCTAAGGAATGTTCAGGGTAATTGTGGAACGTAAATCTTCAGCCATCTTTAGAAAAACGCCGTGTGCACAGTGTGACACAGAGTCGAAATCAACATTTAAATTTAACCACAAAACAAATTATAATTAGCATTTCACCATCCATACATCAGTAAATAAATTTTTCGATAACATTGATAATAAATCTTTCCACTTTTTTTTTGGGTTTCACATTAATTTTAAGTGATATGATTAAGGTCCTGACTTAAGCAAATGCAGGAGATTGTAAACCTTTTATTTCTTTTATAGATTTCTTTTACCAATGCACCTAAAAATCTGAAAATTTAAATGTGAACTTATGAAGCATCTGGGATTTCTATTTCTTGTTTTTAATTCTCAAAATATTATGCAATTAATTAAATTAAAATTCAAAAACAGTCAATTTTTTTTTCGTTACAGTACCCCGTATTTTCAACTCCAAAAAACTTGACGAAAACCTGAAATGATAAAAAATTTGTAAAATAATGATTGGTATTTAAAATATTTATTATTAGTACAACAGTTAATTTTTTTAAAAATAATTTAATCTAACACTATTTAAAAAAAATATTTTTTTTAAAAATTAACTGTTGCACTAATAATAAATATTTTAAATAGAAATCATTTTTTTTATAAATTTTGTATCATTTTAGGCTTTTGTCAAGTTTTTTTAAGTTGAAAATACCGAGTAAAATCTCGAAAACATCCAAAAAAATTGATTGTTTTTGAATTTTAATTTAATTAATTATAGACTATTTTGAAAATTAAAAACAAGAAAACAGAAATCCCAGATATTTCACAAGTTCGTATTTAAATTTACAGAATTTTAGGTGCATTGGAAAAAGAAATATATTATAAAAGAAATAAAAGGTTTGCAGTTGCTTGAATCAGGACCGTAAGCAAACAAACAATACTGTAAACAAAAAAGCTTTTCACATTTCATCCAGTCGGTAATGATTCCAAATAAGATTTCATTTCTCTCTTTAAATTAAAGTCTATTAAATATATCTGAGACAATGTAAAAAGAAAAATAAGATTTTGAAGCCACGAACTTTCTGTGATGTTTTGCAAAATATTTACATTTCATTTTTACAGTGTATTATAGAAACGCTGACAGGATTTCTGTTATAGATGCTGTGATGCTTTGATGGGATGAACAGAGATGGAGGATTAGTGAGAGAAGCAGACGTCTAGGGCGCAGCAAATATTGACGCTCAATTAATGATATATTTTTTTTTTATTACGAAATGTAAATTAGACGCAGTTAAGTATAACCAAAAATCTTTGACTACGTAAAGAACATAAAATATATTATCGGTATGTAATGCTGAATTGAAAGTATTTCACACTGTATTTATTGAGGGGGGGGGGGGTGATTTTTAAAGTTAGTTTAAAGTTAATTTAAACTTATCCCTATCTATTTATTAAACATTTATTTATTAATTTATTAAACACTTTACGATATAGTAATAGAACAAGATATGGCACCACAAAATTAAACTAAAAACAAAATAAACATTAAAAATTAAAGGCGCATTTTTAGGCGCTTATTCTATCTTAAAAATACGCATAAAAAAATTATTTGAGTGTTCCAGAGGACAGAACAAGAATTTCCTTTTATTTTTTAATCTGTGTTTTGTTTTAGTTTAAATTTTGTGGAGGTGCCATAGCTTGTCCTATTGCGATTTCAGTTCATCTCTGTATTGAGACCTTGGGTGTTTACAGGTGACTACTCTCAATTGATGATCGCCAAGTGAGCGTAAAACAGCTATTTTAGGGATTTCACTTGTAAACACTGGTCTCACCCTTTCAATGGCTTTACGATATAGTTTAATTCTCCGAGATTTTTATCGTTAAATCTATTATGGGGTGCTTCAGAAACTTTAAACGGGACAAAGTTGTGCAGAATGGTTTCTCCAAAAAATTTTAGATGTAAGAATAAAATTGTGTGAATATGTAAGATATAATATTAATAGCCAAGATGCTGAATAATAAATGGACCTATTAACTTATTTCGGAAATAGCAGAATCAGCAAACCAAACAATTTAAATATAATAATAAAAAAAATTAATGGAAAATGAAAATAAACAACAACAACAACAACTGTACTGAATAGAAAAAAAAAGAAAACTGCAAAGTTTTTCCAGCTGCAATACCCTGTGGGTGGACAAGAAATCGTTAAGACGCTTGGCCTTGGAAAAAAGCCAAATTTCCACAAAGAAAGAGAAGAAAGTGGAGATTTATTTTGAGACTCTACTCAATTAAAAACATATATCAAACAATTTACCTACATGTTTCTGCAATTTTCCCAATTTCCTGCCCGATGGCCAGAGTGATTTCGAGTGCCAAGTTGACAATCCACTGAGTATCGATTTCTTTAAGTGAAAAGAATGCGGGGGACACAGAGATCAACAACCAATGGAAAAACTTACCAAATACAAAAACACAATAACAAAATTTTCCCTAAAAAAATTTCATCATCTTTTTTAACAAAAAGAAAAGTCAAGTATTTGAAAGTAGTGTAAAACTGAAGAGTATTTTAGAAAGATTAGTAATTATTACATAAAAAAAAAGTAGATAATGCTTCTCCAAATAAAGGCAGGGAAACGGGAAAAACTCGACAAAATGACGAGGAGCTTTTAAAAATTATTTATGCTAAAAAAGATAGTAATAATAATAAAAAGTTAAGTATCCCAGACCCATAGACTTCTCATGTTTTAAAGTTTTAATTTTTTAGTGTTTTTTAACTTTCCAACTTTTTCTGCTAGTGTGCAGGCTGAACTTTGAACTATATCTATCAGCACACGTAAAACTTTTTCATAGAAATTCAATAACTTTTTAATTTTTTTTTTTCAAATACTTCGGATAAAAAAAAAATATAATAACAAGGCAAAAAATGAGAAGTTTAAACTGAAATTGATGTTAAATGCAGAACATGCAATTTTGAAAACTAGTTCACTAATTCTTGCAGCATCTAATGAATTAGTTCGACAAAGAAATTATTAGGAAAAGAGTTAAGACAGTTACTTCACTTAATTCGTTTTCTTCCAACAAATTAACAAAAAAGAAATTATTCTTAGCCTTACTTTTACAATAATCTTCATATAAATAAACCTCATTTAAATTCCTTACTATTTATCATCAAATGATTTTTCGTTTATATGAAATGGCCTTTTCGTCAAACAAGAGAAAGCAACCTTTCTGTCGTTAGGCTATTGTTTTCTGTCATAATTTTTATCTTTAAGTGTATAATCTTATGTTTAAACTATACAGTTTCTTTAAAATTCCCAAAAATGAATTATTTTTTATTAATTTCTCATTGGTTATTTGATAATGTGATTACTTATATTTGATGTAATGAACTGAAATCTAACTGTTACACTGTAAAAAATACATTTTTCATATGTCTTTGATTATATTCTACTAGCCGGGTACCGTCGATCTGCTCCGGAACCCCTACATAGGCCAACACAGCATAAAAAATAAAAATAAAAAAAAAACTTTATTTATTTAGCAAATTGTGGCCTTCTCCGGATAACTCAGATATATTGCGGGTTGGCGCCACACACCTATAAATCGATAAGGCAACTTTAAAGCAAAAGTATAAATCCTCTTTATTCCCTATCTCGTGGGAATTTCGAAAAATCCGGCCTTATTCCTTGTCTACATCGTAAAGGGAACCTCTGTGCAACATTTCAGCTTTGTAGGTCCAAGGGTTTGGGCTGGGCGTTGATGAGTCAGTCAGTCAGTGAGTCAGGGCTTTTATTTTTATTTAGATAGATGATTTATAATTAATATAATAATTAATTATTACACACGTGTTATTTTTTGTTTTCGAAAAATTTTAATAAAAATATTTCGAAAAATTTTTAAATAAAAAAATCTTAATTTTTAGAGTTTTTTTTTCTTGAATTGTGGTTATAAATTACGAAATAACTGAATCAGACTTCTTATAATCAATCCATATTTCGCCAATCGTCAGTTAGTATGATATTAGATACTTATTTCTTGTTTTTTTTTGTTTGTTTTTTATCGTAATCACTATTATGTAACTGTTGAGATGAAAAAAGCTAATTCATAATATAGAAATGTTACAGTATTCAAAACGAACGTGTCTAAAACACTTCCGAATACAATTCCAACGAAGGGGGAGAAACCAACAACCCACAACTAAGCCTTGCTGATGGCACAGAAGAGATAATTTCTGTGTCAAGTAGCGTGATTATGCAGTACATCCATCACTGCCTCTCCCACACTAAGCGACAAGCTTATTTTCTTCAAAGTGTTTCATGAACCCAAATTACCATTAGCCGACAACAACCGAAACAACGGGAGAAAAAGACAAAAGCCAACGCCGAGCAGAGGCGGGTAGGAGCCACCACAGATCGTGGCCGTGATTTCCAGCCTAAGTGCTCAGCAATAATTTCTGTATTTGATTGCGCTTAACTTCCCTCCGTACAAACACTCGCTCTTTTCGGGGGATGATGTTTTCTTTTGCGGACATCTGAAATCGCTACACAGAAGCCGCTCAAACACATTTCCAAAATCTTTGTGTTTGGAAAAAAAAAAGCAATATTTCATAGATCTTATAACTGACGTAACCTTTAACCACTGTCTCTAAGGAACAAAAAAAAAGTAAACAAATAAACATGTAAATATTAATATTCCGGAAATGGTACAAAGTAACCAAAAAGATTTCGCACCTCGAAACTGGGACGGCCGTTTCGTCCTCTTTAGGACTCATCAGCCAGACAAACTCCATCGATGACATACTCAGAAGGTGCGAACATATAAAAATCCCACTCTCCCTCCGGAAACAGTTACCATTTTGTTGAATTACTAGGTCACCCTCCCCATTTCTTTCATTGGATTTTCTATATTAGCTTAAATGTTAAGACTGCAACCATTTATTTCATTTGTCAGCTCTAGCTTACTGCTTAAGGTATCCGATTCAAATACTGTAGGCTGTCGGTTCGAATCCTTACATCTCCGGATTTTTTTTCCCTTTTAATCTTTTTTTCTCAATGTCCGCGTTTTTTTTTTCTTGTTTTACTAATGTTTTTTATTTTTTTTCCTAACTTTTTTTTTAATGTACAGTAGAACCTCATTATAACGGACTAATAGGGGCTGAAGGTTGACCGTTTTAATGAAAGTCCGGTTTATAACAAATAATTCTTATAGGGGTGTAATGCAGCAGGATGTACATCAATGAAAGTACAATAGTTAGCTATAAAAAGTGTTTATTATACATCAAATAAAAAACAGCCTTCAACATAGTAAGTTGAATTAAAAAAGATGTGTACGTATACATTGCATTAATCTTTAGAACAAGAAGGTCCTGGTTCATGTTGATTGCTTACATTCATTGGTTTGAAAAAATAATTATTTTCTGCTGGGTTTGTTTGCTGCTTATTTCTTCAGTTAATAACTGACGGAGGTACCGTAAGTGTTCATAATATGCAACCACATTTTCATTTGAATCCTGTTTTAGCATTACAATTTTTTTGAAAAACTGTCCGTTATAAGCGAAGTCAGTTATAATAGGTCCGTTATAATAAGGTTCTACTGTACTTCCTTTTTTTATTAGTTTTTTAAAAATTATTTTTATTATTATGGATCGCCCTTAAATTTAAGCTTAGCAAAAAAATTTCATTCACTTGTTTTAATTTAATCTTGAATTTTCAGTTTTTCGAAAATATCTCCTCCAGCTCTATTTATATCAAACAACAACGAAGCAATTTACGTTCATGCCGTGATATTAGATTCGCGAGAATTACTTTAAAAAGTTTGTCCTTCTTACAAGATCGAAATAAACAACAACTAAAAAACATCCTGATGCTACGTCCCTTGAAGTTGAGTCAGGCAGAGGATGATGAAGGATGAAAAGAAAGAAAAGGGGGGTTTTTGTGACGAAAAGAGACGTAGGGAAGGAAGAAGGGTTTTGAGGAGCGATCCCGTGATGCATTATTAATCCATCACTCCGTCCGTGATTGATTGGACAAAGGGGATTAATGACTAATTATTGGCCTATCAGTGACAGATCGCTGATAGATGGGCCCGGCTGCCTCTGCTTGCACTTCTCCTCACTCCATATAGGCTGCTTCATTAGATGCATTGCATTTTCGTCGCTCAAGACGACTTTGCGGAAGGGCGGGGTGAGAAATTAAGTAACTAATGATGTGTGGAAGCGATACAAATCTAATATTATTTTCAAGGCGGATGAGGTGTTTTCGCAACGGCCCCAAAAATGAGAAAACTTCGTGAATGACAGTCGTTGAGTCTTCATTCATCACGGAGCCAAAGGAAAAAAAAAATTTTTTCTCCACAATCTGCATATCTAAGCAAGACTAAATTACTTTTATGTATTAATATATTAAAGAGATTCAGGTGTTTTTTTAAGAACAGTTTTTTTTTTTTTGGGTTGTACGATACTTAGAAAAAGTAATCTTAATTTCGGTTTTAACAACTTCATGTTATTACTGAACAATTTTATGGTTAATAATAACTGGTTTGATATGGATGATATCAAGAGATGACAACAGCCAAGTAGACATGTTCAGAGACCATGACCTCGCTGACAGAATTTGTGAACTTTGGACTGGCGCGAAATGGAAGGGAACTTTTACTTCTGATCCGTCAGATTAGTTTTCCAGTGCTAAAAATGAATTAACGAAATAGAGCGAAATCAAACAAGATACAAGACCATGCGAGGAGGGATTTCTTTTAGATTACTGCAATATTAAACTTACACTACATTAAAAATGGACTATATTTTATAAAAAAAATATATAAAAGAAGTTATAAATGAGATTCTAAATATATTCATATAAAATAGAAAGTTTATTTGTTCTTTTTTTTTTTTTCAATTTTTATTGAATTTTTAGCTGGAATTATTTTTAGATGGTGGAAAAGAAGTTTGGGTCTGAGGATTGCAGGCCGCGTGCAACTTCGGAATAAATATATATATATATTTTTCTTTTGCAAATCATCACGAGTTAAATGTCATTTCAAATAATCTTATCTTTTTTTATTAATGCAGATAAAAATCTGAAATTCTAAATATGAAAGCGTTACCTACGTAACAGCAATTATAATTTCTTATTATTATTTATCTATGATTACGGAAATATATTTTACTTAACTTCAAAAACATCCAATATTTCAAGAAAAATTCCTAAACAAACCATGTAAACAATAATATTATTAAACGAAGTCTTATTATGTCTCTCTCGAACTTCAACAGAAATCACAGAAAATCCTTTTGAATATTTAAAGAAAAAAATCTTTTATGGGACCTATTTGAATTTATTGTTTTATTTTTGTTTTAAATTAAACAAAGGATTAAATAAAAAGGACCAAAATAAGTTTCTTTATCACTGGAAAATGGTATTCCGATTTTGATAGTTTAAACAGCTCTATAAAAATTTCCCTTTATTACATCTTACATTACTCTTCTTCACACAGCAATATTTCGAAATGCCTTGGCGGCCATTTCTTTGAAAAAACTTGAGTCTATTTTAAAATACTGATTTTTTTAAATTTAATTAAGAGTTTAACGTGTGTTTAAAATATTTATGAAATGAGTAAAACACTTGACACTTACACACATGTAGGTATCAATTAAATACATTAGAAATTTAAAAAATTTACATTACATACATTTCAGTAATAATGGACAAATATTAATAAGGAATTACAATTGCTATATATTGCTAAGATTTTTATATACACAGTAAAACCTCGTTAAGTCATCACTCCGCTTAAGTCGTCGTTTTCCTTTGGTCCCGACAAAGTCTCATAGACAATAATGTAAAATAACCCTGTTTTACTCGTCACCAAATTTAATTCTACTCCGGATAACTCGTCACCCTCAAAAATGGCGAAAAGCATCTTTATTCTCAATTTTGCCTGCTATCTTTTCAGCCCCGCCCCTTCACTCTAAGAAAGCCTAGCCTTTACGGGGAATTTTCACGTGGGAAATTCATTGGGAAATTACACATTTCAACAGTAGACGTTTTTCTTGACCGCTACTGAGTGTGACTTTATTTTATAGCGAGTAAGCCCCGAAAATTTAAAAGCGATCGAAATTGTTTTTCTTCCTCCAAATGTAACTGCACTTCTTCAGCCTTTAGATCAAGGGATAATTCTTGACTTTAAACGAAAGTACAAAAAAATGCTTGTAAAGGACATGATAAAAGCCTTGGATAGGAACGAAAAGCTCGAAGTTTCGGTTTTAGATACGATTAACTATGTGCACAAAAGTTGGAGTTCCATTTCATTACAAAGTGTTTCGAATTGTTACCAATAATCAGCACCTTCATCAATCAACACTGTTGGATTATTTTAATGCCAGTAAAATAAAATAAAATGTGGTAAGTATAAAATGTGTTTGTTTTTTTATTTTCCACTCATTCATTTGCATGTATTGATTTCTGAAAATCTTGTTTTTCTCACCGAATCCTACAGTAATTCATAAAAATATTGTATTTCAGTGTTTTGGTTTTTTTTCAAAAATGCCCACTCCGCTTTAATCGTCAAAAATGTTCGGTCCCTTGAGTGACGACTTAACGAGTTTTTACTGTATTAGTAAATACAAATATAATGATCATTGTATCATTGCAAGCGCAGTGGTGCCTAAAAGAAAAAAATGAGCAATAAAAAACTCACTAATGAAAAATTAGTGAGAAAATTCATATGCCAGCCGTTCGTCGGCCTCAATGAATTTTTTTAAAGCATAAAAATTCAAACTTGTTTACAAATTTAATGATATTAAATGACTTAACTACTGATGATTTGAAAGTATCTCCAAACTTTGAACTTCTATTACATTGTCCAATTCCTTCCTGTTTTGTACAATAGCTAAAGCAATAAAAAAGCATTCACTGTGCAAGAGTTTTTAAGTTATCAAGAAACGACAACAAATGCAAAAGGGATTTTTCGTACAAGTGGAATGCCAGTAGAATACCGTCCTCTCTTTGCTCTACCACAACCGGTCTCTGGACCTGTGGCAGAGATGAGAAGCAACCTTGGCAACAGCTCTTCCGTGGCTTCAAAAGGACGATGGAATGAAACTAATAAGAAGCCAGTCTACAGCTTCCTTTACAAAGGAAAAAAAATAAACATCCAAATTAATTAATAGTTGCTCCTGAGTGGTTTCCAGACATGTTATTGCAGACTCTGATACTAAATTAATAGAAAAGAATTCGATCCTATGCAAAAAAAGAAAAATAACAAACATGATTTTTAAAAATTAAAAAAAAAAATATATATAAGCAAAAGTTAATAAAATAAGATTGTTGATTTTTGTAAAGAAATTACTCGAAAATATTGAAATTCCAAACTTCATTTCAGGCAAACAAAATATCCTTTAAATCCCAGGAGACGCTAGTAGTAAACTTAGATTTCTTTCATGGAAAAATAATGGTCTTGTTAATAGCCTATCCATACAATTTAGCCACAGTCTAAGGTTTTTTTTGAACAAATTCTTCTAAATGGAAGACATTTGTTATTAGACTAATTAAATGTTAGACAATTAAAATAAAAGGCTTACAAGTATATTTTCATCATAATTTTCGTAATATCTAAGTTGTTTTTTTTATGTTAGGAATTATTCGAAAGAAATATCAATTCAAGACTTTGTCACTCTTCATTTGCTTATAACGTTTATTATTTTGGGTAACTGATTCTTCTTTAAGTCACGATCTTTGATGTTATTTTGTTAATCCTGAAATGAGATCTGATTGCAATTGACTTCTTCCTATTTTAACTTGATGCACGTAATTATTGGAAATTTGTGTGCTTTAAAATTATACGTGGGTCGTTATAGAAGTCGTGGCAACTATTTTTTATCTGCCAAAAAAGCGGCGCCACTGCAATTCCAGAATACAAGTTTGAAAGCTTGTTGGATGTGCTTCTGATTGGCATCACTAACGTGGTCTGGCTCAGTGGAGGAACGTCATAGGAGCAAGTGGAAAATACGTATTTTTATAACATCGTCTAATAAGGCAATGCAGAGTAGCCAAGGAACACAAAACTGCTCAATACGTATTGTTTACACCCCTCAATGTAATCTGCAAGATTGTCCACTGTACGTTGCCAGCATTTAGGAAGATAGAGAATACCATTGGCTGCATGTGACCTCTCGCCAAAACCCGTCTAATTTATTTTGTTTATAAATATTTCCCATGCAATTGCAGCTTGAGTTTTGGAATCAAATCAAAGTCGCATGGATTCCGGTCTGGAGAATACGAAGGGTGTTCCAAGACTTCCCAACCCCATCGATGTAACAAAGCCTGTGAAGGAGTTGCTGTGTGACATGTGGTGTTATCGAGAAGAATGATAACAGCTCCCAAACAAGGGCAACATACGATAGACAACCTTACAGATTACTTGAGGGGTGTCGTTCCTGTGTTCCTTTTTCATCCGGCTAAACTGCATTGCCTTATTAAACGATGATTTCCAAATACGTATTTTCCACTTGCTCCCATTACGTTTCTTCACTGACCCAGACCACCTTAGTGGTGCCAATCAGAAGAACATCGAACAAGCTTTCAAACATGTATTCAGGAATTGCAGTGATGCCGCACGTTTGGCAGATAAAAAATAGTTGCCTTGACTTCCATAACGGACCATCTATGTATCTTCCTGAATATGTCTTTGATGGGCATTTTCGATCCACTGTTGAACAAAACTTCTCATATCATTATTTTAACTTCCTTCTTTTTAATTCATCGTCCCCACTTAGCTTAAAAAGAATCCAGATTCTAGAATTCATTCAATCAATACTACTGTCCATCTTCCTTTATTTACTGACTTTCCAATTCTATTTTCATGCCTTGATAGGTTCATTCCATCACTCGCACACTTTTGCTTTCGTAAATTTCCTTTTATTTCCTTTCCAGATCTATTGTTATTCGAATTTCGTTTGCATCTTCGCTTTCTCTGTGAAGGAGGACCCACTTGATGATAATAAAACAATGTACTTAAATCAGAAACTACGGAAATTAAGATCATCTTATAGGGAACAAAATAACTACACTATCCAAATAAAAGAAATACATGTAAATCCGCAAATTATTTACTGACTATATTTATCTATAGCGTTAAGACAATGGTGTTTCTTAAGGATAAAATGCTGTAGTTTGTGGTTGTGACGGAACATTTAGAAGTAAATGGGAATTTTTTCCAGATCTTTAAAAATTAAGGGTGAGAAATAAATCCCGTAAAACTGATCAGAAATTTAGAATTCTAGCTTTTCAATCAACGATATATTAAAAGATATAGAAAAAGCAGTCAGATAACAATAATAACAAAAACGAGACACCACGAAAGAAATTGCTCCAAACAGGACACCTCAGGCTCTCAATGGTTCTGTGCGACAAAACAGTTCGATTTTGATTAAACGAAGGAGGAGGAAAGACGAGGAGGGGAGAGGAGAGAAGGACAAAAAAATATGTTGCTCTAATTCGTTTTCCATTGGCCGAAACCCGGTGTGGCACATGTCGCAATGACGTTGAGCTAAAATTAAAAGGAAAAAAAAAACTCCCTCACCACCACCTCTTCAGCTTAGCCTCGTGGCTGTTGCCTCTTAAGTCTTGTCACTGTTATTTCAACCCACTGAGAAACGGTGGATTCGAATTTAGATTCACTGATTTCGAAAAATATATTAAATTTGTATTTATTTACGACTGAGACTTCCTTAGGATATTCATTTTAAAACTGACTGTTGCAAAATGTTTAAGAAAATCACTGAAATGAAAAAGTTAGAAAGAATTGTCGGCTACCGATGATCAGAGTGGTAAGTTTCGCATAGGTAACTGAAGTATATGGGTTGGCCAAAAAGTTCGTTCGTTTTTGTTTTTTACGTACATTGGCTCTAGTAGCTCTTAGGTGTCTTTAACGTCATTCGACGCCATTTTGTTAGATTGTATTGTGACAGCTGTCATATCAGCGTGCATTTAAAACAAAAACTGATCAAAATTGGTGGATTTTGTATCGCCAATTTAATATTGAAGATGGAAGACAATAAGCACGAAAGACCCCTTGTTTCTTTGATAACCAGGCAAAAACTATTACTCCTTGACTGGGAAGTTCTGATTCATCCGCCCTATTCACCAGACATTGCACCTTCGGATTTCCATTGATTTTCGGTCTTTACAAAATTCTCTTAATGGAAAACATTCAATTACTTGGAAGACACCAAAGGCACCTGGAATAGCTCTTTCCTCAGAAAGATAAAAAGTTTTGGGAATTATGAAGGATGGTAGTGGAACAAACCGTTGAAGACGTTGTTCAATAAAATTATTGGAGCCAATGAAAAATGTTTCTTTTATTTTTACCGAACAAACTTTTTTGGTAGTGCGGAATAATATATATATTGCTTTCAAAAAAGCCTAGTAACGATAGTGGAATATGCTATTATAGAGAAATATTATGTTATAGACAGCTATTGAAGCGGCTGTTAGAGGCGTAAATCTGTCTTTATATCTTTTGGAAGATATTGGATAAGAAAATATTTTATAACTATATAAATATTTTATATAATATTTTAACCTAAACAATGGATGAAGAGTTTTTTTGTTTGTTTTTTATTCAGAGCAATAAAATTTCAAGTCTAAAGATTTGATTGACCTAGTGGACTAAAAGGACTAACAGGACTAGTCATATTAGTTCATATGTCCTGGACTAACTTGATAAAAAGTACCTAGTGGTTCAAATATTATTTCATTTAAAATATCTTGAAAAGAATTCATTCAAATTGTAAATGATAACCTTTTCATTTCCGTTACTCTTCCGTTGAGAATGATAATCCCCTTTATAGGATGTCGAAACGTCCAGCCCTAAAACCCATTTATGCAATATATTTTTTTTTCATATTATTTACTGTACAGTATTGTTTCCTATATGTGTGTGTTTTACTCATTTAATAAATATATATAACAAAGGTTAAACTCCTAATTAAATAAAAAGATTTCAAACTGAAAAATTTACACGGCAGGCAACTCCATCTAGGAATTGGACAAGGGAAACGTGCAATTGAGCCCTCCACACCCTAATGCACAGTGCGCAGGCTTTAAATGTTCTTTTTTAAAATTGATATTTCCAGTTCTTGTGAAGAATAAATTCTCAATGTTATTTTATTAACATTAAATTAAAACACTTGTTGTAAAACTGAGGTTTTCTTTAGAAAATACTATGTGACAATTAATATTTTGGGGTTTTGATTATCAGACCTTAGCTACAAGTTGACAAATATACCAAAAATAAGTTAGTTTTTGTTTTTTTTTATTTTTGATTTTATCTTGATTTCATACTGACCGACGAAGCTGTATATTTCGAATTAAAATTAATTTTTCGTTCTAAGTTTTTCTTTTCTGCCTCTGATACAAAATAATATTATAAAGTTATATCAGACTTACTGTATAATAGCAAAACATACTGAAATAAACAAACAAAACTTAAGTTGTCCACTTACGCCCATTAAAAGATATCTTCAAAAAAAGTTTCCAACATATCTTCAGTAATAAAGTAATTCAGACTGAACATGTTGCTCAACAAATCAAAAAAAAAAAAAAAAATCTCCAGAAACTGACTTGCTACTCGAAGAAATGACATACGAGGCAAGGATGGGGGTTCGGTGTGTCTTTGATAGGTTGACAAAAAAAACATACACAATTTTAAAAGAAAAAAAGAAAAAAAAAAAAAAAAAAAAAAAAAGAAGGACATAAGAAAGAGAGAAGGTGGATTTTAAGAAATGGGTCTCCAACCCTCTGTAAACCCCACCCACCACTGCTCGGAGGAAGACAGAAAACGGAGGTCCTGGAGGAAGGAATATCTAAAAGGCAGGCAGGCAGACAAACACAACGCCGTGTCCTTACAAACAAAAAGTCATTCATCACGGTAGACTCATATCAGCTTCGTGTAATTCTCGTATTCGACTGACTGGAAAACGAAAAAAAAAAAAATAAAGAGCTAACGGTAAAAGAGAAAAAAAAAATAACAAATCGTAATAAATTCATCATGAGACTACTTGCCTATCGCAGGGAGTAGCCTTGGTTGGTTATTTCAGTTGAATTGCGCAGTAGCATCTTCAAGGAATGCTAAAAAATTTAATCTTAAGTAAGTCTTAACTTTAATTTTTTAGTTGAAATTCAATTTTAATCTATATACTGTACGGAGTTACTGTATTAAAATGCAGTCGTAATCATAAAATGGAACATAAAATGAACATAAAACACATTGCAGCGAAGCTGAGTTTCAAAATTCCCTTATTCAAGTGTCTTCCTTATTCAAGTAAAATTAACAAAATAATTTTAAAAAGTTTAAAACTTTTCCCGTTCCTCGAGAAAAGGTTCACCACTATATAGCTTTCTATAATCACTTTTTCAGACCGAACCATTGTTCAGATGTGAGTTATGACAGATGTGAGTGCAAGAAAAGGCAGAAATTATCAGTTATCTCTGCAGAGCGTTCTGTGAACTTCCTTAGATTACTTCTTAAGTTAAAGTATCCCACTGCAGGCTTATGCAGGCCTAGGGTCGCGGGAGCTAAGGCCCCCGGCGCTTCGAGACCAATGGGACTACTTTTAACTACCGGGATTACTTCTGGTCTAGCATAACTATATCAACGAGAATAAACAAATCAGATTTTGAGATCTTGTGAAAATTTTTCTTTTGATAATTTAAGTTTTCCTGAGCAACGCCTTGCTATTGAAATATCTGTTTTTTTAGGCAAATGCTGTTGACAATGCACTTTTCAACAACATGCTTGAGCAATTTTTTTTCCAGCTGATGAGAACATTTATTTTTGTAGCGTTTAGTCAAAACTAAGTCTACACAAATCAATTTCGAACAATAAATTTGAAAAAATTATAAAGTGTGTTTCATTTCATAAATATTTCATAAAGTATGAAAGAAGGTATCGAATTTTTCATCAGTTGAATATTTTTAATTCAGCAATGTACAATGCTGAAGCCATTCAAGAACTCATGAATTTGGAATTGGAGAAGGAGGAGAGGTTATGATGATCCTCGTCATTCAACCAAAAAAAAAGTGTATTTTTTTTCCGGGAGCAACGTGGAAGAGGATTACATATAAAATGATAGCTGTTAAACCAAAAAAACAAAACTCAGCGAACGATGTCTATTTTTTTTTGGTCAATTATCAATATTCCTCATTGTTTTTTTTCTTTTTTCTATATTTTGCTTGCTGTTCCACTTTTCATCAATTACTGTAGCTGTTGCAGAACATTATTCCATTTGGATACCGAACGAAATTAATTTTTTAATTTCTCTGGAATTAAAATTAAGTTATTAATTAAGTTCCTTATTATTCAATTTTATTTAATAAATTTTTTGTTTAAAAATTTTTTTTTCCTTTTAAAAAAAAACAAACTTCCAAATGAAATCAAAATGTCCCTTGTTAAAATCGTTATAAGAGACGGTTATAAAGAACCGTTATAAGGAACCGTTCTAATTCATACCCTTACTGTAGAGGCACTGATAAACAATAGAAGAATCAGAAATTTACAAAAAGTTCGTTGTACCTCCGCATCTATTTAATCCCTTTTTCTAAAACACACAATTCTTGGTTTCTGCTCGATATTAAACTGGAGGTACAGGTTGGTAGGTATAGGTATAACCCACAAGGGGCGCTGCAGATTAACGTTTTAACCCAGGACTGAGATGAAGATACCCTCGATAAAAAAGAACCTCGATATTACAGAGGGCTGACTGGACCCGTCTGGAGGAGAATTAAGGTTGGAAAAAAATCCCCGATCTTCGCCTCAGATATTTTTCTTACTTAAAAAAAATAGTTTTAGCATTTATTCAACAAATGAAATTCTTACAGTTCAGTTCATGAAAGAAGAGCTTTTGATGTTGTAATTTCCTTATGGATTGATGTTTCCAGTGCGTAACAGCGCCATCTATTGCTAAAATCCGTAAATGAATCTTATATACATTACGAAAACCTTCTGTTTTTTGTATTTTCTACAGTTACGAATACATTTTTATACTATTGTTATTATTATTATTATTAAAATTTGTCCTTTCTTGGTCACGCTTATGCGATCACAAAACGACGCCATCTTGGACTGACTGCTCGGAGTTCAAGTTGATGACGTCATGACTGGTGACGTTTGTTTCAGAGCAAATCAATCGCTACATAATGACCATATATGGCAAACCCTTTTTTTTTGCAAAATACTATAAGGTCGTATTGCATTCAAACATAAGACTTTTTCTCGAACTTTCCTACTGAAGTGGGGCTCGTCCAATCAGTCAGTCTAAATAGACGTGTTGGGAACACAAATATTGTATTAACTTTTGAACCATTGGACGTTTCTTGAAACTTGGCAGGAATATTTATGGACAAGATATTTTCTAACTTTTGGTATATGATTTATTTTGTGTTTGTGGCTTCTTATCGAGAAATGAGAATGTCAAATGAGGAGAAATTGATCTAAAGAAAGTATTAGACAGAAACAAGCCTTTTGGAGATCTATTATACTTTGATATGATTGAAAGTAATGGATTTAAGCAATTTGTAATGCAAATTTAGTTATTTGGTTATTTTGTTTTTTAGAAAGTGAGAAATTATAAAATATTTAAAAATTTCTAACTTTCTAAAAAACAAAACAAAAAAAAAACAAATATAAGTTACAACTTAAAAATAAACAGTTATAATCTATGTCTGTACAAATATATAAAAAGAAGAGTCTACTTTTTCTCTGGAATCACATGAGATGCAGAGGTAAATGTGGTATCAAATGAAAGGTCCTGATGTGGAGGCGTGCATGAGCATGTTGATTTTTGTTTTAATAAAAAATTTTATAAAAAATTGACGCCTCCTGGATCCCTGTTAGTGCGTTTTCCTGCAAGTAGAGAGTTGACGAATCCGTTCGCATCTTAACTTAATTTTCACTTAAATATGATTAAAAGATCTTACTTAATCTGGATCGTCACTAATTACGATTACGAGAACTATATTTCCAATCCTAGAATTTCTACTGGTTGTACTTGTTTTAAAATAAACGCAGAGTTCGTTTCTATTGTCTAAATAAATAAGTATTTTATATTTTACTGGTATTTTACGTTAAGTAGGGCTTAAGTTTTTTCAGGAACTTCTTGTCGCTTTTTTTAATCTTTTTACAAGCTTCACTGCAATAAAGTAAGACTAGGGTATCTTTAATATTCGATGTAGTTACACCAATGTCGTTCCATAACGTAATGTCTCTGTAACCTCCGCTAATGCCTTTGCAATTCGACTTCATTAAATTTAATCAATTGGTTACATTTATGTACAGAGTAATTTCGTATGGAGGTGATACGTGTTTTTGTGATTGTAGTGCTCGTGTCAAATTTGCATAGATAAGTTGGCTTATATCATTCAGCTCAGTTACAAGATGTTTGGAAACAAATTCTTAAAGCGTTGTTCAAAATAAGAAATTAAAGGATTTTTTTATTGCTTGCGATTCTAATAAGCGGATGTAAACTTAAGGAGGCCGAAATCTATCACGTTCCATCGCTCCACTCCATCCGCAACTACATCTCTATTATTATGGTGATTACGAAAATTTTTACCATAAAAACCAAAAACTAATTTCCAAACCCATTGTGAACATTAAAATTTTTTCATTCAAATAACAAAATAATATTTATTCCTTACTCAAACAAAAACGTACAGAACAAAAATCAAATATTAAGAATTACCCTTCAGCCTGTTCTTAAGACTCAAAATTTCTCTACATCCCATATGGAAAATAGTCTACTGTAGGAGGGGGTGACTGAGGAAGCAATGGGGAAAAAAAGTTATAGAGACGCCAGTGTGAAAAAAGTATCTTTCCAGTAACCTCCATACTTTGATTGACACGAGTTCTCATAACCAAGCAGGCGATATAAACATTATGATTGATGATGATCGGTGTAGCCCTCGTAATAATAATAATATAAAAAAAAATGATGAATGTAAAATTTCTGACATAAAACCGCTCCCGTTGTGTGGGTGGAACGAACCGTCATCACACAACAAAATTAACCTGCAAAGACGTTCTGCTGTTTGGTAGAATGGTTTAAGAGGCACTGACGACCTCACGTGGTAATTAATGACACCCACGCACTGCTGGGGAAGTCTTTTTTTTTTAAGGGGAAACCGGAATTAAGAGCAAAGGGTAAAAGCGGGGATTAAAAAAAACGGAAGGTGGGTGGGTTAGTGCTAAATCCCCGGGAGAAAATCTTACCGTACTCTTGTAATGGAGGGAGAGAGTTGGGGGAGGGGGTGATGATGGAACTCACAGAGTGCAACGACGATGGAGAAGTCCTTCTACATTTTTTTTTTTTTATTTAAACAACGAAATCAACGAAAAACCCTTTGACCTGAGATTACAAATAATTCAGGAGATATGTTCATAGATTTAAGTGAATTTTAGCAGAAAGGTAAGTTTTTCCTGCTGTATTATTATTACTGTTTGTTTTTGTTTTTTCTAAACCCCAGTTACATCGCCTAAAGATACACAGTGTCCTCGGTGTATATACAGTATCAAGAATTTGAAGACGTTCCTCATGTAATCTATGGTCGTTAATAATCCTAAAGGAATCATCTAATCTTTATATATTACTTTGCAAACGTATATGTTTCATGTTATAAAAAAACATCATATAACATCATATAACATCATGTTATAAAAAAACATCAAAAAGATGTCTTCAAGAGAAAAAAAGCTACAATGCAACTATACAATTTCTAGCGCCCTGTCAACAATGACGGGAGAACAATATGACGGCTTTTACTTGAGTTTAAGTACTTGCCCGTCATTTGTTATTTCTTCATTCATTTCGAGAAATGTCTCTAATGACTCTTCAGTTCCTCACTGAGGGCGAGCTTTGCATCTATTGCTCGTCTGACCTGCGCTAATAGGCTAAAAAAAGAACATTGAAATTTAAATTTTAATCTAGTAGGCTAAAATTAATGAGTTATTTTTTTTCCCTCTTGCTCTTCTCTCATTGCGTCACACACACAGAGGGAGTCCTAAGAGATATTTAACAATAATTTGAATGTAGGTCTAATGGATAAGACGTCTGCCTTCGGATCAGAAGGTTGCAGGGCTCGATTTCCATCGCTAACATTCATTGTATTAGTAAGAAATTATTTCTATTTTCACAGGAAATTAAAATTATTTTTCAAACAGAGTAAGTGCGTTCCGGAAGTGCGTTAGACACAGAAATCTCTTGCATAGTTTTTCAGGTCTGTGTCTAAATCCCAGCTTACTTATACGCTATAGGAAATGATTTCAAATGTAAATAGGCCTCAATTAAAGAGATTTAACTGGCACAAAAATACGAAACACTATACTTCAAAAGATATTTTTTTGATAATAACTAGGTATCAAAACCTAACGATTATTAATAATATTATTATAAAAAGATCACAAAGATTTTAAGAAATGAAATTCTTTTTCATTGCGATGTAAATATATAATCTACTGCGATTGTTTGTAGGGTTACAGAAAACTCTTTAAAAAATTTTATATTTTGCTTATCTTTGAATAATTAAACATATTTTTATAATCAAACACAGGATCAACTTCTGACAGTTTTACTACCTATGAATATTTGGAACATTGTTGAAATATGTAGATCTACATCGATGACCAATATAGCCGCATTAAAAAAAGAAAATGCAAAAAACTAAAAAATAAAAAATGCAAAAAACTTAAAATAAAAAATGCAAAAAACACTACCCTTCCTTTCAAGTAAAACAGCCCAAATGTTAGCGACAAGAGTTTTCGATTTGAATCGGGGAGTCTTTGCATTTGCACCCATCCTAACGAAATGATATATTGCGAATTAATGTGACATTTGAAAAGGAAGGTGAGAGAGGACCTTGTCCCAATATGGAAGAAGGCGTCGCCCCTTCCCCTTTGCACCTCAATGCACGGGCGGGTGGGTGGCATGGGAGGATGGGGTGTGACCGTGATTGATCGGCTGCGACGCTGCACACCTCTCCCTGGGTTACATGACCCCTTCTTCGTCGCCATGTAGGCTATGGACCCCCGGCTTCGTAGACACGACCTCATTTTCATGAATACTAAATTGCCAAGTTTTGTAGGGGTTTTTACATGAAAAGCACACAAATTTAATTCCCAATGTTTCAAATACAAAAGTATCCGGCGTTGCTTGAGAAATCAAAGAAACCGAAACAAGCTAAAAAACAATTGTAAATTTAAATTACAGACTGTAACAGAATGGTAATCCAATCTAAAACGTGCTTGCATAAACAGAAAAATCTGACTGAAAAATACTTCATAATGTTTGGCTTAACCGTGTCATCTAACAGCAATAACAGTGAATTAGTAACAGAACGTAATAAAAACGATTTTATGTATTTTGAAAAGTATCTTGTCTTTCCAAACAATTGAGATACAGCGAACTATGCAAATTCAATCTGATTGAAATTTTTACGCAGTTAAGATAGCAAATGGACTGATAACAATGCATTTTTCACTGTTAAATTCTAAGTTAGAAGCTGATAAACTAGAGGCAATTTTATCCGTGGATCACATCGTGAACTTTCATGGACAGCATCTAGTCAAATAAAAGCGAATACCGATAACGCCTTTGGAGATTCTTTATTAAGGCTTTATAAAAAACCTTCTTGGACTATTTACTTTACTATCAGGCAAACGCAGTATTTAATATTTTCTATAAGGATCTCGCCATACTCGTACACTTATTTATTTATTTATTTTTGTAATCCTTAAACAAAAACTTTGTTCTGTTTAAGTCCTGGTTCTGTCAGCACGAGATCCTATTACCAATTATTGTCCTTCATTTATATACTCTAAAGGGAATGTTATCAAAATCCTGCTACCAATTACTGTCCCTAGTTTATATACTCCAAAGGAAGTACATAACTGGAAAATACCTTCTGTATGGAGAAACGTGGACTCTTAATGTTTCATATTCTCACTTTTATTCTGTTCTTTCCCTAGCTCAATTAATATCAACTTTCCAGAACCTATTCAAAATCACTCCACGATTAATGTCAATTTCCTTAAGATCAAACATAAAATTTTAAAGGAAAGGGCCCAGTCAGTATTAAAATGTACACTAGTAGAATATAAAGCATTTACTCTGATTGCTGTGAACAATCATTAAAGTGCCAAGAAAATGGAACGACACCCAATTTACCTTCCAAAGAAATTCTCGATGGAGAAAACTTTTAGAGGATTTTATAAGATAATTTTAAACTGAGACATGTTTGATGTTGTTTTGAGTTTAAAGAAATCGTTCATTCTCAACTTAAAACGAAACAGAGTAAATTTTATTGAAACTCCCAAAGCAGATTGTGCCAAGTGGCATGAAGAGAACAGAACCCTGGGACCTAATTAAGAAATGCCTGAACGACGCTTATCTCTGCCCTCGACTTCTAAAAGAAGAACAGTATGAGGCAAAGATGGATGGGTGGTGAGGGCCTTGAACGACATCAGAATGGGTCTTAGGGTACAACCACCCAAAAAGAATTAAAACAAAGAAAGAAAAAGATATATAATTGCAACAGCTACTAAATTGGTCATTACACGCCTCTTAATTACCGACTTTGCACAAAAACCTTCAGACGAGACAAAAATAGACGCAGAACAAATAGAGAGGGCGAGGAACAACTGAAAAGGCAAATTAAAAACAAAAACACAATTTAGCTATTTAAAGTTAGTGACTAAAGTAGGCCTATATTATTTTTTAATAATGAAACGCCCTTTAACGTAATTCAAAAAAAAAAATTAATTTATTAAGATTTATTAAATAATTTTTAATATATCTGAAAATTACGTTACTTTTAGCCTATTAATTAAATAAAAACAAGACGAATTCAATTCAATTTAATATAATTCAAATACATGAATTTCTAAAACTAATATCTATAATCAGGTTTTAATTATTTGATCTTTTTAATATCAGTAATCTGTTTATTTAATGTAGTTAAAATTTATTTCATATTCATTAATAAGTTAATTGCTCCATAAAAATTCATTTATTTGAAGTTGTCTGGATCATTACACTGAAATTAGATATTGTTAGCTTTCTCAAATAAAAATCAGATAATTTTAACACATGGGAACGGGTTGCTAGTATTCAAAAAAAAAATTCTTAAGGAAAAAAAAATAAGAAGAAATTTTAGGAGAAAGTTTTATATTGGAGTGGTGAAATCTTGTTTCCTTGTCTATTGACAAATAATACTTAAAGGATTCTAACAGTTTTTTTCCCCCTGATCATAGAATTGCAAGATACTGTAGCTTTTCCTGTCTTATTTGTACTTCTTGTTAATTAAATATGAGAAAGAAGGACTTAAAAAAAAAAACCCTCAAAGCTTTAATAATATTTGTGGATATTTTTCAGAATTTTTAGTTAATGTTGTACCACAGAGACTCGATTAGAATACAGAGAAGGGATGGAGATATTCATCCTGCAGACCGTGGGGTCAACGAGCAAGACTTGTATCCCGTATCAAAACACCTTAAAATAAAAGTTATTTTCAGGCAGTAATTAATATTCCATTAAATGTGTAACTATATGATTGTACTCCGTATTATGCAATTATTTTCATATAGTGATTACTTTCATGACCTTACCAAAACAAGGCAATATAAGATTTCGTAAAGGGATGAGGCCAAAGCTATCAATCAGCTTGAATGGTAAAGTACAGCTTTACAAGTAACAGCGAATGATAACAGTTGTAAATTTGTGTGTGTGGGGTCGGTTCGCACCGAAGTGCGAGCTTCGTTGCCGAAGCATCCGTGCTCCAGGGAGCGCTAGTGTTCCCAAGACGGCGAACCCCTAGCAGACTCCCTAGAATTACAAGGGAAAGATACTGGGGTGGTTTCCCGTGGCCTTCCCCAGTTGTAAATTTACTTTTGTTAATTTTGTGATTGTGTAATCTCAAAAAAATCATATTAAAGAAGGAAAAAAAACAACAACCTGGTTTTGTAATGTACATGAAAACCATAGCGATCCCGTACATGCTTCTTGTTTCTTATTTTGGCCACTTTCTGTGAATCAGGAAATGACCAGAAACCAGAACTCGTATTTTCCCCCACCTCCACAAGTCATGAGCTTTCTAATAAGGTATTATTCATCTCTGTATGATTTATAGTGTGGACTGTAAAGATGGCGATGGACGGATGGACAGAACCTTCTTAAAAGCTTTCTCCACCCACTCTTTTAAACTTTGTATACTGGGGCGCTAAAACAAAAAAAAAATCCACTTCCATTTGGAAGTGACTAATTTTCGTAGACAAAGTAAGCTGCCTACTTGATTTCTTATTGACTAATGTCTTCTTTGGAGTAACATTTATTTACGTATCGAAAAGTATGACCAACGTTGAAAGACCAACAAAGAAATAAACACGCCAAACTTAGAAAAAGACAAATCGCAGCAATGGATCCGGGGGGCTGCGGATTTGTTTGGGTTCCAGAAAAACATGGTACTTAGCAGAGGCCTCTCTGTTTGGCTGACAGACGGGATTTTTACCGGAGAGTGATTCTCGTTTGGGAGATGGCCAAGCAGAAAGAAAGAGAAAAGTTTCGTATTAACCCCCTTATCATCTGTCTCAGTACAACAACCAAGAGAGAGTCTTTTGTAAACTGGAGTTAGGGGATAATAATACCCAAATACATTTCATCGCACGCTAAACAGTTTTTATGTTGTTAAGCTGAACAAATGATCAACTAATTCTCCTACGTAACAAAAACTATATTGATTGATATTACTTTTGTAGAAAAAGAACTTTTTTTATTCTTATATTAACATACGCATGTAAGTAACGAATATCTCGCTAACGATACCTTCAAAAATATGATCAGAAATTCAACAAAGATCGCATCTTCTACAACGACAAAGTCATAAATTATTCTTCTGTGGTAAAATAGAATATCTTAGTACTGTATATAATACTAAATAAATTTAGATAATATTCTAAGCTTTCATTAAATCTAAACTGACAATGGTCTGATTGATCTAGTGGAAATGTAAACAGTATTAAGTTTGAATAACTTTAAAGATGAAAGTTCGTCTTTCTGAAAACCTAGGCCAAGATTCCAACAATGATCTAGACCAGAAAAATATGTGAAATATGAGTTTATAGCTTTTTTATTATTTTAAAATTCTACACTTGCGAGCAAAAGTATGGAATCACTTACTTGAAATTGGCTCCGCGCGATCTTGAGTACGAAATAATTAGTTAATAATAATAAAAATGGCACCATTTCAAAGGTTAAACTGTTAACTTTAAATTGATACCGAATTCATTTGAATCACACCAGTATTTAAGGAGCTATCCTGGATTAAGTGAAGGAGTAAGGAAAAAGACATGTCAATTGGTTGATGCGCCGCGAGTTGCGGCGTATTGACACCCTATAAAAGCATGTGTTATCGGATTTTGTTTATCAGTCGGCTTTCACGTGGTGACCCGTACACATCTCCGCTACTTTTGATCCTTAACCTTGGACGAAAATGGATACTACACCTACTGAAGCAGCACAAATCGTCGCCCTACTGCAAGAAGGGCTCAGCCAGTGAGCTGTCGCACGTAAGCTCCACATAAGCCAGTCCTGTGTTTCGAAAGTTTATAAACGCTTTCGGGAGACTGGTGGCTTTGTCCCGAGACCAAGATCTGGACGGCGCCGGTGCACATCGGAGAGGGATGACCGTTTTATCGTGTCAACCTCTCTTCGAAATCATCATTTGACTGGTGTCGACATCCAGCAGGAGCTCAGAAATGTTCGTGGGGTAGCTGCCAGCGCGTGGACAGTTCGTTGAAGACTCAAGCAAGCGAATTTGACTCCAACAAGGCCTGCCACAGGCCCGAAACTGACGGCAGGTCACCGACAAGCATGCCTTCAATTTGCTCGCACCCATCTTGATTGGGAAGTCGAGCAATGGAGGAGAGTCCTGTTCTCCGACGAGTGCAGAATGTGTTTGCACGGCAGCGACCAATGAGGTCGGGTCTACAGGCGGCCTGGGAGCGATTTGCGCAGTGCTGTTTCGCCGAGACAGTGGCTTATGGGGGCAGTTCTTGTATGATGTGGGCCGGTATTTCTTTTGACGGTAAAACGGCGCTTGTTTTCGTGCCTGGCGGGGGACGAGGAGGCGGTCTAACTTCAGACCGCTACATTTCCGATATTCTGCTGGAACATGTCGTTTCCTATACGGGATATATCGGTGATGACTTCCTCCTTATGCACGATAACGCTCGTTGTCACACTTCCCGTGCCACAACTGAATACCTCGAAGAAGTCGGTATCGCCACATTGGACTGGCCAGAGCTCAGCCCGGACTTGAATCCCATTGAGCACATGTGGGATGAACTGAAGAGGGTTCGTTCCAGAAATCCTGCTCCTTCAAGTGTGAATGAGCTGAAATTGGCTTTGATAGAGGATAGGAAGGTATCCCGCAAGAATCGATTCAGAAGCTGATTACGTCAATGAAGACTCGTCTTCGAGCAGTTATTAGGGCTAGGGGAGGGAACACAAAATTTTGAAACTTAATTTTAAGGCCAAATAATTTTTTTTTTTAATTAATTTTTGTTGTTTTCTTCATTCATTATTTTTCCATATTTCCTTGTTTTCCTAACTCCTTCACTTAATCCGGGATAGCTCCTTAAATACTGGTGTGATTCAAATGAATTCGGTATCAATTTAAAATTAACAGTTTAACCTTTAAAATGGTGCCAATTTTATTATTATTAACTAATTATTTCGTACTCTAGATCGCGCGGAGCCAATTTCAAGTAAGTGATTCCATACTTTTGCTCGCGAGTGTAGTTTCCAGTACGTGTATTTTTTTTTAACTTTATTCTACATTGTGCTTCTTGTAAATCATTGTTTACAGTCTAACAGATGGATGTTGACAATCTCGTATTTTCGTGATTTTACGTAATTTACGCGAGAATAGCCTCTATCCAAGTCTTCTCACAAAATGGCGAGAAACAGTGCTATATGAAGCAGCGCACAAAAAATAATATTGCAAGTTGAAGAATATTTTCCTAGGGAATTAAAAAATAGAGGACCTCTCATTCTTTTAGAAAGAATTGAAACAGTCAATAAACAAACAATAAATTCATTGGTAGCATTTTCCTAGTGACAGACATTCAAAATACTAAATTCCTTAAGACCAGCTGAAGAGGCTAATGGCCAGATCTCGTGTTTTCCGTAATTCTCACGCAAACGAGATCGTCAACATCCATCTGTTAGACTGTAGTTGATTATATTAGTTTGGTTCACTATTTGTAAAACACTGTTACAAATATAATGGTAGTTTAAATTATAAGAAAGCAAACCATCAAATGCTATTACAGGCATATAATAAAGGGTTCCAAATAAATTTAAAACTAAATGAAGTATAAAAAAAAAAGTATTTCTCAAGAAGTGGTGTATTTAATTCAAATTCAAACTAACTTTTAGGCTATACATCATTAATTACAACGAAAGATAAAAAAAGATATAAAAATACCATACAGTGGTATTGATAAATAACAGTAAGAAAAAAAAAGTTAATTATTAATTTCTCTGAAGGGAACGACAACAACAACAACAAGAATAATGTAGGAACCACGAAATCGACTGCCAAGTTTGGAAATTTATGTAATTTCCAGTTGGCAACATTCGTATCCTGAACCAAGAGTTCATTGATGCATGGATTGCAATTTACACTATGTTTTTTTATTTTTTTTTATTTGTATTTTTGAGTGTCAAGCTCCAATTTTTAATAAAAAAAAAATTTTAGTGTCTTTTTGATGGAGTCATTTATCAACTGATATTTTTCTCATGGTATCTGCTTGAAACATCCAGATCTTAACTGTATTACTGACAGTATCTTAGCCTCGATTCATTACGACAATGTATCCTTTCAAAATGTTTAACTTTTATTTTTTGTTTTTTTCTTATTTTTTGTTTTTTTCTCATTTTTTGTTTTGCTTGGATTTGGTCCATTTCGATCATATAAAATACAAAACCTAAAGACTATCACAAAAATACATGTGAGAATGAAAGAAATTTTCTTGCATTAAAAAACAAAAAAAAAAAAAAAAAGAAAGAAAGAAAGAAAGAAAGAAAGAGGTTATAAATAGTTCATTTATGCTTGGAACTCTCATTAATTGCGCTTAAGATCACTCACATATTGTTTTTCTGTTTAGCATTTATTTTGACTAAGAATAAATCACTTTCTCAAGTAACCCTTGTAACAAATAACAACAACAGCAACAACAAAAAGTTCC
This sequence comes from Thereuonema tuberculata, assembly GCA_023159025.1. Classification (NCBI taxonomy): domain Eukaryota; kingdom Metazoa; phylum Arthropoda; class Chilopoda; order Scutigeromorpha; family Scutigeridae; genus Thereuonema; species Thereuonema tuberculata. The sequence continues at coordinate 51,157,533 of JAFIDM010000005.1, forward strand.
ATTTTCAGAGTATGGTAGAAATAATTACAGCAAGTAAAATGTTTCATTGATATCTTTCTATGAATGTCTATATATAATATTTTATTTCTTCATTTAATTTTGAAATTTTTGATTTTCTTTTCGTTCATCGGAGGACGGAAAATTTATAGAGCACAACTGAAGTTACAAGTTATAAGGAATTAGAAGTTATAGATTGTAATTAAACTTATAAAGAAAGGATACATATATCAATTATTCAGTTTTCATGAAACTCTTAATTTTTTTTTTCTATTATAACAGCTCAGGTAATAACCCTCTATGTTCCAGGTCAATATTTAAAGTCACGAATTAATGGCATTTAGCTTGTTAATAATATTTTATTTTGAAACAACTTAGTATTTTCCAGAGCAAATATATCTCAATACTATTTATTGTCTTTGAATGTAAACATTCTATTCAAAAAAAGATATGTTTTTAATCTAGTCGTAAATTAATATAAAAAGTGATCGCATGTAGCGAGAAAAAGAAAGTTTAATTTTTTTAAATAATTTCTTACTATTTTTTCTTTCCTTTTCTTTATTTTTTATTTATTTAACAATCCTATTAGATATAGTTACATTAAGAATATCTGTGGCATATGTGCTTATAGATTAATATAAATAAAACATTAAGTTAAATTACCGTTAAGAGTTATTTGTTCATCAATTACATCAGATATCAACTGATTTTTTTATATATTTAATGTTTTTGAATTTTTCTAAATTATATTTTTCCCAATTTCATTGACTAAATAATTTGTAATTAATTTGGTTTTCTAATCTTTGACCAAAACTATTTTTTAATTTAGTATTATTAAAAATTCTTAGCCAATGGTATCTAGTAGCTATTTCGTCATTACAATTGTTTTTTTTTGCCATATTGACTTCAAAGATATTTTTCAAAATTGTTTTACAAAGGAATCTTTCTTTGATGGTTGGGATCTTATAGTTTTTCCTTTTTTTTAATAAGGATTTCTTATTGAAATTAATATAAATATTATTGAGAATTTTTAGTATTAATTATTAATATTTTTCAATGATAAAAAATAATTAAAAATGAAACTAGTTCGATTTTAATAAACTATGATTCGTACGGTCGTGTAATAACAATGAAAAAATATTCCGAACCAAATATTGTAAGGTCGGTACTCGTATTATAGCGTTGTTGCAGTTACATTTTAATTTCAGGAAATATTAAACTTTTAAAGAATTTCAAGAAATCAGTTAAAAGACATTCAATTGAAGTAAAAAATAAAATTGCAAAGAGTTTGGAATTCAGGCGTATTTGGGCGGAATGGAGAACAGTCAGTAAATGCCTGTAGACGTTTACTTTCAGTTCTATGAAAGAAAAATAATAACGAATTTTAAGATTACAAATAAACACAAATAAGTTTACGTAAATATCATTGAAACACGCTTTTATTCATTCATTCATTAATTGAAGCGATCAGGTAAAAAAAAACAATTATAGTAAAAGTACGACTAGGGCCGGCCTGAAGACGTTTGACGGCAATCACTGTTGCTTCTAATCCCGGTGAGCTACGACTGCGAGGCCACGGTGCCAAAGAGAACAGCTTTACTTCTCATCGACTCTAGTACTTCCACTCATTTTATGGCTTCATAAAACCCGAGAAAATGTCCTACATGTTGCTCAACAGCCGATTCACTCCAGTGGGAATTAGGTTATCCATAACAAGGGCCAATGGATAAACTCGTGTCCCGCTACAGTAATCTACGGATAATCTTTCTTTTCTTTCTATTTTTTTTTCTTCGTTAAAAACATCCAGATTTTCGATGGCCTTACAGAGAAAGTGAATGTTTTCAGCTGAAATAGGCTCCCAGTTCAACTTACAAAGACCAAAATAAATTTTTAAAGGAAAAAAAAAAAATTATTGTTGGAACTAACATTCTAATATCGTAATAATACTCATTTAAAATTAGTAATTTAATAAAAAAAAATGAAATGGATTTCTTTATTTTTCATCTGTAAATTTAAAACTCATGCTGTCGAGTGATAGTAATGACAAACAGAGATATCGTAGAGTGCTTGAGAGATTTGAAAGCTAAAGACACCTAATCTAGAACTTTGTAATCTAAAAAAATATAAATGTAAATTTTAGTTGTTTGATTCTGAATTATAAAGAAAAGTATTTGAATAATTTTTAATACTTCCGAAAATGTTTTTAATAAATCAATTTTTTGGAAACTATTAGACTATTAGATAATTAACACTTAAAGAATGAGATTTTTCTTAATTATAAATTCTAAAATAAGCTATTCTAAACTGGACATGAATACTAAACTGAAGCAATTAATAAGAAGATAATTAGTGGTATTATAAATTACCTAAGCGTTATTATTCTTTTTTTGTGTGTGAATTATTTTGTTCTCTATGCTTTGGGTTTGACTGCCTTGATAAATAAATATATCCTCGTAAGGTCATCAATAACCTTAGATTTGTTTATGAAAAAAAAAAAAAAAAAGTGGCTTGAAGAAGATGTATGGGAGGCCGTGGCAGTTGGCATAACATGTCATTTGCCAAGACATTCAGATGATCTTGTACTCGGAGACAATTTCTTTTCTTTTTACGTCTCTTGTAAGTGCTATCTCTTAGAGACGTTTTACTATTGGACATTTCTACAATTACCGGTAGCTTAAATTAAAATTAATTCATAAAGTCAAGAACTTCATTCGACAGGACAATAGCAATGTAAAATCTTAACAGTTATTGTTGAAAAAGATTTTGCTTTGGGAATAGTTGATATTATAGTAATAATATACATAAAGGAAATAAAAAGAATAAAGAAATGACATTTTTTATTTCTATGTCATTTCTTTATTCTTTTGATTATCTGAGGTTTCAACGGTGAGAATCAGGGAAGGACCGCTTCGTCCTTTTTGTGGACTCGTTAGCCAGACCCACTCACCAGATGAAATGATCAGATAGTGAAAGCTCCTGGCTGTGACCTCCCTACAAAAGAAGATACATTTAAAAAAGAAACCAAAACAGGCCTAGTTTCAAATCCTGGCTTGCGAAATCCTTAGGCGCAACGAAATTTGAACATAAAAAAAAATTAAACCAACAAAGCTGAACCTAACCTGGTTAAATTAAACAAAGATTTAACGTGCCACAAAGTAATCAAACAGAATAAAGAAATGATACGGGAATAGTATACATTTTGCTTTAACTCCATCAGTTACACAAACACCAGGCAGTCGATAATGTGTCAAGAGCGGATAATCAGTGGATATCTAATGGAGAAACCAACTGCGAGAAGCACAAGCCCTTAACGGGAAACGTAACTCCAAACTTCTTCGCCGCGTTGCAGAAAAAGAATCGAAGAGGAGTATTCCGGAAAACCCCGGACACGTTTATTTCCGGCCTAGCGGAGTCAAACTGCAATTGGGTTACATAACAACTATTGCGCAGAAACATAAATTACTAACTTCCTTCTCTATGTGTGGAATTCACACCTTAAACATCAATACAAAACAAAACACGATAAAAAGTAATTGTTCTAAAATGTATTTGTTCATTCAACTTCACTATACTGTAAATAAATACTTCTAAATTACGTATTTGAATAAATAAACACGAAATACCTTTCCAATTTTTTGTAAAAGTATAGCTGACGATTCAATGTATCAGATTTAAAGACGAGTGTAGTTAATTTTAGCATTTACTTAAGTCAGGGAATGACACGAGAAATTATTTGTATTTTATCCCTTTTTATGGCGTGCCTCTAAAAATTCACGCCTGCAGAACATTTAAAGTGATTCCCAGACTCCATACCTTTATAAATTCGAAATTTTCATCGTGTTTCAACAGCGCGAAATGATGGGAATTCCAGAATCTGGGATTATTATTAAATGAAAAGCTTTTTTTAATTTAATAAAATTCTTGTTAACAAAAAGAAAAGAAAAAAAGTCAATTTTGATTTACAAAAACAAAGTTATTAGCCCGATCTTGATAATAGCTCAGTGAAAAGTTTTAATAGCAATAAATCCAAAAATCACTCGCCTTTTAGTTAGGCTCCAATCTATTTTTTTTATTTCTTTACTTTATTGTATAACTGCCACATTGTACAGCAATTGCTGTATTCTACAGAAAAGGTATAACACACAGCAAAACGAATACAATTTATACACAATTAATTGCTTCAATTTGTTTAAGTATTTAATAATGTAAACTAGTTGACCCGTGCGAATAATTCGCAACAAAAAACCACATTTGAGAAATAATAAACAAATCCAACAATAACATGTGTGCATGTTAGTTAAACACATTGTCAATAGATGGCGTCTTCTCAAGTTTTATAAAAAAGTTGACCCGTGCGAATAATTCGCATGGTATCTTGATCAGTCACCGAATGGTAATGTGGAAATAAATAAATGAACAGATTGTCAATAGATTGCCTTCTACATTTTTACAAAAAAGATTTTTAAAATAAATTTTTTTAACGAAAACATTAATTTTAAACAATCTGTTTATTTTTCATCATTAGCGGTGAACGTAATCTTGAAAATATCTCAATCATTGATTTCGATGAAGTATTAAGGGAAATAAAAAAAACACCTTTGAGAAATAATATATGAGAAGTTGACTAATTTTTATGTTTCTATTGTTATAAATCGTTTATTTTTATTAAAATATAAATCTTTGTTTGTTTTTTTATCTGTTGTTATTAAATAAACGATGAAATATCATTTAAAGTGCATTTTTATTCAAAAAAGGAAAGATTTGAAAGTTACAACGCTAAAGCAATATTTTCACTTTCGAAAAATAAGGCGCTTCTGTTAAAGCGTGTCTACATTTGTATAAAAAGTTTTTAAAAATAAAGTTTTTTAACGAAAACATTAATTTTAAACAATTTGTTTATTTTTTGTCATTAGCGGGGAAAGTAATCTGCAAAATGATGCCTCAATCATTGATTTTGATGAAGTAGTAAAGGAAATATAGCGTTCCGACAAAAAAAACCCTTTGAGAAATAATATATAATGATGATGATACTTTAAAGTGAATTAAAACAAATTGAAATAACCAATTAAGTCATTAAAATTCCAATACTGTCAATAATTAATAATTTAAAACAACAATGCTGATTAAATTATTTTAACAATACTTTTAAGTTAAACTGAAAAATTTAAATTAAGACTTCTTAATAGTATGCTGCTCTGAATTGAATTTTAAAAAATATAGATAAAAAGAAAAGATATGAAAATAATCCAGGTGTTTATTCAAATTACAATGCGTTTGTATTAAAATATTTGATGGTCGAATAATTATCATACAATCCAACTTTTGTTAACCATTATTGGATGAGTAATAAGGTTCAAAGATTCTATTTTTTTTTTTGTTTGTTTTTTTTTCCCCTGCTAGATCATCGTAACAACGAATTTTAATTGTTTAGGCGCCTAATAAAAAGCATGCATTGACCTCTGTTAATTACTGTTAATAATGTTTCACAGAAATTTTAAATAGACAATAAAAATAACATATCACTTCTTTATTTATCAAATTATCTAGCTTCTCTGTTTGATTCTAATAAACTTGAACACGAAATAGGTTAAAGACTTAAATTTGAGTAATAATTGGACTGCTCAGAAGCCAATCAGTGTAAGTCAATAAACCAAAAAACGAAATAGGTTTTTTAAAATTACGTACCAAAAAATAACAATGTTTGTAAACTTGAAGAATGAATTTTTTATTGAAAGATAACATAACTATAAACTTGGAGGAGTGAATTGGGCACTTCGTCAACCGAAACTATAAACATTACAGTATGACTTACAGAAAAAATTTCAATTTAAAACAAAATGACTTACACTGATTGGCTTCTGAGCAGTAAAAGAGGCAGGATTTGACAAGCAAAGTAGGCGGAAGATGGATTGACAATAAAAAAGAAGTCCGGAGTCTTATTGTTACTGTGTTATTTGTAATTAACGACTGTAGTTTGAAAAAAAAAAAAATTGGTGAGTAATGCTTTACTAATATTTGCAGAAAAAAATTTCTATTATTTTATTTTCCTAGACCTTAAGATTCTAAGATGTTCTTATTAGTGTTATAGATATCGAGAGGTTTTCTGTGAAGATAACACGCGTCCCCCACTTTTCGACCTTTTTCAATTACAATCATAACCCATAATTTGATCTATTTCGTCATGTTTCCACGATCTTCCATGCGCTTCTGCGACTACGCCATGTTGTCAGTCGACTCTGCGCCATTATTTCGTACTGTCTGTATACAAAAGTCGTATTGTAATTTTTTAAATATATGTTATTAAGCATTCGCAAATGATATATAAACAGGTATTTACGTTTTTCGGAGGCCAAAATGCATTTATGAGCTAAGAAAAGAATAGGTTCAGCATTTCGACATATCCGGTTTTCGACAGTGTTCTGGTCCCTAATCTATCGAATAAGTAGGGGATGCCTCTGTAACATATCATGATTTATTCGCATTTATTTTTTCCAATGTCCTTGATCTTACATAGAATACGATGATTTTGGTAAGAGTATTTTATAGAAATCATCAATGATACCGTACTCTTATTCAGTCAATCCAACCTTAAAAACCACAGAAATTAAGTAGTTTTTTTTTTTAATTAAGTTCTGAAAGTAATGATGGGTTTTCATATTTAACATAACCATAACATAACCATAAGTTTAAATGCTCCAGACAATCATAGTTATTAGAATGTAATAAATATAAATTGTTTAAACGCTTAAACAAAGAAAGTAATTTCATGACAAGTACTTTCATTTATAAGAACTTAATGACTATTTCAATAAATTTTATCTATAACTGCTTCAACTATTGTACAATTATTTTAAGTTATGATAACAAATAAATAATGTAAATAATCACAATAACAACCTCTGAAGCCGAACTAGTAAAGAAATAAAATAAAAAAAGCTGTTGTAAATTTTTAAAGTTTCGTAAAGTTTCAATTTTTTATTCTATGTTTTTTTTTTTTTATCTGTGAAACCAAAAAATACATTATGTAAATCCGCAATAAATGATTAATTAGTAACAATAATTTTTTTTTTTCATTTTTCATTTGATTATGCTATGTTTTTCTCTACTAGAAATAAATCCGGATACAGACAAATCCTATCAATATGTCAAGATTTTTAAGTGCTTTCACATTACAAGATGGTTATTTATTACTAAATAAGCTGCAAAAAAAATAAAACAAAGCCCGGAAATATAACGACAAATAATAAACTATTCAAATAACAGAGGTATACAGTCAAGAAATTATTCATAACTTTGTTTTCTTTCCATGATAGAGGAAATTTTTTTTTTTAAATGATACGGAAGAGACAAAAATTCAAATAATATTTCCTCTAGGCTGACAGACAAAGCCAACGAAATGAAATTTATTATCAACGGTTTTTTTGGATCGATCAAAAGGAATTTTTCTATGCAACCAATAGCCAAACCGTATGCAGTGTCATGTTCGACATTCATGGGTCTCCGAGTAAAAAAAAAAGACAAAAATCTTAGATAAATGGGGGTGTCGTATACAAAGGGTTGAATGCGTAACCCTTTGATGAATGACCAGGGGACGTAAAGAAGAAGAAGCCAAAAAAAGAAGAAAAAAAATGATATAAACAGCGTAATAGTCACAAGAAAAGAAGGATGATTGCTGTTCGTGGGAGGGGAGAAAAGTATATTCCAAAACCGGTGCCGTCCCATAACGATCGCTTAAAAAGTAAAAGGGGTGTGGGTGGTGAAACGAGTGTGTCAAAGAGTTAAAGCCATTCATGGACACGCACACTTCTGTGTTAAAACCGACGCTGCGAAAGAGTGGTTGCGCCGTTTTAACCGACAAATCGTTTGATTTCGATCTAGAAAAAAAAAAAAAAACTAAAACAGGATCAAGATATAGGATCCAGATACTTTCTTATCCTTCATAAGTAAAATACTTTACGCAATGTCCTTTCTTGATAAAAGAAAAAATATTAAAAAAAAAAAAAAAAAAAAAATGGGATTTAAATTTCAACCATTTATAATATATTTATTCTTAGTTTTTTTTATAATTATTTATCTTGATGTCTTTTCGTTTGTTCAGAACATGTAAGGAACATGTACGTTAAATTATACCAAAGAAATCCTTCCAATTTCTCCTGTACTTCTGTTTTAATTTCTCTTACATCAGCAGTTCCCAACTCTACCAACAACCTTTTACGAAAAAAAATCGTTAATGGTCAACGGAAACAAATAATTATTTTTTTTTTAATTTCAGAATTGCTCCACCCCCCCTTTTTTTAAAAGTAATAATGATACTTTAATTAAGAAATTTAAGGAACCTATTGTATTTTGAATTTCCTTCAAAATCAAGAGATTAAAAAAATTAAAAAATGTAAGAGAAGATTTTTCAATTAAAAATACAGCCGGACCTCTATTTAAAGAAGTCGCTAAACCCCGAAAAAAAGTTCGTTATATGGAAAATTCGTTAAATAGAGATTCACCTTTTAAAATTACTGTAAACTACACAAAACAGATTTAAAATACATAAACAATAAATATTATTAATAAAAGTAATGATTTTAATAACATAAAGCATACATTACCACATGCGAAATTAAATTTTACTAATAAAGTCTATTAATTTCGTCTGAGTTTTTTTTTTTGAACACGTGTTTTCGCTCATAGTACATCTCGCATCTTTGCAATGCACCAAAAACCCCTTCAGTATTTTCTTTAAATTGTAATCCGCGTCGGATTGTTTCAAATGATCATACGAAGGTTTTTTGATTTCTGCATCATGATCATTTCCATTTTGATCATCTTCATCACAATTCATAGCGTTTTTATTTTTCACACTCCAAAATATTCGATTTAGTTATTGTTTCCGAGGTCTCAACTTCAAAATCAAGTGAAAGATAATCATCAATCAGCACATCATCGTTAATTTCTTCTTTTTCCCTCAGCTGTATCCACATTTCTTTCATTTCCTCTAAGGGAATATTAATAATAAAAACATTTCAAGGAGAAAAAAAAATTAGATACCACGAAAAAGTTCGTTAAATAGAAAATGAACTTCGCTATTGGGACGTTATTTTACGAAGAAATTAGCAAAATGTTCTTGGTTCCAAAGAAAAGTTCGCAAAATAGAGGTTCGTTAATTAGAAGTCCGACTGTATAAGAAACAGACAAAGAGAAAGGCCTTTTATGATAGAAAAGTTTCCCTGAATCGCTTTTCACTTCAAAATTAATCTTGGGAATTACTTCAGTAGAATAAGTTTTGCTTCAGTAAATTCAAGCGCATGGACTAACAGATGGCACTAGGTGAGAAACGTTACAAATTTGGCACCCATTGTCATAAATTAACCAGGTTGTTCTTAAATTAATTTGGAAGCAGTTTTTCAGAAGCCGCTTGCAAAGGAAGAGGTGACTTGTGTCAATGAATTATCAGGGGCAGGCTTGATGAACTGTGATCCTTTACTTCATTTTCATTATATCTTCACATATATAATTCAGATGCTGCATGGGAAAAATTCAAATTTTTTGTATCCAGTGTATCCTCAGTCTTTTCCTCCAATCCCTGCTTGAGTTACAGAGGATAAATGTTCCGGAAGAATTTCAAACCCAGAATCTCTCATTATATAGGCTTCTCTGTAATGATCCTTACCGTAAACATTAAGAGAGAAAAGAGAAAAAATAAAAAATAACGAATAAAATAAAAATTATAAAACATATAATTGAACGTTGAATTTTTAACATGTGAATGCCGTAGGGTTCTAAGCAAGTACCGTGCAGAATTTGGTCTTGTGGGAATGATAACTTTCAACACAAACAGACATGCACTTTTATGTATAATAAGATACATAAGAATTTATTATTGAGATCACTTCCAGACTAGCAATTACTGCAAGAGAATTTATATTTTGATATCAATTACTGAATTTGACCACCTGCAGGGAAACTGGCTTCACGATTTTTTTTTCTTTTGATTAAAAACAAAACAAAGAAAATAAGAGGACAAAAAGAAGAAAGACAACGCAGTAAGAGAGAGATTCTGGGTGGGTGTGTTTGAAATTCTTCCGGAAAAAAAGTTTTCCGCTGTCTGGTCGTTACTTGCCCAAAACAACAGAGCGCGAAGCTGTCAAAATGAAATTGATTTTTTGGTGGTGCATTGAAGTAGGTATAAATAGGGGTGGTGGACTTCGTGATGGAGAAGGGGTGGGTGGGAGAGGCAAGTGGGATGCTTGATGGCAAGGGGAAGTGGAAAGTCTTAGGAAATCAGACGAGGAAAGAAGGCGGAGTAGCAGTTGGGTGGGGGTGGGGGGTGCCCAAAAGCGAGATAAAAAAATAATAATAAAAAAAAAGTACCTTCTCGAAAGATATCTCTCAAAAGTTGTCAAAAACCGTGGCGGGGGCCTCCAACAGGAAGCTAATTTAATAAAGTCGCAAGATTCATGGCCCTGGTCTCAATGAGAAGTCTGACAGATAAAAGAGGGTCCATCGTCGCAGGACATTGCCTGCCGTTGATAAAGCACCGCCAGTCCGAGCTACAAACAATCTATCAACTTGTGTTCGCAGGAAGCGATACAGGAAGCCCAACCACCATTACAGATTGATTGCAATTGGATGGTAGATAGTGTCCAGTTCAGGGCACTATCTAAATCCTCGAGCAATGGACAGGGTAGGGTCACGGCAACTAATTTTTTTTTTTTTTTATATCTTCTTTTTATTTAAAAAAAAGTTGAAAGAAGCTGAAAAAAGATATTAATGTATGTAGAGAACAGAAAGACAAGAGATAGAGGAAGAGGAGCTAGTCTTTTTTTTTTTTTAATCTCTAACGGAAGTTGGATTTTTGAAATTGTCATTCCCTTCATGTTAAGCTATTCTTCAAAAAGTGTTTGAAATTTATAATTGATTTGTGAAAACAACTTTGAAATAAATTCTAATTTATTTAAACTTTTGAATCTGTTGTTTTCTGATCTTGAATTGCTTGAAAAAAGTAATGTCAAGATCAACAATTCCAGTATAATTTATTTATTTATTTTTTCCTATTTTTTTTTATAGTTAGTCATTTATTATAGTTAGTTTTTACATTATTATTAAAGAAAAAAATTCATGTTAATAATGTTTTTTTTTATTTAAATGGGATTTAATGCACTTTTTTTAAATACCAGAACCCTCTATAGAAGACATCTGTCGACATAAATGAGGTCATACAAGTTGATGGTGTGATTTATTTCTAACTACATTGAAGAAACAAGAAAAATAAAAATATCTATTAATAATATCATCTAGAAAGGGAGTTAATTAGGAGTCTCTAAGTCACAAATTTGCTCAAATGGTTTTAATACCATATTTGAATTTACACACAGCTTATCTTAATAATTTACTATGACCTGGGATCACGTGGGATGACATGGGATCACGTGATCTTTGATTCTAATTTTCCCATCACCAGTGACCGCGACCGCTTTCTCAAAACCCGGTAGCGCGACCTCATGTTTGATCGTAAGTCACGTGACTCCCGGTTGATCCACCGGGATAAAAATGAAAATTTGAGCATCGTCAATACTGTACCAAACATTTGCCACCTTATTTGTATTTCTGTATCTTATGAGTTCGGAGAAGGTAGGGACAGAAAAAAAATCAACTTTTGTTTTGTACATATAGATATTACACTAACAGCAGATCTTGAAGGATTTGTATTAATTAATATCTTTGTTAAATTTTCATGATCAGGTAAACAACTACAAAAAAGAAAATTGTAAACTACTATTGAAAGAATGCGTGCCAATATTCTTTTACAGAAAAGCCGCGATTATCCGCGAGTGCCGCGAAAAATGTTTTTAATTACGAACCTAAAAACAAACCAGTTTTAATCCAAGCCAATAACAGGGAAAGAACAATAGGCCCTACAGTGCGAAGGTCGAAAATTACTGACAGGTTTATTGGGAATCGTAATCCTACAGGCCTTCTCGGAATTTGTGGATGAGTGGCAGGCTTTTGCTCTGCGGAAAGGTTTCTGCTGTACTGTACATATTTTAAAAGTGTTGCGTATTATGTTTTTTATATAACAGAACGTAGTTTTTTTTTGCTGATATATTTTTTTTTCGTGTTTACACCTCATTTTTAGTCTTTTTTCGGGTTATCCACGATTTTCACTATCCGCGGTACCCTTGCCACCCATTCCGCGGATAATCGGGGTTCTACTTTATTTATCTTTGACATTTTCATGTATGAAGAATTTTGAAGAATTCTTTGATTCATAATAATAAAATATACGATTAACCTAAGAAACACAAATGGGAATATATATATATATATATATATATATTATATTCGTTTTGCAATGTTACTTATTAATTTAAACATGAAAATTCGCTAAATTTAAAGCCATCTTTGCTTTACTATTTTAAATGATATTCTTTTATTTCAATTCTTTTATATTAAAAAAAATCTTCCATTTTTTAAAAATATTTTTTTATAAATATAATAAAACTACTGTATATTCGAAGTTAAGCTTTATACGTAAGATGCTTTAAAATGTATGAAAACTAATCCAGTATTTTAATTATTTGGCAAACTTAAAAACCCAATACCAACTGGGCATAAATTAGTACAGCATCACTATTCCATTGTAATAACGTTTTATGATATTTCTGCAATTCCTTTTTACTGAATCGGTCTTTAGGAGAATTTTTAGTTAACAATATTATTATTCAGTTAATAATAATTTTCAAATCAAAAAATAAAACTAAAAAAAAATAATTTTTTTTATACCTGAACTGCTAAAAATTTGAAAGAGTTTTTTTTTCATTCTTACAAATTTTTAGCCGTTCAGTCATAAAAATGTTTTAAGTTTTATTTTTTGATTTGAATTAGCTGTCTTATCGTTGACTTTTAAATTCAATAAAACTATTCAATAAATATCCTTTGTAAATAGCCGAGTACATCCGTGTATTTTTGAGAAATAATGATCCAGGCTGATTTCTATCCCGCCTTTTAGTCGCTCAGTAAAAACCCTCAGTAGATATTACCTCAGTCAGTAGAAACCCAGTATCATACAAACCACTCTGCGGAAAGAATATTTACGCCAATGCAAAATTCCTAGTAAAATTTACAATAAATAATCAACAGTCTGTAAATAATATTTTGATCTAAGCATTCTATATATGTAAGTTTTTACATATATAGTTTTCTGTCCGTTCATCATCTGCTTGCTTTTGCTTGCTCCTCTTGCTGCCAGCAGTAAATTGATACAAATGATCTTGTGAAGAGGCTGTGACGCAGGAAGGACTGATCTACCATCAAGAACACTCTCATCAAATTACGATGGATCTATGCATACATTCAACCTGCTTAATAATTAATATATTAATTACTGTCAATGATGCAAATACGAAGATAAAGCTGGCATCAAGTAAAACCAACACTAAGAGCAACTCAAACCTAAGTAGAATAAAACCTTAAAAAATTATTATTATTATTATTAAAAATTCTTTCCATTTTTTTTAAAAATCTAAACATTTAATAACTATATTTCAAAAAAAATCTAAATAAGAATTTTAATGTAAATTTGACAAATTAAAAAAAGGTTGTAAAATGAATTTGGAAATCATCAGTTTAATTAAGTATGTTAATATTTATAATTTTAACCCAAAATAAATGTTATTTTTTTTTCTTTAATTTTCGAGTACAGCATTGTAATTAGAAATATAAAGTAAAATATAAAAATATAAAATATAAAGTATACTTTAGGCCACTGATATTAATTAATAATTTAATTAGTCTTGAAATAAAAAGGTCACTAATTTTTTTTATTTCTAAACTGCGATTTTTTTTTTTTTTTTTTAATTTCATGGATCAATTTTTAAATTTACGGATATTGATTTTAACAAAGTAACCTAATGACGTTACAGTCTATATTTTCTAAAGCAGTATTGTCGACTTCAGTTCTTACTGGAAATGAGTTACTTATATTAGGTTATGTATCCTTCAGTTACTTAATTTTCAATTTCTATTATTAATTTATAATATTAAAATATTGTAATTTCTAAAATATATATAATTATATACAGGGTGTTTCAAAAATACACGGCATAATTTCAGGTATGTATT
>JAFIDM010000005.1:51181820-51192606 GCA_023159025.1 Thereuonema tuberculata
TTAGTGAAAATCAAACACTGTTAGTGAAAGTTGAGTAATATTAGTGAGAATCAAACACCGTTAGTGAAAGTTGAGTAATATTAGTGAGAATCAAACACTGTTAGTGAAACCAAGTAATATTAGTGAAAATCTAGTAAAGTTAGGGAAAATCAAACACTGTTAGTGAAACCAAGCACTGTTAGTAAAAATCACGTACTGCTAGTGAAAAATCATTTCCTTGTGATTTAGTTCCAATCTAACTTTTCTTATAAGATATTTTTAGCTTCACAACACATTGCAGACTTCCAGTGATAGCATCTGGAGAGATCTTACTCTGCTTCCCTTTGAAGAATCAACGTAAATAAACAAATTTCATTGAAGACTTTTACTATGGAATACCAATTTGATGATTCAATTTCTAGAAACGCCAAATTAGGTTTCTAATTAAATAATATTTGGAAGAATAAGCAATGACTTACCTTCGTATTTCATCAAAGGTTTCTGACTTAAATATACACTGAAAATCAATTATTTTCAGATTTATGTATTAGTGTAAAACAGATTTCTTGGAGTACAGTTTCATTACTTCAGGTGATGCTATATTTTTGCTTTATTTACATAAAGAAAAAAAAGCCCCCCCAAAAAAAACAATTTCCCTCATATTGGAAAGGGGATGGATTTAGGTGGATAGAAGATGAAGCATAGTGATACATCTTTTGTCGGTCATATATCTTCATAAGACACATCTGGACAGCAACCCAAGATAGCAAAGCCAATGACGACGATGGGCATAATGTTAGCGACTGCATTGTCTTAAAACTGTGAAAAATTACCCACTGACCTGTATCGTATTAGCAAAATTGTAGCGGGATGATTCAGCACAAAAGACTTAAACCTCCACCGATGATTGAAAGCAAACAACTTAAGGAATACGATACCGGAATACGGCACAAACTTTCCAAATTACTTTGACTGCCTCGTTCCAGTGTTAGAGAGAGAGAGAGAAAAAAAAAAGAAGCTTCTCTTCTTTTTGTTCAAGAAAAAAAAGGAAAGGGAGAAAAAAAAAATGAAAACAAAAATCCTATTTTTTTTTTTGTTATGTTACAAAAAAAATTGAAAGAAAGAAGAAAAATATAGATTAAGATGAGCAAGAACAGAGACGTGTATATATATATATAATGGAAAATTTGATGAAAACCTCAACTTTTGAACACTACCGTTTAGTAATAAAATAAATCTTAAATTTTATTTTAATAAAATGCTTATTGATCAATTAAATATTATTCAGTAATGTTCTTTTTTTATAATAAGGAATATCATTGTTAGAGTGAATTCTCTGGTGTTTAGTACGAATATGTTTCGCTTCAGACAAGCATAATTCATTATATATTAATTCAGATAAGCATAATTACATTACAAAATGAAGATTATAATTCTAAAATTGCTGTCATTTCTAAAACAAAAAGTTAGCGACTTGGAAAATAACTTATGCTCCTTTAAGAGAAAAGTAAGTTAGTGATCAAACAATAACTAAAGTTTGGTTGGGATCCTCTTATTGCAGATTTTAATTAAAACATTATGAAAATTCTTTACAAAAAAAAGTAAAGATTTAAATAAAAATATCATAAAATTTTATGAATTCATTCTTCGTAATTAATAAATGCTTAAATCGAAATTTTTGTCTCATTCCGAAATTAGAGAGGACTGAATTGCATGTTGAATTCAATCTTTGAATGTTAAAACATAATGTCGTCTCATCAAATTTAATGCAAGACAATGCGAGCATTACTGGAAGTTTGAAAGGCTATTCCGGTGAAATTCAATAGAGTTAAGTCTTTAACACAGATGGTTAATCTCAAATGGTATTAAACTTCTGTGGAACTTGGCCTGTCCCTGGGATCGCAACGTTTTACTAAGGGCCAATTTTTTTTTTCACAATCTATATTACTAAAATCTTTTATTGCTCTTTATCTGTCTGTCCGGTGCAATTGTTAATTATTAGTTTCCCTTGCTGAGAAAGTCAGATTATAAAATTTTCTTTTTTATTATTATTTTTCTCTGCCTTGCATGGGATTCGAACCGAAGACCTTCATCCTCGCAGTCAGGAACGCTAACCATTGGACTACTGCTGTCCCCAATATCCACTCCTACTTTCATTGTATTTGTTCGCGCGCTATCAAATAATGAGTTCATTCAAAAAGGAATAAAATATCACTTTTTGCCATAACCGCTTGGAATCGATTCTTCTTGGATTATCTCATACTTACCAGAGGGAGAAAGAGGCCTAGCTTCATTTAAAATACTTAAAAATACAAACAAACCAAACCTGGCTCACATCAATCAATAAACAAAACAAAACAATAAATAATAAAAAAAAAGGTAGCATCAGCCAACCAAAAAAAAAAAAAAAACCTACCTAATAACAGTCACTGAATAACAATAATAATAATAATAATAATAATAGCAATAAAAACAGTTCACACAAACCAACCAAGCAAAGAAAATTGATTCACAAATGATTGATGTTATCATATATGAATCACACTGCGCTGCCCGTAAAGATGTAAAAATACCTATAAATATGAGTTTGGAGCTAATACAGATAGGATGACCAATGATTTCAAAACCATTCTTTTTTTAATAATAAAATTAAGTATACGTCTATCTTTTCTTAGAATTTGAAATTTCATCAATATCAGCTAAAATAACTTCATTACGAATATTGATGTTTACCGAGATTTTATTTAATTTCTAACTTCTTATGAATTCAAAAAGAAAACAAAAATGAAATAAATAAAGTAAAAAAAAAACTGTAGGCAATATATTAGCCTAAATGATTATTATTTTTTTTTAAACTACATCAAATTTTGAAGTAGAACCAATGTCGTCCCAATGTCAGTGATGCAATGTATTAAAGAAATCACCTAAAAATGCCCTTAACATATCAGAAGAAAAACTTCAACTATAATGTTGAAAACGCCAATTTGTTAAATTTAATTAGGAATCTTTGTTTTTATTATATATAGAATATATATTTAGTTAATTTAGTCATTATTAGTAATTTTAAATTTTAAATTTCGAATTTTAGATAGTTAATGTTATTATTATATTTTAATTTCAATTTTAATATTAATATTTAGGTAAATTTTAAATTAAATTTGAATTTTGAAAGAGCAAGGTCTTAATATGTTGCGTTTTAGATTCTAAATTAATTCCAAATTTCGCCACTGAAGAAGTGGGGATAATTAAATTATATCTCCATGGAAACAGTGATTTGTTTTTTGATATTGGCATTTCTGAAACAGTGATTTGTTTTTTTGATTTTGATAGTTTCAAATCACAGATCACTGTCTGGCTTAGAATATAATAAGATATATAGATATATCTATCTAGTACAGCTGCAAGTAAACTAAAGGGGAGATCAGATCTAAAGCTATTCTTCCCTATTTCTTCTATGGAGGAGAAACTTCAGATTTGACGGAGTCATTTCCACGAATTGGCCGATGATGACCACGGCGGTCATCTGTGACTTTCTAACATAAAAGAGTCGAGGACTTCGTGATACGACAGAGACCCTCCTCCTCCACTCATTGCTGCTAATTTGTAATGAGCGAAAATGATTACCCCTCAAACCTGCTTGGTCACGTAGCAAGACGAAAAGAGTGAAAAGATACGGAGGAGGGAAGAAGAAGGAAAAAAAAAATAAAAAAAATAGATATATATTTATATAAAAAAAGAGAAGAAAAGATGAGGGGAGAAAAATCTCGAAACCTAATACACAAAAGAAATCAATCGACTGTTACGAAAAGTGGGAATGGTAACATTCAAGCTGTTGGTGGGAGGGAATTACACTACGAAGATGAAACTCATCACCATTCAATTGTAAGAAGTTTAGCCACGTTTAGGATTATTTTTAAAAAGCTAATTCAGCGGTTTCTTTTATTTTTCTTTCTTCTCTTCACCCATCTCTTAAAGCTCCGGAGTTAAAAACTTTTTATTGAAAATCGCGTGACAGGGAAAAATCAACGCTTCAAAACTTAAAATATGATTCACTTTCTTTTTTGTTTTTTAAACCTTTCTTATGAAAAGCTAAAATCATTCTGAATTTTTATTTCTGAATTTTTGCTTATACTGTATTATTATATTTTGTATTTATATTATATTATATTATATTACATGTTATTATAATGTATATTATATATACATTAAAACAGTCTTCTTATACCGTTTTTTAATTTAAATAATAGATTAATTTACTTTTCTTAATTGATTTTGATATAAATATATAATATATTTCTTCTTTTTATTGTCTAATATCTATAAAAGATATCTTAAAAGAGTTTTATGAGTTGGTAGCAATAAAGAATATTTTTCCTTTATTTTATCACGGTGTAATACAACACTGGAATATGTTCAGATATTCGGCATACAGTGGAGAGTGAGAACGAAGCGATTGAGGCAAAATGTATTTTAAGTAGAACCATAAATAAATGTAAAACCGACGACTGTGTATAAATAAACAAAATCATGCCTTTAAGTTTGTCAACAGAGGGAATCAGGAACGGCCGTTTCGTCTTTACTAGGACTCATCAGCCCGATCCACCCTCCCCGATGACAAACCCAGAAAGACGTGAAAGAGAAATGGAAGTCAACTTCGCCCCCGACAGTGACTCCTGAACAAAACAAAAACAAAAAAACAACAATTAAAAATAAATGCGAAAGTGCACCATAAATAAGGAATTTTACTTTAAGGAAACGTTTCTTAATTTTTTTTTTGATTTTGTTTTTTTACGAAAATGCAATTTGCAGTGGCGAAAAATTAAATAATGAAGAACTTGTTTCAGTTAGGAGTGTATATGATTTGGTTACTCTCCCAGTGACCACTTAAGGGAAGGCAGAACTCAGTTTGGACGATTTGGATGTCTAAGTTCAAATCGTTCTGTAAGTGTTAAAAATACAACTAAAAATCTGAAAATTTAAAATATGACAGTTTAAATATGAATGAGTCGTATTCTACTATTCTTGATTTTGATGTAATAACTGAATTAATTACATTTAAGCTAAAAACAAGCTAATTTTTAGAAAGAATTTGCATTCTATTTAAATTACTTTAGCTTAAAAAAGCTCCATTTCTGATTCTATGAATAAATAAAGTAATAATCTAGTAACTGAATTCAAGATTTCATTTACTTTCCCAATAGTTGAATTTCAAAAAAAAATATTAAAAAAACCAGAAATTGAAACTATTAAATTAAAAAAAAAAAATCAATGTAATTTTGTCTTTTCACTGGCATATTATGCTGAACTGAAATATGCATTGCTATCAAGTTGCAAATCAACTAACACTACAATCTTCGATGTTTTGAAATGTATTGTGGAACAAAGCACAGACAGACAAGTTTTCCAAATCAGATGACTACAATAAGGTAGTCTACATGCTACATGCTACAGAGACTTAATAAACTATCAATTCTGTATATGCGTTCAAATATTAATCCTATTAGGAAACTATTCTGTTTTATGCATAGTTACTTGAATAGTCGACTCTATTAAAAACTCGAATCCAACATTAACGGCAAAATAAAACTGAACTTAATTCGGCGATAGATTAAAGAATGTCTTTCGCCAAATCAGTTCAGAGCGGAATATGTTGCTTGTAAATTGTTTATAATCCTTCATGGATCTTAAAACACTTAGGCGAACTCTTGCTGGAACCACCCACCTCCGCCTTTCAGTCGATTACTAATTAAGCGGAGTTGGAGGCAGGACGTGTGCGAAAGCCTCGCAAACAAAAAAAAGAAAAGATATGGAGCGATTTATATTGAAAAGTTCATTCTGCGATTGGAGGGCAGAAATTAGATTAAACAGGCCGAATTGTTAAAAGCACTCGATACAATCTTTCCCGAAGCCACGGAGCTAGTGAAGGCTGTTATTTTTGTCGGAGAAAATCTTTTGATATTTTTATTCGTTGCGGGATGCCTTCACGTTGTCTCTCCTCTCGCACACGGCCGAGAAAACAAACTGGCCGCTGGGATCAGAAGAAGTCAGTATCCTCTTGAAAACATTCCAATTATGTCGTCCACGGGTTTTTAAAATAATAAAAAAAAAAAGAGAGAGAGATAAAGAAAATACGTAGACTGAATTTTTGATTTGTTTAACACTATTCTCAAGGAATAAACGCTTTTAGAACAGCTATAGAACTAATGTTTGGTTTGCCAGTTTGTAAAGTTGCTACAGAACAGTGGTTACATCATCTTCACTTCTTGACAGGTCTCTCTCTGATTTTTAAATTGATCTCGATTCTAACGAGCACAGAAGGATAAAAGGATATTAAGTGCGAAGAAAAATAGAAGAAACAAAACTGCTGATAAACATTATGCAAATACAAAAATAATTCACGTAGACAATTTAAATACTGAATTAAAAATCAATTTAACGTGTCGTGAATGTAATCAAAGGTGCCAGCTATCTCGACACTTAGTCGCATTAAAAACTTAAAAAGCTTTGTCAAATTGTACTAAAAAAGTCCCCCCCCCCTACCTTAGCATATCCTCCCTCATTGGGAATCGTAGAAGAAATGACTTAAAATAACGAAAACCGGAAATTTAAATCCATTTAAATATTTCTTAAGAATTATATTAAGTGGAAGATTTTTAATATGAAAGACAGTACAACACTATTGATATAATTATCCTACACAATTACATCAACGTGATTCTCAAAACAGACAAATCTTTGTTTAAAAGCCCATTTTATCTATCTTTCTTAGATTTTGGCCAGATTGGAAATGTATCTTCTAGGTCCCCCTTGTTTTTGCTCCTCAGATAAAAGAAAAAAAAATGATATAGGCAAAATATAAATAGGTCTATTAAATTTATTTTTAAAATTCAAAAGATGCAACAAAAGATCACACAAACTTGGTTTAGTGAGAATATATTTAAAATATAATACGACGTTTCGGCAATTATAGTTCCAATTGCCATTTTCAAGTTACAAATAACAGACAAAACAGCAAATAAATGAACAATCTGAGATTCAAAAAAAATTCTGAATCTCAGATTGTTCAGTTATTTGCTGTTCTGTCTGTTTATTTGTAACTTGAAAATGGCAATTGGAACTATAATTGCCGAAACGTTAAGTTATATTTTAAATATATTTCTTAATAAACCCAATTTTGTGTGATTTTTTATTATCTGAATGAATTTTTACCGCTCACAAGTTAAATTTATTCGACGCAACAAAAGAGTTTAAAATTCGCGAAATAATGAAATGTAGCTATTATTAAAAAAAAAAATACATTAATTTGAAATATGATGCAACAGAACGCTTAGTAAAACAAAACCAAAACAAAATTAGTATTCTTTCTTTTTTAACTTTACATTATTTGTATACAATTGTAGTTTCTGTGAAACTCAGGAATTGCAAAACTTTAGGAGTACGTCCTACAGCAGCTGATTTATTAAAAATCACAATAAACTGTAAAACAAGAACTTACAGGAGCCCACGGACCCTTAAGTTTACATCATACGTCGATGAAAGATATATTCCAACTTCACGAAAACCGATCGCATGGATATCAAGTTGTTTCATACGGATGTACGGACAAAATAAATCTACACAGAGTAATGTTTGCAAAAAAGTATCAACATGTTCGGAACCACTTCTGCAACTAGTTAGAACAGCTAACTATAAATAAAAAAGTCTCATTCACAATTAACTATTCTGAAAGCCAATGTGGAAAGCCGTAACCATTAGTTTAGTCTCTGTTCGTATCCATTTCTTTTTTTTTTTTTTTCTTTTCATCGATTTTTTATTTGTTTTTTTACACTTCGTACAAAAACTTTGATTCAAATAAAAAGAGCCAACGATTACAACACAATAATAAAAGAATTCTTCTTCTGCCTGTAAACATTCCCATAAAAATCTTATTCTGAAAATGCAACTTTGCTGTCCCCTGGTTTTCTTTTTAAGTATATTCCTTCATTCCCTGCTTTCCATCAGTTCCCATCCAATTCTTTTGGAATAACGCACAAATGATGAGCTCCATCGACTTTTACGCCGACAGTTATTCACCTCATCAAGTTGGAAATAGCAGATCTATGGCAGCCAAATTACACGGATAACAGCATTAAGCACTGATTAAATTCTAGGAATTCATTTTCCCTGCGTGGAATTTGCAAATTACTTGATTGTACCCTTTTATATGACATAAAAAAAAAAAGAAGAAACTAGCCTATATTTCGACCCTGAATTAAATTGCGTAGGAGAGAAAAAACATTAATGAAGGAAAGGAAATCAAGATTCAGTCTTTTTAAAAAAAAAAAAGATTAAAAAAAAACCAACACTTATTCATAAATTTGAATTTTTTTTAATTAAAAAAAAGGCAATAAAAAAGGCATTTTAGATTTTGGAAAAGTACTTAGTTGTATTAATTCTCGTTATCAATGATAATTCAATCAATTTGTATTGAATTAAGTAATGATATCTAAGTTACGTACTGTAATAATAAATTTACTGTTACCTACATACTAAAGCTTTCTTTCAAGGATTCTGTCACGGAAATTATGTCAGAGACGGAGTTTCTTTTTACGATAATGTCTCAAAGACCCTCTGATAGACAAAGCTCTTAGAAAACCCTTTTAACATTGTAGCTAAAAAATAAACAAACTTCAAACGTAGCCATTTTTTTCCTTTGTTTACAGACAACAAGCACAAATCTCTCGAGCAAAAGTTATTGAGTAAAAATAAAAATACGTTAATTCTTACTATAGATCCTTACTGTACTGATCCTTAGTGAATAATAATAAAAAAAAGCTAACTTTCTTATTCTAGATTTTTACGTTAAAAAACATTTAACATTCCCCAAGCTTTTTAAAGACAGAGAGAAAATAATCGCTTTTGCGTTTATATTATTCTTTCTGAAGAATATTTTTTTTTTCTCCAGAATACTGCAGAATTAATTTAACTAAATGAGACTTTGTATTCCCATCCTAATACATTTGTTTCACACTAGTAGTGCTCATCATTATATAAAAAAATTGGCAACTCACAAATACACAAGCTAAGTACAACTAGTGAGATTTTTGCTGTTGCTTTTTGTACAAGCAAGACAAGTACTGACAATTCAGAGATCCAATGCCATACTACCAAGAGGTATACATACTGATGGTGTACAGAATTTAAAATGGACGATCAATTTAAAATAGATCGTCAAAACAATGAATCGGGATATATATATATATACAAAATTCACTGTACTATTACTTTATTTTTTACTTAATGTTTGAAATTTTACTTCCAACATAAGAATATTCTAGTAATGTTTGTTCTGGTGAATCGTTATAACCTGAAAAACTTTGTGAACTGAATCCAGCAGATGAAAGAAAAAAAAAGGCGGCTAACAATATCCTACGAAGATGATAATCCCGGACTATAGGCGGCGCTCCCCAATCTGGATTCGTAAATTCCGCTGGGATGAAAAGGAGGGAACCGTGGTGGTGGTGTTTCCCTGCGGGGCCGTAGGTGGTTGCAATCTGTGGCTTCCTGTCTCTGAAGAGCGGTGCAAAACTTGCCTCGTCACCACACTTTCATAAAATCCAAAGATTTTCAATAGAAAATGAAGGCGGACTCAAATACGAGGCCGCAGTACGGCAGCATTTCGAATTATTGATAATACAAACAGGCCGGTAATGGAAACGACTTCGAAGAGGATTTCGATACACAAGAGTGTGGGAGGGGGCGGTAAAAAACACAGACAGGAGGGGGAGAGACACGCACAGGCACAATGGAGATTTAACATCCCGTTCTTTTATAGAAATCTCTCATTCAACATTACTTTTTTTTTTTCCCCTCAAAAAGAAAAGTTAAAAGACAACTCACAGATCTGATAATTCCTTTTTCTTTTGTGCTTTTTTTTTTTTAATGCTCTGCCTTGAAAAACATATTTTTTATTCATTTTTTTTTATTTATTTAACATTTCTCTTCATGCTTTATGAATACACTTTGAATAAATTTCAAAACATCTCTATGCTTGGCCTATTACCTCGAAATGGTGCGCCAATAAATGAACCATTCGAATTCAAAATATTCAAAACAATAAAGTACTTTCGAGGAGGTGTTAGCCCTTGCTTCAGCTACGGGGGGAGGTTCAGGAAGTGTTAATATCCATTCTGAAGACACTATTTTCATGGTTTCTATTTAGAGGCGTTTTCTAATCATTTACGTGTGTTTCTGTTCAGAAGCGCAAGAGAATATGATCAAAGAGTAGAAATAAAAACCATTTATCATCATTTTCAACCTTTTTCAATCCATTTTAAGATTGATTATTTTTCATTTCTTTCGGCGTAAATGCATAAAAATTTTAAAAATATTAAATTAAAAAGCCAAATTCAAAAACGCTGTACAGTTAAAGAAAAACTATGACTTAAAAATATTTTAGGAAAAATGCTTTGATTGGATGTTCGACTTGTCTAGTCTTTTTTTCGACATTTTTTTCGATCCTTAAGTTGTAAGAACAAAATCATTACAAAACAGATACTCGGTAATTCTTAATGTTATTTGTTTTTTGTTTTGTTTTTTAATATTTGTGAAGTTCTGTAGATCTTCTGCGATACCGCGTCAAAGTGGAAATACAGAATATTGCAAATAAAAGAGCACTGTACTCCTAAGTACAAATGGGAAAGTACAACAAGAGGAAACCTTCAACTGATATGTTTACAAGAATGAATTCATTAACTTCACTAGCATTTATTACTCTATTTATGTGGATACGCTATAAACCTATATTTCATTATTTAAAAAAAAAAAA
>JAFIDM010000005.1:51192616-51215828 GCA_023159025.1 Thereuonema tuberculata
CTCAAAAAATGATTTTTTTTACCAGATGGAGTCTATAGAAAAATAGCTTTCATTTATAGAAAAATAGCCTTTGCTGCAAATGTTTATAAAGGCAATTCTTTACACAAGGTTATTATATTTTTTCTATTCAATTTCTACTTGAAAAACATCACACAATGGATTTACACAATATTTATCCTGGTCTCAAAATAACAGATTTGATACTGCAGGTGTGACAAACAGGTGATAAATCTAGTTCAATATCAATGATTATGTGAACACTAATTCGATCCCGGATTTACTTTGCCAGGATTATTATCTATGTCATGAAAAGCTTTGTATGTTATTTTATTTTTAATTTTTTTTTTTATCTCGGGATTCCAATCGTTTTTTTGTAAAAGTATTAATTTTCAGAGGATATCAGAGTTCTCCGTAGACTGGAGATGTGATCTGATCACAATCAGAAATTGATTTTGAGAAACAAAACAACGTAATTAATGCTTTTAGACAGTGTCAAAAGCAAAGCGGTCCCATAATATGCACAATTATTTAAACAAAATATTTAAAAGCAAGAGCATATAAATGCAAGACCGTTCCTTTATTTTTTACAGGCAAGCTGTGACTTAGGGGCCGCTAATACAATGCTTAGTGCATCATTTGGATATGTTAAAGAATTTATGAAACAATACGTATGTAAGTATTAACAATCACGTCCTGTCGGCAATTGTTAGTATTGTTATGTATGAAGCATTGTTATGTGTTAATTGTTATCAGTATTACTAACACTGCTATGGAAAACATTAATTGGGGGTCAGGGAGTGGTCCTACAGGTCTGATTTTTTTTTTACGTGGTCACCTATTTTTTGATGCTGAACACAATGTTGAAGGTTTCATTCTAATATCTCTAATCGTTTGGCCGCCAGAGTGTGAGAATACAGTGACAGGCAGACAACACAAAAGCAAGAGCGGTTCCTTGTGTTAACTGTAACATGGGACCGCTAAAAATAAATGAAAAGAAATAATAAATAGAAATAAATAAAAGATATTAACTCAATATCTTCAGAGCTAATCAACACAGTGAGAAGATAATTTGTACCTGGCTTTTGTTTGTTTATTATTAAAAAAAGAATATATTCATATTATTAAAATTTGCTTTCACGATTATCCTAATACAACTTCATAATGTGTTTAGTAAATCAAATGTCGATGCAAGTTTTCTGGATTAGGAAGTAAAATGCAGATCCAGACGGACGAACAGACAAAGCGAAACCATAAGTTTCCCGAAAAATACTTTAAATGAAATTTAAACTCTTTAGCTCGCACAACTTCAATCAAACTATAAAAATAGATTTTTTTTTCTTAATTAAAGCTATGAGAAAAACTGTTTTACAAGAAAAGAGAACTGAAATGTACTTAAGTGTTTGCAGATGAAAGACGACAATCACTTCATGCCAATTACAAAACTGACCGAAGAACAAAGAAAACAACATTTACAGAAATATAATATAATATATATATTATATAATATATAATATTATAGCGAAATTTTCTGAAAAATCACTGCAAGTTAAAAGTCATAAGAAGTTTCTTAAAGTACTTAGAACGTAGTTTCTTTAGTGTCTTGCAATAATTAAGCAACTCAGTGGTTCCTCTCACCTTCTTTACTACCACGTATTGAAAGAGGATCATTTTCTTAATAAGATAAACGCTAATAACTTAAAGTGGATTTTGATGCATTTAATAATTCTCTCGAAGTTTACGATCTGCAGGATCTCACGATTTCCTCTTATAGCCTCAGAATCTGCTGTGTTACTGAATCTGTCGACAGAAAAGCAAGTTTCAAGAGGATCCGTTTAATAGTTGTAAAGTCATTAAGGAGAGTGAATCAATCTTATGCATACAACATATCGGTTTTTTTTTTTGTTTTTTTGTTGAAAGTAAGCTAATTATTTGTAAAATTTTGGCTATCACCAAAATATATTAGTGATAAATATTTATTTACTTTTTAAGAAAAAGAGATTTTACGTGCCCGATGAGTCAATGAAAAAAGCAAAAATGAAGGCGCAATGCAAATAACAAGAGAGGAAAGACTTCGCACCCTGAGTCTGTCATCGGGAAGAGACTGGGACGGGCCGTTTCGTCCTTTTTAGGACTCATCAGCCAGCCAAACTTCTGAGTCTGTCACCGGGGAAGTTTGACTGGCTGATGAGTCCTAACGAGGGCGAAACGGCCCAACCCAGTCTAGTCCCGATGACGGACTCAAGGTGCGAATCATTTCCTCTCTTATTTGCATTGTGCCTTCATTTTTGCCATTTTTATTTATTTTTTAGTAATAAAAGGTACAAAATCTATAACTTCACAGTAAATAATGAAATCATAAAAAAAATAAAAAATAAATAAAGGACAATGTGCACAAATGTTTGGGAAGTTGCCCTACCCCTGTATAATGATAAAACATATACAGTACCTATAAAAATAGATCTCCTTAAATAGAACATATTTTATTATTACGACTCGTCTCAATTATTAGTCCTTTCAGAGTTATATAATTCTAGATGTGACTTATCTAGTTGACATCGTAATTCTCGAATTTACTATGTAATTAACTTTTAATAATTGTTATACGTAATTAATATTATCATTTATTTCAATTAAATAATATTTATATTTACTTGTAATAAATGAAAATAATATTTACTGTTACTGAAACTAATTATTAAATGATAATTAATTAATACATCCGGGAAACTAGGTAAGTCTTATCTAGAATTATATAACTCTGAACGGATTAATAGTTGAGACAAGTCGTAATAATAAAAAATGTTCTATTTATGGATATCTTTCCTTATGTATATATCTTATCGCTGTACAGTGGTGGGACAGATCTGCTCATTCTCCTTTAATTTATTTATTTAATAAAAATAGATGATCAATTGATTAGAAATGACTATTTAATTTTGGTGCAAGTTTTGAGCAGTTGTATGAAAAATGATGGATAAAACAAAGATTTAAAAATAAGAGTCCATTTTAAGTTTTTAACAAATTTTCTGCATTTGTGTAGGATAATGATGTTTCACACGAAGTCATAATTGTCTCATTTATTTCAATAACCTAAGGCATACAGTGATTTATGTAATCTGTATAATCGCAAGCTTTGTTTCACAAACTGCTTTTTAAGCTTCTATAACTAATTTATTAATTCTTAAACAATTCCTTCAGTTCCGCGAACCCGTAATTGTAATTAATTGCGCTCTATTTTAAGTGTTTTGCCCCACGAACTTTTGCGATCGTCCTTTGTCCGTATCGCCGATCTACGCCGCCAGGGTTGTCAGGGTTGCCGCTGCTGTTGACTTGGGAGCGGTGATGGTGTCCCGGTTTTTCGCTCCCATGCATACGAGGGTAGATGACATTTATGGTCCTCCATTTGATAACTTGATTATTGTGTCGGGCAAAATAAAGATCACACTTACTGCGGTTATGAGCTGATATGATTTTTACGCCATGGACAGTGACGTCTTTATGGGCCAGAAGCAACAAGCCGGGAAACGGCAGGAAATTGCTTTCTGTAGCCTGGAATTTGAATGAGACTTTATTAGCAAGGAAATGAAGTTTATTAGCAAAGCGATAATGATTTATTCTCGCTTTCTAAATTGGTTTTTTTTTAAACGGAGTGGTGGTGGTGGTAAGGCATTGGCCAAAAATAATTTATTATTATTAGTTAGTACAATGGCGGGTTTAATGGAATCGAATAAATGTCAAGAGGCGTCGTCAGAAATGCCTAACTAGTATCTCGTTGGAAACAGGGGGAGGAGGGAAAATCACCTCCCCCCCCCTTCGTTCCCAATCTGCAATAATTTCATTAGCATCTGTAAATATGACGCGTCTACTGCAAGGCGTTGCCGGTATCTCTTTGAGTTGTAAATTATAAGAGTCAGTTCGAATCTGATGGAAAACGCCAAACGCTGGCAACAGATCGGAAGACAAAGACCAAGGAAAATATGTTTAAAAAAAACCTCCTCATTTATTTAAAAGGGCAGCAAATGTACATTTCAATCACTATCATTCGAAATTAAGAGAAATCACTTTTAATCAGTACACTGCCTTTAAGTCAAGTTTTGGCCAGAGCTGAAGTTTAAAACAAAGGTCCGTAAGCTACAGGCCCCTTCAAAACAACGACGGAAATAAGTATTAAAAAAATGAAAAAAAATTATTACTATTCGGACCTTTACATCTTTGTTGTAGAACTGCAATAGTAAGTTTAATGTAGCTGCATTTAACTGGGATTTAATCTGCTTAAGACTTACATTGTAAGGCTGTACCACTGGATAATCCGGATTTGATCCCAGAGGAGGTCAGGGATTTTTCTCTGATTATCTCCCGTAAAAATGGATCCTAGATACCACTTCCGATTCGGATTGCTACGCTCGGAGGTTAAGAGCAGCGAGCATCAGAGTGCTCCTCAGACTTAACCTATTGGATCTTGATCGCAGGAGTCTCTATCTCCTGTGCCTCATATGAAAATAAGGGCGAGAAGCCTTAATAACTAAGCCTGAACTCGGAACAGCGATATACACTACTGATTACACAACACTTCTTAAGTCTTTTGCTTCTTATTAGTTCACCTATTAATTTCTTCTTTTTCAGTTCGGCTTCATTGTAGACAACAGGGCATGCGCCTGATATCAACCGCAACACATTTTTATGCCTTGGCTAACTTTGATTTTCCTAACAAAATTCAAAAGTTAATAAAAGCTAAGAAATGTAACGGATCAAACGATGTAGTATACAGAATAACAATATCAACATTAAAATATAAGTATTAAATAAAATAACGATATAAACAATATGCATAACAGAAATTCAATTAATTGTTTAAACTAACTAAACTGAAAACCAAGGCTGCACGTGAATAAATCATAACGCCTTTCGAGTCTATCATCTGAGGGAATCCGGAACAACCGTTTCGTCCTTATTGGGACTCATCAGTCCGATCCATCCTCCCCGATGATAAACTCGAAAGGTGTTATTATTTATTCATGTGCAGCCTTGATTTTAATTTAATAAATTTTTTCTGCATGTTAAATGTTTAAACTAATTGTTTAAGCGTTTTTAACAGTGAAAACCAGAAATAAAAATAATGGATTTAATGCTAAGATTTTTTTTTTAAAAGATTAAATCTTATTTTTTTTTTTTTTTTTAATAAATGAGACCAAGACTACCGGTACTAAAAAAATAAATAAATAAATAAATAAAATCTGATTTTCTTCTTCAATAATAAAATATATTATCGTAATGAGATGGAGTTCAATAAGAAAAAGTTTATTTAAAATGTGGTTAATAATTTTGATTCTCTTGCAATGACTGCACCCAGTATTAAGTTCTTCTTCCCGGCAAAACCTATCTTCCGAAATTTCTGTGAAACACGAATCTTTATTTAATAATAGAATTAGAAGAAAAAATTTCGCAGAAATGAATGATCATCACTCAATGGTGACCTCATTAATCTGTTATTTTTTTGTTCCAGTGACCGTGGACGCATTCTTTTTAATAATGAAATGCATATTATTCCATTCACTGGGAAAAGAGTGATGAGATGGTCCTCCAGCAGTGAGTGATTGCACACAGGACACCACCCTCCCGAGACATCCCTGACAGTCAGCCATTATCCCCCTGGCGTGGACTAAAGCACTTTCCTCCATTTTGTCCTGGTCATTCAACAGCGGTCACTCAATACACTGCGTGATTAAGAAGAAAAAAAAAATTGGTAGCCACAAAAATTCCAGAGAAATACAACGCTTCTATAATCCGATATCGACCGTGTTTAAAAACTTTTAAATTTCAATGACTCGAAAAAAAAATTTTTTTGGATAAATAACGTCATAGAAAAAAATTATAAAAATCCTATAGTACATATGTAATAGAGATAAGTACTTATTCATACACCTTTTCGTTCGTCATAGAACACTTAACAACTGGCACAGAAAAGTCATAGACAATAATAATCATTATATTTTAATAGTGTACATTTCTGTCAGATGAGTATTTTTTTTAAATTTATTTCTTCATCGATAATAGATTTATTATTAACTTGAAGAAATATGTTTATAGGAATTTAATACGACCGCATATTTCAGAATCTGTACAGACACCTCACTGACATTAAAAATTGTTAGTTAAATAATAAGTCAATGAAGAAATATTAGTGTGTAAAACTGGCAGACATCAAAACAAAGCATTTGGTAAAATTCGTAGTTCTATTTTAGAAACAAAGACTGGTTCTACAAACAAGGACTCATCGACTTTTAAGTTAGTTTTTAAGAACGTAAGCATCAACAAATTTGGAAAAAAATAAATAAAAAAATTAATAAGTAAATAAATAAAATACAATTTCTCCTAACATTGATATTAGCTAAATGAAGGCTTGGGATTAAACATATTAAGAAGAATCTTAATACATCATTACTAGGCCTACAAATTCTTTTCTGGGAAGAAAAAATTGCAAAAAAAAAAGAAAGTAGTATATTTCCATTTTAAGAGGCATATTATTTTCGATCGCGGGACAACTTTAATAGTGAACGTCATTATAAAATGTTAGGTGACATTCTAAGTTGTTTTGTTTTATTTTTTATTTTACAGTCATAAAAATATGCGTCATAAAAATAATTACTCAGTTAATAAATAAACCTCCTATTTTATTGCTTAAATCAATATATTTATATATATATATATATATATATATATATATATATATATATATATATATATATATATAATTACTATAGTTGTGTTGTCAAAAGACAAGAAGATGTCGCTGCGGAATTGATTGGCACGAGATCCGTTAATTGTACTATGTCCACATTTTTAGGATTTCAGAATGAATTTCTCTAGTCAGCATCGCGTCATTTCCTCCCCTCTGGTTGGAGATGCAGTTCTCTGGTAAACAATTATCCCCCACTAGCATTAAGGGAGGGTGAGTAGATGCGGAAAACCCCGAGTTGGAAGGCAATCTCTCGCGGAAATAGATCGTGGATAGTACATGTCGAAAATATATTGCTTGGAACAGCGGACTTGGTTCTGCCTAAAAATGAGAAATTACTAAGAAGGTTATATTAAATCAAATTATAATTATAAATTGGCAATTATGCCGTAATTGTTGTTGTTTCCTCTTGAGTGCTCGTAGAACCTTGAGTTCAAGTTGTAGAACGGTTTAACTGCAAGCAACACTCTTCCACAATTGAAGGAAAAAACACGATAGTAAGACAATAAAATTGTACTATTAGCATTTCTTACGAACTATCAAGAAATCTTAAATGTAGGTCACCCCTGAGATGCTGTTGGAGTAAGAGAAATGGAAAAAAAAAATGAATGAAAAATTTCATTCATTTAAAACCACTTTTCATTTAGATTTGATTCAAGTGTCTATTAGTAAAGAATTACTGAAAGGACAAGCAAGACTGACGGAGAATCAATTGTTTTCTATAAAGGCTCATTGGAAATATTATCTTTAAAAGGTAAGACGACTCTATTTTAAAACTTTTTCACTATCTCAGCGTTTCAGTGGGTCTGACTGACGAGTCCACAAAAAGAGCGAAACGACAGTGCCAGACTCTAAGATAATTTTAATGTCATTTCTTTATCCCTTTATATTAATTTTTGGGACATTGGACCTTACGTATATTTTAAAACTCTTATCACAACAAATCTTTAAACTTTATACTTTTTTTCGTAAATCTTAAATTCCTTTTTAGAATTTCCTAAAACTGTTAGTACGATTGTTTAACTACCGGTTAAGTAACTACCTAGAATTGATATTGTTTGGGTCCTTTTGTAACAACACCCTGTTATCTAATTTCTTTAAATTATTTTCATTGATTCATATTTTGGTTTAAAATATTTAATAGAAGTTGAATTACACTGCGTTTAAATTATTGCTAAATATTGTAACAGTTTACATGTAAATAGTTTTCGAAATCACTTATTTGTATTTTATTCATTTGAATCTTTACCGTTATTTATTTTAAATCATTCGTTTTCTATTTCCTAATTATTGATGTCCTGTTTATTTTTAAATCCTTTTCCGTTGTAGCCGTTTCATTTAGTTAGTAAATTTAAGTTCGTTATGTTCCTTGTCCAATCACTATGTATATTTTTAATTACTTATCCAATGAAATTCAACTTTGTAAAATCTACAAAAACCCATGTTTTATATTTAATAAATTAATTCATTTCAATTCCAAACTTGACTACTTGTTTCTTCGCTCCTAAAAGACTCTCCTACAAATACCATTACAATATTAGCGGTATATATTTGTTTTTGAAGCTCAGAAAAAATAAATTAAGGGCAAATGTCTAAATATGTTTAAAAAACTGTAAGCTATAAAAAAAAAAATGCTTTAGATATTTTTTTTTTTTGAAAGATTAATACAATTCTTTTACTTTTTTCTTATTTCTTTTTTACTTTTTTCCTGGGAGAAAGTTTTGTAGAACCTCGAATAAAGATACGTAGAAATGAACACTATGAGTTATGGAACTGCAGGATAGTTGTAACGGGATACTCGCATTCATCAGCAAGAATTACTCGGTATTTAGGAGAGTGTAAAGGGAATGGATCTCACAGTTAGTAAGTTACACCAATTGGGAAGTCCGTAATACCACTACCTCTACATTACTGAATTCTAAGTAATGCACTGGCTGATGAGTACTAATGACTATGAAACTATTTAAAACAAAGAGTACTAAAAAAGGGCAAATAATTTTTAGTAAGAAAAAGTTAAAAACAAAGGTTATTACTGCTTAGTCTTCTCAGAAACACTTTTTCGAAATAGAAACGATTATATAAGGACTTCCCGCCTCTTTTAAAAAATGTAAATAGTGTGTTTTAAAAATTGAGAGAAAGAAAAATTTACGAGACTCCGCTTTATTCTTGCTGACAGCAGATGCAACTAAACAGAGTTTGTAATATCTCTACTTCGACTCTATTTAGGGATTCGGATTTTCTTTATTTTCTATCTAATAAGCAACTCTTCAAAAAATACAAAAATGAGCCACGTTTCTTTTAAGCGCAGTCAATAATAACAATCTCTTTCTCTTTCCACTTCCTCATCGGGGGTTTTTACCCTAAAGAAACAAAAAAAAAAAAAAAAACCCTCAAAACCAACCGTCTTTTTCTCCGTCTGGTTGTTTCATATCTACAAGACCGTCGTAGCAAAGGAGGCCATTAAGTTGCCTTTTTCGGATTTTTATCCTGGCGTTGCAATTGGAATTTTATCGGGAGCGTTTTCGTCTTCCCAGACAAATGAGAGGTGGGGGATGGAGAGAGAGAGAGAGAAGGGGGCGGGGGTGACTGAGTGAGAGTGGAACACAGACGACAGTGGCGTTCTTGTCAACGGAGCAAACTGCACGAGAGGGGGAAGCGAAGAAGTGAAGGCTGAATTTGGAAGCCATCCGCGAGACCGCATCAATCCCTGTCCCGCGTAATGCCCGTTACGCCGGGATCGCCTAATCCCGAACTAAAGTCTAATGGTCATTTCCCTCCAAATGGACACAGTGGTCTCTTCCCCCCTCCACCCTCGCTTTTTTTTTTCATTATTTTTTTTTTTAAGAGAACAGGTATAAGGAAGGAAAAGAAGCAAAAAGAAAAGAGATTACGTTTCTTCGGACAGAATGTCTCATCGACCGTGGCCAACTCTTCCTTGCCATGATTGTTGTGTAGGTCGTATTGTTGTATTTTTTTTTTTATTCTTTTCCTTTTTTCCTTTACTCATCATCTACCTCTATATTCCTTTTTTTTTTTCTTAAAGATTACTTTTTGTTTCTTTCTTAACCGATTTCCTTCGACCATCATTACTTATCTGCTGTTTGATAGTTTGTTTCTTTAACCGCTTACAATGGAGTTCTTTTTAACTTGTGGGATTTTTCTTCAGCAAAGGTTAAGAAACTTCCACTCCATCAAAAAACGGCCGTTTTCCTTTTTTTCATCTTTCGTCTCGTAGCAACAATTGTATTGCGCTCTCAATCGACTCCTTGAAAACAATAATCAGAAAAAGAAGTACTGAGCCCTTTTCAAGACGAAATTAAGCTCTTCAAAGAGCTTATTTTTGCATGTCTTCCCTGTATCACGTGCTGCTACCGACTTTTTTCTTTCGAGTCTAATTCAAATTTCTTTTAAAGTTCCAAGATATTAAGGTTCGTATACAAAATATTGAATATTTCGTTTTGTAATGATACAGTATTGGAAGCCATTTTGTCTTTAAACCGTGATGAAGTTCAAAAATGGTAGGTATAACTTCAAATGCTAATTCCCAAGAATTAGAAGAATCCTTTCTAATGAATTTAGAAATTAACATTCTTTAATTTCGTTGACTTCTGAAGTAGAACAGTTGAAATGCATTCTTAAGCGTTCTATTCATGAAAGATCGTGAAATGCTTTACAGAAAAATCAAAATATATAAATTAATGTGTTGTTTTTTATTTAGCCAAATGAAATCATAAATAAAGTCATACACACAACAAATCGATCTGAAATATCCTTATTATCAAACTGCTAACAATATTGTAACATTGTGAAGCGTACATCTTTCGTGAAGAAATGTATTAATATATAAGAAAAATATAAGTAGATCAACTTTCAGTAATGTAGCGGTGACAAGTATTAAAAAGAATTTCGTTAATAATACTACATGTATTTATATATGTAATATATTTCTACGTATGTCAAACATTATTAACCAGGTTTTTTATTTCCTTAGAATTTTCTCCAATGGGCTTAGCAGTTACAATTTCAGCCACTTTACTCAAGATGCTACACAATTAAGAGTAATGAATGAGGAATATGAGAGGAAGAGATGGTAATGAATAAATTAGGGCTTTTCTTAAGTTAACATTGATCTCGATGCTGTTTTCTGCCTTTCGTAAAGCGCGGGAAGGCAGGCATTTTACACACCCCATAGCTGGGTTTTTGGTCGGGAGCGCCAGTATCAACTTATGCGCCGCTACCTCACAGGGGCCTGTCATCAATCATTCTCTATCCGGAGTGTCACACATGAATTTTAGCCACCATGTTTAATTTCCTCTGTGTCTCATTTTAGGCCACGGGGTTAGCAGAGAGGGAGGGAGGGACCCAGATTTTTTAATTGAATTGAGCTGCGAGAATATAATAATAAATTGAAAAGAAAAAAACGAAAAAAAAATTGAAAGATTACGATTCTCTTCTCCAACCCTCAACCATCTTTTAACATAACAGTAAAAAGCTATAATTAATAGACTGGAATCGGATGCAATATAAAAATGACTTACAAGTGAAATTTTTATTATGTAAATAATAATAACTCCTAGTAAAATACATATATACATAAACTCATATAAATATTAGAATTTTTCGTCGAAAAATTCATTCACCTTTTTCAAATTTTCGTTTAAGTAGCATAGAAATGACAGCGATGAAATCAACAAAATAATATTTAAAGAAACAAAAACAAAAATATTTAAGTAAATCAAATAATGTAAAAAAAAATTCAGTGTAATTTGAATGCTTGATGGTTTACGTAATATCACAATAAGTTAAACAAGTTATGTCTATCCAAGTTTTAAATTGTAAAATGAGGAAATGTCTTCAACATTTTTATATAGTTGGTATAATATTATTCTACTTAAAATATCTATGGATACTTTTTTATCCCGATTATTATTTTTTTTAAAGTAAAAAAACAAAACAAACTTAAAACAATTGTAACTGTTCTTCGGATTACATGTAAGGACTAAAGGTTAAATTTCAGAGATAACTAGAATTAACCATCATTTGTAAATTGCCAATTTAAATATATTTGTTTCAGTTCTTCTAAAATATCTTTCACTCTTAATATTTCACAGTAGTGTCGCCACAAAACTGCTGTTAAGTAGTTATTAATTTTATGTTTTACAACCTTATAGAACAATTAAAAGAAAACGTTCTTAATAAAATCTCATATCTCATACAGTTTTTTTTTTTTTTTCCGAAAAAAAAAAAAACTAAACTTAAATGCAAGGTTTTCTTTCCTTACATAAATAGTCCGCGGGAACTAGGGCACCGGCGTTCCTTCAGCAACGTGACTTAAGTTCCGGTCGGATGATGAGCCCGATTCACGCTTGTTGTTAAAGTCCTGGAAACGAAACCCTGTCGTATTTTACAGAGGGCTGGGCGAAACCTAGGAGCGTCAGAAGGAGAAAAAAAATATTCCAACCTCCTCCTGGAATTGAACCAGCCTCCTCCAGCACGCAGTCCAGTCTGGTGCAATCGGGCACACGGAATAATATTTCACTAATCACAAAAAAGAGATTGTTCCAATTAAATCTTAAGTCTCTTAATTTTCTGGTGGAACAACGACAACTTCTTTGTAGTTAGCTTATCGTAATAATCGAAGTCATTATTTCCGAATTAACAGAATAAAGTATCCAGTTAGAAATCGACAACTATCTCAGAGACTTGGCCGCGCGGTTGGCGTAGTCGCTATGACATCGGTCTCTCACCTCTCACCTCTGAGTACCGGGGTTCGGTTCTCATGTGGGTTTCGTGATGGTGGACGATCCGCGCTGGGCAGGTTTTCTCGGGGTTCTCCCGTTTCCCCTGCACTTCTCCCACCATACTTTCTCAATCTTTCTCTCCATCTGTCCTTTCCGTGGGTTAGTACAATAGATCTCCGGTCGCAGTGCTTGGCTTCTCTGCCACCCACATTCACTACATAAACATAAACATCTCAGAGAATTACTTAGCTGTTTAAATTATAACTTTAAAAAAAAAAAAAAAAAACCGAATAATTTGTAATGAATAGAAATTCATAACCGATTTGTTAGAATTTTCAGAATGGTTCTGAAATCATTTGTTGCATTTATTTTCGTATATCTCTCCTAGTTATTAACATCTTGCAAATGGTATTAGCAGGAAAGCCTACGATTGGGGGCGGGTTCGCATTTCCCATTTTATTATTTGAAAGAAAAAAAAAAAAAGGAGGGTTTCCCAAATAATGTACAGACTTTTTATTGATCTTAAATTGTAAAACTGTCTTATATAAAAAAAAAAGAATAAGTGTAAATATATTTGTTTTTTAAATCTTTAAAAAAAAAAATAATATCTCCTGTTGGGCATTTAATGCGATGCGGACTCTAACTTTTTAAAAGTTCAAAAGCGTGGAATTTGAAAAGAGGTTCTGCTCTGAGCTGTCCACCGGTGGAATTAGAGCCAGCATGGACGGAAATCGATGGAATTTCAACTTAAACTCTGACTTCGAGAGTAATTCATCAACCCATCAATTCCACGCCCTGTTCGGGAATGATAGATTCAGTAATTTGCAAAACGCCACCCGCACATGTAGTACATCAGACCCCCACATTCACAACTCCCAAGTTGTTCATGAGGAAAGAACGAAAAGAAGAAGAAAAAAAAATATCGGACTTAAGGACAAGGAAAAAAAAAAGGGGCGGGGGTGGAGGAGACTTCGTCTATTCTTTTTAGTGTAAAAAAAAAAAAAATCATTTTTGTCCAGTTTTAAAGTTTCAGCGAAAAAGTTTGAAAAAGTTTTCAAAAAATGCGGGAATCTTTTTCTTTCTTTTTTTTTTTTCATTCGTTTTCTCTACCCTTTTTTTTCTTTCGCGCCTTCTTCTACTACGAAGCCATTTTTTTTTATTTCGAATTCTTTCTTTTATTTATTTTCTACTCCCGTATCAGAAAAATGTCACAATGAACTTTTCTTGTGTTTTTCTCTTTCGTTTTCTTTTTTTCTGTGGTAACAATTGTTATCTAGGACTGATGCTTATGTTTAATAGAAAAAAAGATTATTAAAGAGGCACAATGAAAAAAAAATTGTTTCTTTCTTCAAAAATTTTTTCTTCAATTTTTTTTTATTAATGCCTTTATTAATCTTGGGAACTTGGTTACATTTCATGAAAAAGGCATTAATGAATTGTAATGAAAAGTAAACTAATCCAAACATGTAGATTGAACAGTAGTAAAAGTAAGAGTGTGGAGGGGAGAATTTGGTTTTTAAATATTGATGAAATATTATTCAAATAAATGAATTGATGTTTAAAGTCGCTTTTTATGCACAACAGAAAAGAGAATAGAAAAGAGAAAAGCTCATACCAATAAATAGATAAATAAAGAAAAAGTTCACATAAAAATAAACACTCACTTATTAAGAAGACGATCCCATACTACAAGTACATACCACAAAGCGTCTTAGAGTCACCCTCATATAAGCTGTACTGGGACCGCCCCATTCACACAGACAAAACCATACATCACAACAGACCAGACATCACACTTGTTGATAAGGTCAACAAACAGACCTATCTCATTGATATTGCAGTGCCTGTCAGCAAGAACATGCAGAAAACTCACGCAGACAAGATCAGTAAATACACTGATCTAGCACACGAGCTCCAGAAGCAGTGGAGGCAGGATCGAGTACGTGTTGTACCCATCGTTTTGTCTGCCACTGGTCTGGTGCCTCACACATTGCACCACAGTCTCAGCACACCAGGACTTCACAAAAATACTTATGCACAACTGCAGAACTGTGGTACTCAACACGACACCCATAGTTAGGAAATTTATGGACACAAGCACACAGACCTAACTATTCTTCCACACTTCTTTACACTTGGCAATATGTGCTTTGGTCCTTGACCCGCCATTTTGTCTTTGCGGGGGAAACCCTAACTTTGAATCTTTTACTTAATAATAATAATAATAATAATAATAATAATAATAATAATAATAACGATGAGATATGCCATTTATAGGTTGTTGTTTTTTTTTTCTTACTTTTATTAAATTCAAACCTTTTTTTAAAAAAATTTTTTCGAGACTGCGTTCTTTTGAAATAAACAACTTCACAACATTTTCTTGCTCCATCATGAAGCAGAATACGAACTTTTGAGTAGGAAAAAAAAAAAAAAAAAAACAGTGGAGAGAAAAATATTTTTCTTGAAAAATGCATGTTAGGCCTCGTAAAATTATTTCGCGATTCCGTGTGATCGGTGTTATTTGAGACCACTGACCTTCCATCATCATTCATTGAGAGCCTAGGATTATTAGACAATGCCGTGAAATACATTACATCTACATAATTCAAGAACATTGAAAAAAATAATAAAATAAATAAGAAATAAAGATTGAAAAAAAAAAAAAAAAGAGTACATTATATATAACATTGCAGCATATATAATTTACTATAAGATTGTTGTAGTTATACTGGTAACGAAACGTTCTGGAATATTCCCCTCAAAAAAATTCTTCCTCGGTGGTTTACCACACTGAAATTTACACCCGAATGACAAGAGAACAATTTGTAGTTGATCAACTCCAAACTATCACAAGTTACTTTGTTGCAAACATGTTTAACTCCAAAAGTGTTTTAAGAGGTTTGAAGACTGCTTCTATGTTCAAACAATTTTACTATCGAACTTCTTCGAAGAAAAGTCTCATTTCTTTTGATCTAAAGTTATAATTGCATTCACTGTAGCATTAGTCTAGGAACTCTAAAAAGTAGAATGTTTGTTCTTCTAATTATTACCGTTTATATTTGTTCACATAAAAGTTTACACAAGTTTATAACATAAGAATTAATGGTAATTATGTTAATCAGCCTTGAAGAATTGTAACTTCGGCCAGATGCGTATAATGTAAAGGACAACCATATTATATTTTAGGATTGTTGTTAGAAATCTCTAATAATAAACAAGCTTGTTATCTGTCGTTCCCATCCAGTCCAGTTTCTCTACAAACGAAGTACAACAAACTATCATGGTTTACTCTCTGAGATAAACAGTAAATCCTAAATATTCACCTTTCTTAAGATGCATGAAACGCTGCTTTGAACCAATCACTGAATACTTTCTTAGTGAGTTTCCAATCCGCTTCAGTACTAAGCATTAGTTCAATACTTTCCATTCATTAATTTTACATTTTTCTATTGGGTAAGGTATTATCCCTTTCAGTGCTACGTCATTTCTACTATATCCTTTGCGAACAATATTTATTCAAATATGAGCTGTGCCCCGCGGTGTCACCCGCGTTAAATTCAGCCCTTCTCGGTAATGTTCGGTTCTCGTCATGTGGCCAAGCCACCGCCGCACCCGTTGGTTGACGTTTACGGCTCCGCTACTATTGGTCGTAGCGTGATGTTATATAGCCTATAACCTTCCTCAATAAACGGGCTATCTAACGCAAAAAGAATTTTTCAAATCGGACTGGTAGTTCCTGAGATTTGCGCGTTCAAACATACAAACTCTTCAGCTTTATATACTA
Source organism: Thereuonema tuberculata (assembly GCA_023159025.1). Taxonomy (NCBI): domain Eukaryota; kingdom Metazoa; phylum Arthropoda; class Chilopoda; order Scutigeromorpha; family Scutigeridae; genus Thereuonema; species Thereuonema tuberculata. The sequence continues at coordinate 51,208,878 of JAFIDM010000005.1, forward strand.
AGTATAAGATAAGATGATCAATAATTATTAGTGACTAATCTGTTTGTGATAAAAATTTAGTTAGCGTATTTTTAATAACCTATTACAAAGTTAGGAGCAAGTTTATTATTTTTCAGTAGTAAATGTACTTTTTCTATAATTAACTTTTAATCAAAAGCTCGGATAATTCCTTATCTATGTAACCCTTGAAATAAATAAGCAATAACTAATCTTTGGCAAAGATTTACCTCTAAAAGGGAAATTTCATTATAATAGAGGGAAGCATCGCCTCTTTGGAACAGCTCCATCCACGCAGGACATCAATGTCCAAACTCATAGACCCATCAATGTTGGGTCATGACAGTTCAATGACAGGATGGTGGTGTCTACTTGGCTTCGGTGTTTGGGCAGAGGAAAGGAAAGAAAAGGTCGAATACGATAACCTGACAAGAGACGGGTAGCAGGGACTTATTTTAAAAGTCCAGTTAATATGACAGTCCTATCCCGGAGGAACTGCCCTTAGAGCATTCAACTTTTGACAGAAGGGACACGTATTAGATTTGAAGACGCTTATTTTATTGTGGTTTGTGGTGGGGGAGGAGGTGTTTACTGTATCTGTGGGACCAAGGGATCTAACTTAACTGAAGAACTCCTTAATAAATAAGGAATACACTTTTAGCGAGTCCTTTCACAATAATAATAATAAATAGTTACTTAATAGAAAAAAATATAAAGATAAAAAAAATCAAAAATGATAAAAAAATAAAAAAAATCCAGAAAAATAATTAAAAAAGAATCGGCTTCAATTGCTATACAAATCTATCTTTCGTAAGATTTAATGCTTTTATTGTGTACCCAAACGACAAGTGATCTTAGCCCTATTTCGCAGCTTTCTCTGTACCTAACTTTTCAAGTGCCTTTTTTAAATATCTTCTAATGAAATACTTTAAGTAAGATTTTAAATAAAAAATAAAACTTGAAATTGTTTCTTCAAACAATAGATAGATAATTGGTACGAACCCATTAAGCTCATCAGTAGGAATTCCCATATCCAATAATTAAGGAAGCGGACGTTAAATTGTTAAACTGGTAAAAAAATGTCACATCTAAAATCCGAAACAAAATGTAAAATAAATTCAATATATTAAAGGTGAATAGAATCCTTTTCAACTGTATTGGGAGAACAATAGGGAACTTCAGGATTTACGAAGAAATCCTAAAGGGCCTAAAAAAAAAACATACAGGTGCAAAAAAAAAAAAAAATGATGGTAAGAAAAAGACCTTAAGATTAACCAGTTCTCATAGTTTTAAATCATACGTTCAATAATGTTCTGATCGGGAGCAGTCGACATAGTTGCTTTGTTTACAATCTTTTATCAAGCAACAACTTTTTACACTTATTTTACCTTTCTATTTTATATTTATTCCATTATTTTTTATCTCTTTTCTTACAGTTTTCACATTTACTTAATTGTTTTTTATTTCCAGGCAATTGAAGGATATTTATCTAAATTTTGAATTTCTCTCTCTCTTTTTTTTTTGAGATATAAAATATCTAGTATTTTACTAAAAAAGTATCAAAATAATGCTGTAATGAGATGTTTCATTATTTTTGAGAATACTCATAAATAATAATAATAATAACCAAAGAGAAGATTTCAATTTTACAAAGTTGGACGAATTCACCCCATTCCTTGCTATGGAGATGGACACTTGTACATTGTCAACTTGTCTTTTTATTTCAATAGTTAATTCAGAATACTTTTTTCGTTGAATGTTTTTACTCACTGATATAGCAATATCTATTAATTTTAATAATTTTTTAGTTCTAAATGTTCAAGTCTATTAATATTAAACCAGGCATGTTGTGTCACGAGAAATTATTATTAATAATAATAATAATAATAATAATAATAATAATAATCATGGGCTCGTAAGGAACTCCACGGCAGACATCATCACGAACTCAGCCAGCCTCATGTCGACATGGAAGCGTCGAACAGATGGCTGACGAGTGGTGAGCTGTTTGGGGAGACCGAAGAGTTCATGATCGCAATACAGGACCAAGTCATCTCCACACGCAACTACAAGAAACACATTCTACACGATGCAAACACACATGACGACAAATGCAGGAAATGCCACACTACGTATGAGACGATCGACCACGTAATATCAGGCTGTCCCCTTCTCTCTCAAACAGACTACCTCCACCGACACAATCAGGTAGCATCGATCGTTCATCAACAACTAGCACACAAACATTCACTTATTAAGAGCACGGTCCCGTACTACAAGTACATACCACAAAGCGTATTAGAATCACCCTCATATAAACTATACTGGGACCGCCCCATTCACACAGACAAAACCATACATCACAACAGACCAGACATCACACTTGTTGATAAGGTCAACAAACAGACCTATCTAATTGATATTGCAGTGCCTATCAGCAAGAACATGCAGAAAACTCACGCAGACAAGATCAGTAAATACACTGATCTAGCACACGAGCTCCAGAAGCAGTGGAGGCAGGATCGAGTACGTGTTGTACCCATCGTTCTGTCTGCCATTGGTCTGGTGCCTCACACATTGCACCACAGTCTTAGTACACTAGGACTTCACAAAAACACTTATGCACAACTGCAGAAGGCTGTGGTACTCAACACTACATGCATAGTTAGGAAATTTATGGAAACAAGCACACATCCCTAATCATTCTTGCACACATCTTTACACTTGGCAGTATGTGCTTTGGTCCTTGACCCGCCATATTGTTTTTGCTGGGGAAACCCAAGGTTTGAAACATAAAAATAATAATAATAATAAAAGTTGTATAAAAATAACGATAATGATGATGAAAGTGGTAAGTCACAAACTCAGTAGGCAACTAACAAATTGTGCTTCCCTGTATAACAACTACGTATTGCGAAGCAGCTCACAAAGGGATTAATTGTAGAGACAAGTAAATAGAGATAGGACAAAGTTAAAAAAAAAAGAGAAACCTAAATTAACACCTTTAAATGAATTAACACCTTTAAACAAATAGAGTGGAGTTAATAAAAACAACTAATTGCTCATTTACAGTAAAAAAAAAAAAAAAAATCGTGTGATTAAAAAAAAAAGAAATTGAAAAAAAAAAAAAAAGACCAATTCCAAAGAACAATTTTTTTTAGCTCGGATTATGCAGCAGAGAATAGGAAATGAAATTTTGATTATATACTTCAAACAAAAATGCTATGTAATTACTACGCGGAACATAAACACGCAATCTGAATCACGTAAAAAAAAAAAAATACCTGGTTGATTTCTCTTATTTCACCTTTTCTTCGTGCTCATGTGATTAGAATAAGGGCAATTAAATGTATACAGATTAACAATACAGAAAAAAAAAGTATTTTGAAATGCTTTCAAAGAAAAACAAATCTAGTAAAAAAGATGAGGTATGAGTAGGTTTTCTTTTTTCTTTACAAGTCTTTGTATTAAAATAACAAAATCAACGATCGTCAAAGTAAACAAGGAAGTGGGGGTGGAGGTGGGGGGGGCATCAAAAGAAAAAAAGATGGGGCTAAATTCTTGTTGATCCCACTACTACCTTCTGTAGTTCTGAGATAAATACAGAGACTCCAATAGGGGGAAAAATGAGGGGTGAGGGCGAAAAAACCCAACATATATATACATAAAAGAAAGAGAGAAAAAAGTAATGAGAGAAAAGAATAAAAATCGGCTTTTTTTTTCTTTTTTCTTCTCATCTCTTTAGGTATGTCCTGAGCATAGGTTGTGCAGCCGATAAAGCGACTGAAGATTAATCTTGATCCCGGCTGATTATCTGGCCTGCTTCTTAATGATTAATTCCAAAGGCTGAGATTTCCTGGCCATTACATCAACTCCCAAGGACCCAAGCTGCTGAATCTGCCTAAGATTGATCAGGGTGCTTACCAGACAGAGAGAGAGAGTGTGGAACCACTGACGGCTACGTCATCTCCAACACAAAACTTTTTGTTCGGGTTATTGATTTGTTCACGAAGTTTGTGTGAAAGGGAAAGGACTTACATCTCTATTCAATTTAACGAGTTATAAATGATAAGGAAATAGGGATAAGCGATAAGCACGCAGTACTCACGTGGCGATCCACAAATAGTTACCGGAATTATTTTCTTACCTGAAAGAGAACAGAAAAAACAAAATGAGTTTAAGTAAACATAAAAAAAAAAAAATTCACGCACAGTTTATAATAAGAAATTAATATAAAGAAATGTAATATATATTATTTAAAAAAAAAGCTTGTGTGGGTACGTTCGCAACAACTGAATTGCACAATAGTTAAATTGTGGGTTTTGCCTGGCAACAGGAATATCGTTGTGTGGCCACTGGTCAACTCTGTCAGCAACAATGTAATGGTCGAATGCGCGTTGCAAGGCAACAGTAGTATTGTAACATGGTCAATTGCGCAAATTTGTATTCTTTAGAATTTTAAACTTTAATTTGGTTTTAGTTTGCCTTTTAAGTTAATTTGATGTAATTCTTTTTTTTTTTTTTGATTAAATAAAATGCTGTTTTCCGTTACATATGCGAGGTTTCCGGAGCGAAGTCGCGAGTAGCCATCTATTACATTTCATATAAACCTATATCTGTTTGTCGGTTCTCAAAAGTGCGAAAAGCACTTGTTTATAACTTTTACGTAGTGTTAAGTTCGGCTTAACAGGTTTCTAATATTCGGCTGAATTATTACTATTCAGTGGATATAATTTAAAAGTAAATGGAGAACGTTAGGTTTCTCTCGTTTTCAATACTTTAAAAAACAAAGGAAGAAAAAAAAAAAAAAGCTCCAAAATTTTGAGGAAAGTAGCCTTCGAGTTCTTTATAGAAATTTTTTGACATCAACTCGCCACAAAAATTTAGTTTGGAAACGCTTCTAGAAACATCCGCGAAAGAAAGCGTTTGACTTTCACGGTCGCTTGCCAGTCCAAAATCAAGGAATCCCTTCGCCAATCTGATGTTCCTTTAACTCTGTTTATCTTTCCCTACTCCGAAGCTACATCAATTAAAAAAAAAAACCCACACACATTTAAATTTAAGTTATTATTAATCATCAACTTATTATTTCTTAAAGTCTTGTCCTTGAGTTTCTAGGGTTTTGTTCTTTGGAACGTGGTTGAGAACTAAAATAAACTTAGCTGTGCTAAAGTTGCACAGACATTAAATCGAGCTCCACAGAAGCAAGCAAAATTGATTTAATATATCAAGATGATTATTATTTCAAAATTGCTCTTCAGCATTATAATTTAACTATATGAAATCATTACAGCAATTTCACTACTGTAAATGCGTGTCAGATGAATCTATTTCTTCAAAGAAAGGAGTTAAGAAACCCAAGGATCACCTGGTTTTTCTTCATATGTTCAGTAATGCTTTATTATGAATTTAAATTACATATGTAATTTTTTTTCCTGTTAATTCATATATTTTTTTTTTTGCTTTGTAAATTAAAAAAAAATAAAATTAAAAAAAAATGACGGTGTTGATTCTATTTGCACGGTAAAATGGAATAGGATAATGCAGTGGTGTGGATCATTGACGGATTTTTCAGAAATCATAGTTAAATAAGTAAATACAGCTGTCATCCTATGAAATTAAGCACAAAATTAATGATAATTATTTTTTTAAACATTACTAAAACTGTTTTTGCAGAATATAACAGAACGATGTTTCTGCTATATAAACTACAAAATCCAGATTAACGTATTCAGGATGATGTGAAATTTTTTTTTCTTTAACTTCACACAATTCAGCTACAACGTAAAACTACATAAAAAAAAAACAAAAAAAAAACAAAAAAAAAAAAAAAACGGAAATAACGGAAAAGTTAATGACAGTAAGGAAAGGAAAAGGATAGGGAGGAAAGAAGAAGAAGAAGAAAAAAATCATTTTATGCCACTCAATCTCCCGTATATCGCATCGGGAAGCGTTACTTGGAGCCCTAAATATTGATCATTATTTTTTATTTTTATTTTTCAAGCTAAATATACCATGAATTTAACATCTTCCGAAAAACATAATCTCACAATGGAAAATGAATTGGAGCCATCTTTAATCTTCTTCCTAAAAATGTCTCGCGCATGTCCGATGATAAAATGACCCTTAAGCTCCGATGAATCTCAAGCCCCATTAATACATCCACAATTACTTCCACTAGGATATCCCGGCAATATATATAGAGCCAAGAAGAGGGTGGCAATGAAATACAGCGACAAGTCGGAAGGAATTCTGCTCGTCACCCACTCCTTGACGATTGCGACAAAACATTTCAATGAAGTTAACAAGACGAAGGCCTTAAGGATTTATTGCTTTATAATTTATTGATTCTAACGAGTTATTACTATTATTAATAAAATCTGAATATTTTTTAAGTTGTTATTGTATAATGCTAAAAATTACTAAATGAAAGAAAAAAAGTTATTTTCTCAATGTGTAGTTTCGCAATGTGTTATTATATATTAATAAGATATGTTCTACAATTTATTTAATCACGTTATTTTAGCTTTATTTACATTGGTTTTTGCGTAAATTATATCTTTATAAATCACATGTTAACGATTTAAATTGATATCTACGAGTAACTTTAAATTTATTTCGTATTTTTGAATATTTTATTTATTTTTCTTCATTGAATAACCGCACTTATTTACTTGTTAACTGTGTTTATTACGTAATTTTTTATTGTATTTAAACTGTCTTAGATGTAATTTTAAGAACCCGTTTATAAGGACATTTCTCTAACGGCACTATACTATACTGTTTTAATAGTAAAACAAACAAAAAAGTTAAAAAGATATTAATATTAGACGTCGGAAGAAATGTGGCACCCGCAAAAGTTAAAACAAACAATAAAAACTCGCCATTTGTCCTTTCGGCGAGTTTTTTTTTATTGTTTGTTTTAACTTTTGCGGGTGCCACATTTCTTCCGAC
>JAFIDM010000005.1:51220828-51275461 GCA_023159025.1 Thereuonema tuberculata
GCTTTTAACTTCATCAAACTATTCAAGCATGCAAAATTTCTAAAAATAAAAAATAAAGCCAACACACAAGATTATCAATCATAATTATATTTAAAAGTTTCTAAGTAAAATTTCTACTTAATCTGAACATGAACTTGGAGGTTCATTTTCCAGTGCAGTCAAAAACAAAGAAAATCAGTGCTTTTACAATGAAATCTCTTCGTTTGATATTTTTTTCTTTCCGGTTTTTTATAACAAAATCGGAATCAAGCTTCTAGCCTGACTTCAGACCTAGATTTAGTTGAAATTTATTGTCGAACTGTAGCGAAATTCATGATTTAAATATTAGATCAGTTCCGGAAATACCAACAATAATTCCAATATTGAATAAAAGCGAAATTGATATCCGGCTCTTATTTTAAAAACTAATTCACCACAATTCCAAGAAGAGTTATTCTACTGTAGACCTGCAAACACCCGCCCACCCACCCTTTTACGATCACAACTACTACCTTCACTGCAACTTCACTGAGATTTCCTCAGCAAACTATCGAAATTTAATTAATTACTTTCCTTTGGTGCGAAGGGCAACGGATTCTACAAGGAAGACCTAAAGAGGGGTCGGCAAAGACCTCCTTCAGAACACCTCGCACTCTTGCTCTCGATAAATTACACTGGGCGCTGTAATTAGCTCTATCGTTATCAATCCCGCTAATGGTCGCAATCATGAAAAATTGAAGGTTGCAGCCGGCGAGGTCGGAGTGACCACAAGTGTCCTTCCATTATTGATGACATGTGCTGGATGCCTGATGATACAAGCGAATTAGGTAGGCACCAAGTGATGAGTTGAGAGAGAGAGAGAGAGGCTTCTTTTTTTTCCCCCTCATTCCCACACCCTTCTTCTATCTGTCTCTCTTTTTATTTTATTCGTCCACCAATATCTGTGTCTCTTTCACAATGCTGAGAATGGTGAACGTTGAATACACATTTTCAGTTTTATATTTTGCAATTCCATATACAACATTTACAAGATAAGGTTTAATACGACTTTTGTAAATTCTTCTTTATTTTCTGTAGAATTGTTTCTTCTTAATTCAAATCTTATTAATTAACTATTCCATTTGTTTTTGGTTTTTTTCAGTATCATTCGTATACTTCATTCGTATACTTCAGGTCTTACAAAACTGAATCGATAAATTCAGCAAACCTTAGTTTACTGAGATATAAACAATATTCGAAAAATTGTAAATATTGTGATATTTAACCTTTCCTAATATTAAACACTAACGAATATTACTGTAATAATGAATGTATTAACGTGCAACTGTAATCAATACGAAGCGACCGTTTGCACAAAAACAATAGAAACAGATTTAATAAGAAAATAAAAATAAAACAAGTTACAAGTTTCGAAGACCTGTAGCGGTTTTCTACAGATCTTCGAAACTTGTTACTTGTCTTTTATGTTTTTTTTTTATTATTTTCTTATTAAATCTGTTACTAATGTTTTGTGCAAACGATCGCTTCGTAAATATTACTGTACTTACAGTACTTTCGTTATCAATAAAAAAACAAGTTAGGATAAACCAATCACAATGCTTCGCAACGGCTTCAGATACGTAATTTGTGTTGAATTAGTGCTTTAATTTCCTTATTATTATAAATGTGATTGTTGTGCTTAATGATAATTTAATGAGATTTTAATGATACTACTCCATAGACGGACGGACAAAGCGGGATTAGAAGGCTTCTGATACAAGTATCAGAAGCCTAAAAGAAAGAAAAATGATAATTAATCTAACGGATATAATTCAAATAGTTATTATCTGGAGGCAAATATTATAACCGTACTGAGGTCTGTAACAGTGACAAACAGTCTGTGACAGTATTTTAGTGCAACATTTTTCCTATCCATATTCAAAATTACTTTACCAGAGTGTTATGTAAAGTGTCCTACGAAAAATTAGTATTTTAAATTTCAATATTTCCAGCAATTTCAAACAATATATTGTTTTTTTTTATTATAACTATTAAAATTTACAGTAAGTCAAGTCACTTTTGTTTATGTTAAAAATACAATATTCTAACCAATTAACTCTGATAAAACTTTGTGGCTCCTATTGTGTGAACTTCATTTCATTCAGTGCAGTTTTTGTTAAAGGATATGAAACTTATTCTTCTTACACTGTAATTCTATAAAGCTATAAATCCTACAAAAAATCCCGACTAACAACACAGTTTGGAGTCGAATAACTTTTACATGACAAGCAACTTTCAGAACAGGACAGAGTAAGGAATTCAGACATAAAAAGAAGATTCCCGAAAAATAGGGAACACAGAGATAAATAATGGGAATAGGTTTCAAATCTCGAGGGTATGGCAAAGGGAATAGCCAAGGGTCCAACACTCAGCTCCGCAGTGGTTTGGGTCAGGGGAAAAAAAAAAAAAAAAAGAGTCAAAGATCACCAAAGGAACCAAGTCCCTTTAGCGTAGGAGACTCTTTTTTTAATGTCTCCGGACTCTTTAAAAAAAAAAAGATGGGTGAATTGGGAGGGTGGGACCACCACTACTCTCACTGGAAATCCATTTGTTTCGCATCGGACGAGTGGAATATCAATTCTACATTTACCAATTCCGGAGGCTGGGTTTCGATCACCAGCAACATTTGACTTAAAAGAAAAAGATAAAAGAGATAAACCAGCAGGATGCCATCTTATCTCTTTTTTTTCTCTTTCCTCTCTCTCTCTATCAAGAAAGAGAATGGAAAAGAGTAAAAGAAAATGTAATAAAACTGAACCGTTGAACAACACATACTTCTTTATTCTTTCTTTCTTTTTTGAAGACATCAGGAAGGATTAGATAGTTTGAGTTTTGTAAAAGCTAATGCAGGGGGAAAGGGAGGGGGGGGGGCGTCTTTTTTATTTTTATTTTATTGGAAGGGAAGCAGGTTACATCTCTTTTAAGCCAAGTTGGTCACGAAAGGCGAGCTTAAGAAATGTATTTAGCGTTAACTTTACTTATTCTCCAAACTCCATCTCCGTGGACCAACGGTAGATGATCAACTGATATATAAAGTCATCTTTCATAAAACTGTAAGTGATTTATTCCATAATTCTCATAAACAACTATCTTTAATGTTCACAATATTTCGTTCTCTGTATGAGAAACTTCTTCAGGGGAATAAGAGGACAAAAACTATTCTTTTTGCCTCTTACTTACTTACAAAGAGGCAAAAAGAATAGTTTTTGTCCTCTTATTCACCTGAGGAAGTTTCTCGTATAGAGAAACGAAATACTGTGAACATTAAAGACAGTTGTTTTATGAGAACTGATATATATTTTCTTTTTTGTTAGATCACCGTAATTATTAATTCTAGTCATTGGTATTCATTGTTGTGGCGCCATAATAGAGAGGAAACCAACGTTCATAGCCTATCATAAATAAACCCATATAGCAATACGGTTTCTCAGAAATCGGCTTTTAGATTGATGATTTATTAAACTATTTCCAGCTTTTAAAATTCAAGTTGAAAAAAAAATCTTCCGAAATACCGCAAAAATGGGCCTCATCCTACTTGAATCTACGATGAGTTTCTCTGCGTTCGTTTAAATTATTTGCTAAATCTTTCGTCAAGTTCATTTTCTTTTCCTATTGAACTACGTAATTTCTAAATTCAGAATGTATTTGACTTCAAAACTTATATATCAAAAAATGATACCCTTGACACCAATGCTTGGTCATACCAACTATTTCTGTCTGAGAATTCCAGAAAGTGGATTAAAAATGTTAAGATTTTAATCAGTTTTTATTATTTTATCGTTTCTTAGTTCTGAAAATATTTTAATTTGTTGGCTGCAAAATTTTCAAATAAAGGCTTTTTTTTTAATTGATATAAACAAAACATCGAGAGATTACAAAATGGGTGACATTATTCACAAGTTTTGTTGTGTCATTTTATTATAAAAATTATTACGTTCACAAAGTTTCTAATAAAAAATACAGAAGATAAAAATTTGCCAAATTATTGCTGAATCATTTGCCAAAAAATAAAAAATAAATAAAGAAATCTTTTACTAAAGAAGCAAATATCAATTTCATGGCAAATATTTTAAATACATATTTCCTCGATCTAATTGTTTATTAGTAAACCGTAAACGCGAGGATATCATGGGAAAACTAAATGGCAGCAATCATACTGCCTTACGTATTAAATGACTGCAATCAAATGTTTTTCAATAACTGCAGATGCTATCCATCATCATTAGGACCTCACCGATAATAACGTCTGTAGATAATCAAAGATCTAGATTGCTACACTTATTATTTAGGTCAATTCCTGCTTATACTTCAGTTGCACTAAATACGCTATTGCAACTATCAATGTCTTCTTTTCGAAATATGACGCTTCGAAACTATAACTTTGATACAACAAAAAAAAAAATCAAGGACCCCCACACAAATACAAGTTTATGCATTAAAAATCCCAAAAACATTTTCAAAACAAGAACAATTTTTTAGAACAATTTTTACATTAAAAGAAAACAAAGAACGTACATAACTAAACAAAACAAAAAATTCACTGAGCTGTTTAAATTCCCGCTTTCCAGTAAAAATGCCAAAAATAGCTCAATGAATTTTTTGTTTTGTTTAGTTATATTCGTTCTTTGTTTTCTTTTAATATAAAAAAAGAATTGAATTTATACATTAAATTTAAGAAGTTAATTTATCACAACTATTCAAAACGACCTGCGTTGCATTTTCGAGTGACACTTCTTGTCACTTGAAAATGAAACGCAGCTCGTTTTGAAAACGTTTGTGATTTTTAATATATAAACTTGTTACAAATGTATTTGTGTGGTGGCTTTGATATTTTTTTTGCTATGAACATTTTACGCAAAGTTAAACTATTTAATAAATATAACTTTTATGAGAATCCGAAAAACCTACAACATAAGGATGGAAGAACGTAAGTTTTTAAATGATCAATTTTAGCTATTTAAAGGAAGAATGTATTTTGAAAAACTTTTCGAAAGTTCAAAAAACATTTCAACAAATATCTACCCAACTTATTAACAGAAATATAATTTAACGATAAACAAGTTAAACTAAAAATAAATTGACACAAAACGAAAAGTCAACATTTGTATTCCAATTCTAATATCTAATACAAACAGTATAAATTTCCCAATTTCTGGAAAAAAAAATAATTGTATCCTGGTATTCACTTCAATTATAAATCATTTTAAGATTAAGCGTATCAAACCATGCGCAATGAATTAAGGGTTTAATATTGCTTAGAAATAAGACAGAAATAGGATAGAAATTCAATGATTAGATACCAATGCTTCTTTGTGGAAATTTTTGTCGCGTTGTAGCGCTAATTTCCTTGACAACTACCCAATTGAAAAAATTTTCAAATATAAAAGTGAGATCTGTCCTCGATTATGTAAACAAAGTTTCAAGAAGACCCATCCAGCGGTTCACAACGAGGGACTCAACGCACAAACAGACTGAGTGATTTCATGAGGATTTGAAATCATTCCTCTGGATAACAGGTTAAAAAAATGGAAAGGAATTACATAAAATTGTAATTATTGTACACCACAAAAACACGTATTTATTACAATCAGAAGAACGTTTGTTACATGTTATGTTACATAACTTTGTATGATATTGTTATTATTACGTTACGTTACATTGCAATATTAAATGTATACTAAATGTAGTATTATATTGGATTTTATTAAAAGTGAACTAGGTTCTTATTTCGCCACAAGGGAATTATTCAGAAAAATAATATTATAATTTTCTTCTTGGGTTTTTATATTATTAAACTGACAATACAAAATTAATTACAAAATCTGATAATATAACTTCGTTTGTAGGGAAACTGTGGTTAATCGAGAAACTTCGCGAACTTGGACGTCCGTTTAGCAGTGGGTGAACGGAACATGTTGTGCCGAGAAGCCGCGCTTGATAGGCGAGCGGGGATTCGTGGCTGTAGGGTTAGGAAAAGCGTCGGGAAACCCCTTTCTCTCGATGCTCGTCGCGTCGCAAAGGAGGTCTGAATTGACTTCCTGTCAGAAAAACGTGCAGAAAGGCTGGAATCAATGTGGGCTGACAGTGATCGATGAGAGTATTGTGGTGAGCGCTCGCCGAGGCCTTAATGCGATGGCGGAGCCATGCTGGTTAATGATGCATGCGTTGCTACAAACTTATGTGTCCGTTGGGGCATGTCTTCTCAAACTGAGGATACGCTGCCGGGACGCTGCGTCCCGTTGTCGCGAGAGCTTGCAAAGGCCTTAGTTACAGCGCCCCCAGTTCCACTTATGAAATTCCTTACAACTACATTCTCAATCGAACAAAATATCTTGAAGTACGTAACAACCAACAGCATCAATGTATTAAAAACAAAAATCATGTACGTCCATTCTTATTTTAAAAAAATACTTCTCGATTCATAGTTTCGTCTGGGCAAAGATAATTAATTATTATTAGAGTGAATGTATCTAATTTATTTTGATTCCTTTACATGATCACTATCACGTGGTTTTTTTTTTTTTGGGTGGATTTCGGCAACAATATAACAACAATGGTCTTCAACAACACTCAGATAACACTTACAGCCGTATGAGCTACTGTCCATCACTTGCAAGGAAAGATAATGAATCCAATGTTGCACGAATACGCAATAAACGCCGAGTTACGCAATATACGCTTAACTGATAAAAATTAACTTCTCTTCTTTGTGTTTTTTTTTTAAATCAGTGGCGCCCTCTATTTTCTAAAAAGGAATTCTACTTAAGTTATCAGTTGAAAGGTCTATCACTTCATTAATAAGCGTCATTAGTAAGACACGAGCAGAACGAACAGAGCTAAATTATAATTAAAGAAGCCATCGCATTGTAAATAAGCAACAACAACAAAAACTTATAATGTGATAATTCGTATTTTACTTAATGTAAAATGGTTACATTGTTAGAGTTTCAAGAACAATATAACATTTACTTTTCTCTGTAACATTAAAAAAAAAAACACACATGCGCAAGAAAAAAAACTACATTAAAAGTTCCGAATGCATTGAGGATACATTAAAACTGAATTTCGTTCAGTGAACTGATGGTTGGATGATGTCAAGAGCATTGTGTGTCGGTCATCTTTCTGTTATTCCCAATGTATTTTGCTAAATCCCTCTGCTAGATTCTCCCACCCTCTTGTGCGTTAGAAAGGTCGATGTTCCTTGTTTTCCCTCGACCAATCAAGTGTAAACACTCGACATCATTTCCCCATTTCGGCTAATTCCGGTGCATACACCCACTACACAAAGAGACAGAAAGGAGAAACAACAAGGCTACCCTGACACAAAAGGAAAAAAAAAATGTACAAGGCAAAAAGACAGAAAAAAGGGAAAAAGAAGATGAAGAGGGTGAAAAAGAAGGAAAGGAAAAAGTTTCGGCACGAATATAAAAAGAAGGACGGAAAAAAGTTAAGAAAAAGAAAAGAAAAAAAAAATCCATTGCAAGAACTGTAGTCCTAATTTCTTGCTATCCCCTTTCTTCACGGAGTAGAAGGAGGAGGAGGAAGAAAATTAATGAGTTTACCTTTCTTCTTAGACACACATCAATTGCAGTGTTTGCTATGATGTTTTTCGAGCTCTCTTCGGTTGTACGACACAGAACACTCATGTACGTAGTACGAGGGAACAGGCACTGTGGGAGACAAGATATGGCCCAGGTGAACAGGTCTCTCTCCGTGGTTCTCGGAAAACCAAAGGGTTGTGAACAAGTAGCCTCTTCATTACGTTTCCGCATCGAAACAAGCTTCCGCCATGACGACCCACACGCTCAATTAATTCGGAACGCAAATTAAACAAAAAAAAAAATATTTGCTCGAAAATCAAGGAGGGGGAAAACCGAACACTTTCAAACGAAATTCAAATATTGACAAAGTCACGAAAAACACGTGCGTTTCAAAAGAAAACTTAGCATATTTTTGCTATCGAAATTTTTGACGTTCATTTCCTGAAAATGGGCCAATATTTCAGAAAAATATAACTTAAATATTGTAGTAAAACAATACTACTTCATGTATCGCTGTATATTTCCAAAAATGCTCGTAAATAGTTAATTATATCAGACAATCTTACAAATTTAAAAAAGTTAACCTGAATAGTTCCAGTGACTCAAGGTGGGAAGAGAAGAAAGAAATGTCAAACAAGAAAGTCCTAACAGAACTTATAAGTCTTCTTTTTCACATATATATAAAAAAAAAAACAAATATAAAAGTTAATATTAAACTATTATCCTTACTGAATCAGCATGTCAAGTTTCAAGAAGAGCCATCCGGTACTTCAAAAATTAGGGAATGCAAGTATATATATATATATATATATATATATATATATACTGTCCGATCACGGATATGAGACCTCCACTTGGCAGAGAGCCAAGTTCAGTCGATTTGTGTTGAAGGGGAGTAGGTGTTAAGGGAGTATAATATTTTTTTAATTTTGTTATAAGTAAAATTTTCAACTGTTAAGCAAAACAGTTACAATTTTAAAAACTATAATGCTCACAAAACAAAAGCCAATTTTCCGATGTTTAATAATAAACAAACAAGACGGATCAAACTTCCCACGAGACGGAATGACCACCTTACTTTGGAAATGAATTCGCCTTCTTCTGACATGCGCAGAAGTGTCGAGGGGGTCTCGTATCCGTGGTCGGACAGTACCTACAGAGTGGATGATTCTCTCAGTCTCATTTCTCTAGGAAAGTAAAAATGAAAATTGCAGTGCAGCAATATTTTTTTTTTAATCTCTTTCCTTCAAAGAACTATTAGTCCTTATATTGTTATCCCTACTATAAAATTAACTACAATGAGTAAAATGAATATACGGAGCATTTCCCTCCGACTTCTGAGGTGAAATCATGAAAGGTTCCATGGAAGGAAAGAAAAAAAATTGAGGTGGACCGTATTCGATTGATAATCCTTTGATGTTCTCAAGTGACACCAAGTGAGGCCTGAAAGAATGTTACACGTCATTATACTGATGAATACTTTCAAATTTCTTGGTTAAGTGGAAAGTAGACCTAAGCAAACTGAAGCTTATAAAAGCATGATACGTTTGCGTGTGTGTTTCCCCTAAGAATTTATAAGCGATGAACGAATCTTCCTGAAACGTAGCTTGCATATTATGAAGAGAGAGACATGATTGAATTTTTATATTTTTCCTAATAGTCCATGTTGCACGTGAAACTGATAAAAATCATCGCAGAAAACTTCAGAAGTAAACAATCTGTAGTGATATTTAACAATGCCTGTTAATCGTTCATTAATTCTCTTGCGCGTGCTGTCATACGATTAAAAACACATTTTAATTAATTTACTTTGTTGTAGTGCTGAAATATCCGAAGCTAACATCTACTTTAACATTTCCACTCGAAATATTTTCACCTAAAATTTATCTAAATTAAATGATAAACACAGCTTATTAAAAAGATTATATTTAATTTAGATAGATTTGTATTTAATTATATTTAATTAGATTTATATCAGTTAATTTTAATTGATAACAAATTCCCAATTTTTTTTTTCTTAACCTAATTTTTTTTTAAAAAAAAGGTTTTAGAAAAATCAAGGAAAAAAATTGTATTACTCTAAAATACAAATCATAACTTTTAAAATCATATTCTTATAATGAATTAGAAATGTTTATCTATAATTTTACAAACGGTTTAAAATTCTTTTTAATTGAGTATTTACAATCGACTTTACTAAACTGCTTTAGCATTTAAGTGAGGAAAGATAAAATGTTTCTGCCCTGTAATCAATAAGCCACAGACTTTCAATATTAAACTATAAAGCAATGCTTGACCATTGCTCCAGGGCCTACAAATAGACATTTGATAGTGACAGGAGAGTTTCTTTCTTTCTTTTTTTTTTAATCTATTTAAAAAATGTTCGATATCGAGTTTTGTTTTCGCATCAGACGAAAACAAAAATACTCGAGATCAGAAGTATTTCTGATTTCTTTTATTATTATTCGCAAATACCAATAATAATAAAAAAAAAACACAATTATTTAAAGCGTTTCTTGATGGTCTGGTAGTTTTTCAAATTTAAAAAATAATCAATGGTGAATTTGTATTACACATACTTAGGTATGTACGTATTTGTGTCAATTAAAATTTTTCAATATTCGCGCAGTAATGTTAACATATTTGGCTGACATTAACTAAAAATAATACATGGATTATATTTGACTAGCTGTACCCGGCATGCATTGCAATGCCACTCAAAGAAAGAGTTTGTGTTTTAATTCTGTTTATTGAAGTGCTTTTGGATACACAATATTTTTTGTTTTTCCGTCTGATGCATACACGAATAAATCAGAAGGTTTTCCGACGCGTGAGCAGGCCACATACAGCTGTCCATGTGTTGTTCCTGTGCTTTATTGATGGTCATTGCAAATGCGAGTCGCACCGGAAACTGTAAACCTTAAATCCAGAAATACACTCATTTGTTGCAACAACTCGAGCACCGGGTATTGTAAAATGGTTTCTGAATTAGCAGAAACCTTCGCGAGCGTGCGCACAACAACTCACCAAAGTTTGATCTCAATCTGATAAATGATTTAGGAACGCATATGGGACAAACAAACAAACAAATATTCATTTTTATATTTAAGAAGATTCGCCAAATATCGGTTTCGCGTGCTTCTTACGTTACGCAAAGACAGCCAGGTAACTTTACATTGAGGCTTTTGTTGCATATTCTTTTTTTTTTAACAATATTTCAAATGATCGTGTAATGTCAATTTATTCATTTGCCATTGATCTTATTTTCCTGTCCATTTTGGTGAGCTCCGTTCACCTTCTGTACATTGATATTTCATATGATGACGACGAGAGGTAATAATTGCTTTTCTTTCGGAAAACATTCATTATTAGTCATTTTTTCGCTGAAATAACGAAGTTTGAGAGCAGTGAAAAAGGAGTGCAGCGTAATTTTTGATTGTGTTAATAGGCTTACGCTAAATTTTAATATTTATGATATTAAATGAAGATATAAGTTAATTATAAGTACTTACAACAAATTTTGAGACTGAAAAAGTTTTCGGGAAAGAATCAAGATCGATATGTAAATATATATAAAGGTAAAGATGTTCCACTACAAGCCATGCAGGTCATTGGGAGCACGGGAAGTTTAGGCTCCCAGTGATTCAAATGGTTCAACCCCGTATTTCTTACTTTTTTTCTTAATCTTTTTTTTTCAATGTCCGCTTGGATTGTTGTTTTTTTTGTGACAGGAGGCCTCAAACATGTTTCTTTTAATAAAATATCGTTTAAAAATTCTTTAAACTTGTTTTGTTTAATTTGTTTGAAATCTATTTTTAAAAAAATCATTTAGTATTTCACTAACAACTGAAATAGTTGTTAATGACATATTTTGATAAAACAATAAAAACCATACTCGCACATAACTAATAACAAAAGGAATCACTGATCTGTTTCTGGATTTTTCGACACCGGGAATCCAGAACAGCTGTTCTGGGTTCCTACCCGTCATCAGCTGGACTCGCCCAGTGTCTTAACAGTCAGTGATTCCTAGAGACATATAAAGGAAACAAAAAGAGAACAAGAAAATGGCCCTTCATAATAAAAAACAACAATTAATAAAATAAGAATAAAAAAGAGAAGACATTTAATCCCCGCTAGCCTCTGCTTAGCTTAGGATGGATTAAATAACAAAAAGAATACATTTAACAACAAGTTTTAACGTTGGTTAAACAGATCAGTGATTCCTTTCGTTATTAGTTATGTGCGAGTATGGTTTTTATTGTTTTGTCATTATTATTTTCGCACGTTAAAACTCGTTGTTAGACATATTTTGATTGTATTCGATATTTTTATTTTTTTAATTGACCAATGAAAAAAAATAAAAAAATATTGTATTTGTTTATTATTAATTAATTTTTACTATTAAGGAAAAATGAGAATGAAATCATGTGAATGCCTTTCGTGGAAAACAATTTATTTATTTATTTATTTTAGCTGTCTTTGTGCCCATTATTGTTCGGTCTCTGTCCATCTGACGAAGCAATGGATCGTGCGCTGAACACAGCCATTCGAAAACGGCTCCAAATTAGTCTCCTCTCGAAATGGCTTCAAAAAATCGAAAATTACCGTGATTTCGTTCGCAGACGATTACGCCTTCATCCGGCCGAGCTGCAGTTTGGAAAAACGAGATCCCAATGAATGAACTCCCGCCACGCGAACAGATATAAAACTGTCGAGTTCCACTGTGTGTTTGTCGATGTTCCTGGGTCACTTCCAAGTGGACCGAAACCGCTTTCGTGGAGGCCCCACCGGAAGTATTTAAACCCTCACGATATATTTCAATCCAAAAAGAAAAGAAAAAAGAACACGGTTCGTTTTACAGGAAATAATGAACAAAATTTCTTTGGCTGTAATTATCACGATTTTAAAGTTATCATGAATGCAAGAATATAAGTGTTTTTCAATTCTTCAAATCACATTTAAAGATAACTAAAGATAAACAATAAACTAATACATTAACAGTTAAGTTGTAATAAAATAAATATAACTTTATTTTATTTTATATAAGATAATTATAAAGTAACTTAATAAATTTCATCTATTTAAAAAAAAAATGCATTTTTTGTATGTATTATTAGAGCTTTAATAATGTGTTTTTTTTTCCTAGATTATAAATAAATAAATAAATAATAAATAAATAAATAAATAAAATTGATTTTTGTAGCTAATAGCATAGAAAACTAAAAAGTTATTAAAAGAGTTTTATTAAACTTAGTATTAAGAGTTATTAAAACTTATTAAACTTATTAAAAAAGATAAAAAAAAGCTGTCCTTCAGATGCAATTAATTTATAAAAAATATCACTCAAGAAGTCATTACTAAACTTAACAAAACTTAAAAATGAACTTATGAATTTATTTAGCTTAAAAACTGAAACCTAGTCTGGTTAAAATATGGTCCACACACTTGAACAAGTTACATTTTAAAAATATTTCACACATTAAAACACAACGTTTCGACTCGCAGTGCGAGACATTATCTTTAGTGTGACATCACTAATTAGATATGTAAAAAATATTTCTTATGGTTCGGTTACTCCTTAAAAAATTACGCAAAACCAAGATTATTTGCAGAACAGTACTATTTGCACAGCTGCAGCGTTAAGAGAATTGATATTTTTTTTTTTTTTTGTTAATCGCTACAATTTTTTATTCTAGATTTGACGATGAAAGCGTTGTAGCTGTATATAGAGAAAGATTTGTGGATAGTTTTCGGAATTTTCAATGTAGTATAGCCTGCCTGAAATTCACAGAACAAACATAATTCTATTATAAAATTGTTAGTTAAAATTCAGAAACAATAATTTTTATTAATTAGATAAAAAAGTAGATAATACAAGGTATCTCCTTATGTATTATTTTTTTATATGCAGTACACATCATTTTTATTAGGAGCTTTCAAATTAATCTGAGTTAATTAACATATATCAACTTAAAATATGAAATACATAGATCATAATCTTCTGTAAATTAAGACACTTCATCAGGACATAAATGGAGAAGAAGGAATTTTATTGTTCTCAGTTTATGTCCTGAAGAAGTCTTTCGCACAGAAATTTGAAATATAGACGGAAAATAAAATTACAGAAGAGTATGGTGTATATAAATAACATATAGATACGGTTAGAAATCGGTAAAACATCAAAATTGCATTAATTGTAAGAATGAAGAAAATGGAATTATTATTGAAAGAAAAAAGTTTTCAACAAAAAAAAATTGAAGAACTATAAAATTGTGGTTGCCAAAATTGTAAAACGCTTTGGAGATAACTACTAAAACCCTAAAAAAAAGAAACAGAATTTATTGTTTTTGTTTATTTAGATCAAAGGATAATACAATATTACATTACATTTTTTAAGCAGAAGACAATGCGATATTCAACTAAATATATTGAAAATATTTATGTATTTCTTTCACAATCTACGCGAACTGTCAGATTGTAAAGGCTTCCACAGTCACAGATACGGTTTAGTAAAAAGAAAAAAATATTTTTTTGTATTAAATGAGAAAGCTTCTGAAGCTTTGACATACTTATCATTCTAAATCTCTTTGAACGCACTTAGAAGGATATATTTTTACGAAATAAATCCATTCAATTTTTGTCACAAAAAAAAAAAAGATAAGAAAATAATAATAATAAAAAAGAAAAATTACGAATAATTCATTTCTTCAATATTGGAGAAAACTTTTTTCCATTTTAGTTTCGCCACTAACTCCTACCTTAATCTCTTAATTATATCAAGAAAGGCATTAGCTTGTCTTGTTGGCGTTTGATTTTTGAATCGGACTGTAATGTGTGTTTGCTCCTTGTCTTGCTCAAGAGATGTGTTTACTCGGCACTAAAAACGTGAGCCTCATTCGCAATCAGGAATGAAGACAATGGCAAAATGATGCGGGATCTAATCCGAGATGGGGTTCAGAGATCTCCAAGAGCCCCAAATGAAATCCTAGAGGAATTTTATTATCTCCCGCAAATCTGATCTATAGATGTGTACAGCATACGTCTTATCACTGTCACAAAACCCAATCGTTTTTGGTTTTCTTCTTTATTATTATTTTTTTCTCCAGTCACGAAATTACAATTTGCCATGGCTGTAATTATTTTATAAATAAAAGTGAATGTATAATTTGCGTTACTTTTTTTTTGTGTGTGTTTTCCTTAGTGGATCACACAATCTATTAATGCAACAACAAAATGACGTCATTTCATTTTTTGGGAGCCTTATGACGTGCAAGTCCTTGAATGAAACTTGTATCTATCCTATGGTTTTATTATATACTTTTTAACTATGTCGTTATTCACATCAATCAACAGAATACACGTTAAACGTCTTTTAAAATGATGTAATATTCACATAATACAAACATATATAATTTTTAATTTTTATATATATAATTTATGTATATATAATTATTTATTATATATTAATTATTTTAATGCCTAATAAGTTGACAACTTGGGTTTTATGACGCAAGAGCAACAATGGCTATTTCGAACGTAACATTAAAAACAATTACATGGATGAATTAGTTACATTGCCTCATTTTTGTTACGAATGCTGCAAATTAGTACAAAACATATTAGAAAGTTATTAAAAAAAAAATGACTTAAATGTAAAGTTCAATCTTTAATCACTTAACGGAAATATATTTTAGATATTTTAAATAACAATGTTCAATTAATCAATTTACAAATAGAAACAGAAGTAATCAAAAACAAAACATACTATCGCTTGTGGTTTTTTATTTAAAGATTTTCATTTCATTCATTTATTCTAAAACTGTACTCGGTAAATATATTCTAGAGATATATAGAGTAAAAAATACTCGAATTAAAAACAAATTTATCACGTCCCTCATTAATCGATTAGAGAGTCTCCGTTCCTAAGATCACTACGGCAATAACAATCAATAAATTATCATTCTGAAATCATTGCATTTTTTTTTTTTTTTTTGGAAATCCTGAACATTATTTCAGAACAGTATAACCGAGCAATTAGCAATTCGTACACAAAACAACTTGCCGCCTAAACCTATTTTCATGAAACTTGTTATGAAAAAAAAAATCAATCATAAAAATTT
Organism: Thereuonema tuberculata; assembly: GCA_023159025.1. Lineage (NCBI taxonomy): Eukaryota > Metazoa > Arthropoda > Chilopoda > Scutigeromorpha > Scutigeridae > Thereuonema > Thereuonema tuberculata. The sequence continues at coordinate 51,236,511 of JAFIDM010000005.1, forward strand.
GATTATACCGATGTAATCTGAATTGGGTGAAAATTCAGAGACAAATATACAAATATCATTATTTTTTTTCCTCAACTAACTGTCACCTTTCAAGTCACTCACTGTAGTTTGCAATGTCCCAAAAAAAAAAAAAAAAAAAAAAAAAAAACAACTTAAATCTTTAGGAGATCGTTTTATTTAAAAAAAAAAAAAGAAAAATGATTTTTTTTCGCAATTACAACCCTTCTAAAAATACGAGAATATCCAGGAAATGGAATAAAGATTGGAAAGTTGAAAATGCAAGCTTATTTTGAATAAATAAATAAGTAAATAAACAATGAAAAATAACACTTTTGCTTAACTAGATAACAAGCTTACGTATTAATTCTAGGTTGTTGAAGATAGCAATTTTCTGGGCTTAAAAAAAACTTCCCCGAGATCAACGCTCCCTTGGTAGGTAAAACAACATCTTAACTGATCTATTAATCTGAGGAATGTCACTATGGTGACTTGGTCTATCAGCAAAGTAGTGATACTTATCTATTTAAATAAAAGAAGAAGAAGATAAGGCAGAATGCCAATCAGACTCACAGAAAAAGAAAGAAAGCTATCAACGGAAGTTAATTATGAGAACAACTCAAATCAAAGTGTGGTGAATTTCAGAATCAAAACCTACAAATAGCAACTGGCTTTTCCGAAACAAGTGTTTTTGACTCAATGTTCAATGAGGAAAAAAACTAAATATAAATGCTTTCTTATATGAAAAGAAAGATTAATTTCCAAATTAAGTTTAATATTGTTATAAACATTCATGATTTATTATTATTACAATATTGAAAATTTATGTGAAAATTCTATTTTTATGAAATAGCTATAAAAGATTCTAAAATTGACTGAATGACATTTATTTGGAAATATGATATTTCAAAATTATGAAGATTAAAGCCAAGATCGGTAAGTAGGAGTCTGTTCCGTTAATAATACAACGCTCGCTCTAATCGCAGTGGTCTGCGTCACCTCGTTACGAATCAATTTGTTGGTAGAAATAATTATCTAAACTTTTCTGGTATTTATCAATAAATTAATAATTTTGCTTATTTGTTTGTGTTTAAATATAAGTAATGTAATATTAACAACACAATGACAATAGATTTCGTAGATTACATATAGCACAACAACTAGCGGGCTAAAAGACATTTTTTTCATTTCTAAATAATTTCTTACTTGAATTATTAATAATGAGAATGGGTGAGACCAAATTATTTACAAGTGACATCCTGGAACAGCTGTTTCACGCTCGTTAGCGATCGTCAGCCAGGAGAAGTCACAGTAAATAACAAGGTCTCCGTACTGAGGCTAGTATGAACAATACATCGGAAGCGCAGTGGTGCCTCAAAGGAAAAAATACACAATGAAAAACACCAATTAAAAATTGAGAGAAAATTCATGTGCCAGCAGTGCGCAGGCCTCAATTAATTTTTTTAAAGCACAAAATTAAAAAATTAATTTTTAATTGGTGAGTTTTTCATTGTGTATTTTTTTCTTTGAGGCACCACTGCGTTTCCGATGTAATTTACTACTTGTTTCAAAAAAAAGTATATCTACTTTTATTTTATATACTGACAAAAAAAATCAAAGCTAAATTAGAAAGATCCTGCTAATGATTTGGTATCATATACTTATAAAGGAATCTGTACTATTAAAAAAATGTGCGCACGTGTGCGTGCGTACGTCCGCCAACAATGGAATTTCGCAACAATTAGCATGTGCGATTGCCTGGCAATAGGAATATTGTTGCATGGTGGATTGACCACAACAGTGGAATTTTGCGGACGCATTGCCAGGCAATAGGAGTTTTGTTTGTTGCTTAACCCTGTCCGCAACAATGTAATCTCGCAAGTGTGTTACCATGTAACAAATTTCCTACTTGAATATTCTATTGCATGTATTTTTTATTATTTAAACTTTAATTTATTTTTAGGTTTAGTTATAGATTTTTAGTTTACTTGATGTATTTATTTATTTAAGTACAGTGTTACCTCCGAATAACGGACAGTCACGGGACCGGAAGTTTCGTCCGTTATTGGGAGGTGTCCGCTATTGGGGAGCACTATCTTTTTGTTTCATTTTTTAGCTTATAGCATGTCATTTAATGAAAAATTACGTACAATCTTAATTAAATTTCTACAATTACCATTGTGATAAGAGAGAATATGAACAATTGCAAATTATTTACTATATTCCTTTTAAAATGAGTGCTAATCCGTTTGTCTTACATTAAAATAATGACAAAATTAATTAAGTATATAGAAAATTAATTTCTAGCCATCCATTTGATGCCTTAAACGTGTCCAATCCTAAAGTTTGACCGAATTCTCTGGCTTTTTCTTAAAGCAAAACACCGCTTATAGAAATGTTCTTTGCATGAGCAGAGCGGAACCATTTTATGACCATTTCGTCGATTTTGCTTGTTTCAGTTTTACGAAACTTCAAATTCTTCAAATTTTCGTTTGAATTCACCATCCACATTTTTCTAATCTCATCTTTGTCCTTCAAAAGTTCACTTATCTGAGTTTTTCCAACTTTAAAACGTTCAGCAAGACAACGCACACTCAGCTTTTCTTTTTCAGCAACTTCAAGAACATCAATTTTTTCATTCAGTACCAATCTCTTTTTTTTTTGACGCCATTTTAATTCGCACTAAATTTAATCAACACGTTTATAGGATAGCTTTACGAGGGATTGATATTTACAAAGCAACTGCAGTGAAAAAAGGGCCTCAGATTCGTGCATTGAATCATGGGACACAGATACAACGTATCAATGTATTGGGGGGGGGGGGATCACCGATATAATGTATCAATGTATGGGACACCGATGTAAATACAACCATGATGTGTTTGTCGAAATGTTAATCGAATTTTTTTTTTTTTTTTTTCAATTAAAATAACTGTCCGCTATTCAGAGTGTCCGCTATTCGGAGTGGATAACATGGAATGTCCTATTGTAAGGGACTGGGACCCGCAATAATGTCCGCTAATTAGAGGTGTCCGCTATTCGGAGTGTCCGTTAAAGGAGGTAACACTGTATTTTGAATAAATAAAATGTTTTTTTTCTTCTTTTTTTTTTCTGTTGAATATGTAAGGCTTGACAAACGAAGCGACGGGTAGCTGTCTAGTATTATATTAATTCAGTAAAACTAAAAATATTGAAGAAACTATTCGAAAGGTTTTTTTAAGTGAAAAAAGGAATGTACGAGATACACTTTTACAAGGAAAGAAAAAAAGATAATTTTAGGTTAGATTACGTAAAGTGGCGGGATTCATTAGAAGGCTGCTGGAGCTTTCCCACATAAATAAATGAAGAATATATACTTTAAATACTATTTCAAATATGCACTTCTGACTCACAAAGAATAGCAAAAAAAAAAATATATATATATTTGAAATTCGTCACAAACGACGACTAGTTGGTTCACTAAAATTAATATAAAGCAAAATATATTCTAAGGGATTGTTTCAAAACGTGAAATCAAACTGTCTTAGATTCTCGGTTGTCATGTCGTTTCCTTTCCACCGATGCAAGGTCTTCGCCAGCATCAAAATCGTCACTGGAAGAAAGAGAACCAGCTATTCTTATCCAAAAGAAACTGATATAAATAGATTCATTAATTGATGGATTGAGGTAATCGTCCGTGAGCTGGAATTGTCGTTGATCTATCTCTGGAGATAGGAATCCATTTTTTCCCCCCTCCCAAGATGAAATTTACTTTCAATTGGGTTTACGAACACCGATTCGGTATTTAAGGGTTACCAGGAATCCTTCCTGGGGCGAAAAGCTATTCCAGTCTGAGAATACTTTAAAACGAGTCTTGGGTCTAATTCCTACTGCCTTTCATGGCTATTTTTTTAATCCATCAAAAGAGTTTTTGCCTAATTAATCCAATTAAATGCCGATTAACTTCAACATTAGTTTCTGATTTCAGTACACACCAGATTTCAGTCCGACTGTGGAACGGACAAAACGTAGAAAGTCCTCAATCTCATGAGGGCAGAAAAACCTCGCTTCAGGTTAACAGTTTATATATCCACTAGATGGGTATCATCGCTTCGCTCCGGAACCTTTGCATGTATAGCATTAAAAAAAAAAAAAAAAAAAACTATTTATTTAGCAAATTAATATGGAGATCGGAGAATACACGACTTCCCAACTCGTTGTGGGCTTCTCCGCTTAACTCAGGTGTATTGCGCGTTGGCCCTCACACGGGGGGTTGCCGCAAAAACACATCATTTTTTCATGTATCTTCCAAACGCAGAAACGTTTGTTAATGACTGATATACCGTTCGATAGAACTTTCAAATACCAATATTTTCTCAATATAATGTTCTCTTCCAACTTTTATACTTTTCGTTTAAATTGAGAAAAAGTCTAAATTTGACCCTTTAAAAGGCGCCATCTTGGAAACCAAAAACTTTTTTCGAAAGATTTTTGTAGCATTTTGTTTGTCTTAAAAAGCTCTACATTTTATCCATTTACATGACCAATCTATCTCTTTATAGCTTGGTCACAAAATTGGGAAAACGTAAAGTCTTATGACAATGACAGACAGAATAACGCTTTTATATAATAATAATATTATCCTTATAATGAATATATTTTAAAACTACGTATTTATATTGTAAGCTTATATAAATAAGTTTACCAAGGAGAAATATATGGACGGGAACAAAGGAAATTTATCTTACTTTCGGTTTTGGAACTAAAAACGCCGGAACTAAGTTTTAATCACACTTAACACATTGTTTACAACTTGAAAGTATTTCAACAGAAGTTGTAATAATAAATAATAAAGCCTCAAATATCTGAACGGATTAAATGAAAAATCTATCAATATTAATATAGTACAGAAGAACACACTCCTAAAAAATATAGAAACCAAAAGAATTATTCCTTAGTATAATTGTAACTTTTCCCCGATAATTGTTTTCATTTTTTCAAATGTTGGAGCTTCTGCATTGGTTTACAGATGCACTTCCTTGGAGTGCGCATCTGTTCGTCCGAAGCGTGGCTTTTTCTCATCCAGGCAGCCTTTAGACTGGGCCCGGAAGAGGAAATGGCGGAGAATCCCGCACTAAGCATCCCCATGACATGAGCTCAGTTTGATGCATGAGGGTGGAGATCAATCTACAGGCTTTTTTGTGTTTTTTGGTCGCCCCCCACTTCTTTTGCTCCCATTCCTTCTCCTTCGGTCGCCCACCCCCTTCTCCCCCCTCCAAATCTCCCTCCTCAAAGCTTAAGAACGCTAAGATAGGGAACGCTGCTTCATTTGTCTCTGCTATCATCTTCGGACTTCTTTTCTCGTCCTTTTCTTTTTTTTTTTCCCCTGTCTTTGCACTTTTTCTTCTTTTTTCTTCCCTCCGACTTCAGCCTTTCTTTCCTGCTTCCTTTTTCTAAGTCATTTTCAAAGCATTTTGTGCTTATGACGAGTTTTCAACACAACATAAGTTATTCGCTTCGTCTGGCTCGAAAATAAACGAAATCAAGAGATTCTTTAACACAGAGAAGACCAAAGATAATATTTTATATTGAAACTAACTACATGAAAAAATATACAGTCTGTCAAATTTCTCTAGACTTTTGGATAACAATAGTACTGACGTTTGCTTTTTCTCTATTAGGCCTGAATCAATGAAATTGTAAGCAATGATCTAAAGAAATCTGAAGCGATCTCTGCAAGTCAGCCAAATCTTCAGAAAGAACAAAAGCAAATCTAAGCTAAAATTCACTGAGCTTCTTATCCAGACTAATATATACACATGAACTTCACGGCACTGAAGCGAATTTAACATAGATCCTATTTGTGTTAATTTCTCCGACTCTCCAATGGTTGCACTGAAATATGTAAGTCATCGAACGTTCAGGCCTAGTGCATGTATGTATTTATGTTTATGTCTTGGTAAATGCGGGTGACAGGGAAGCCGAGCACCGACTTTTAAGATCAATACGTTGTAATATCCCCACGGAAATAACAGACGGAGAGAAAAATGGAGAAAGATTGGTGGACTAGGGCAGGGAAAACGGGAGAATCCCGAGAAAACCTGCCCAGCGCGGATCGTCCACCACCACGAAACCTACATGAGAATCGAACTCCGATACTCAGAAATGGGAGGCCAATGTCACAACGACATCGTCCACCAGTAAGTAGACTAGTATGAAATAAGGGGAAATTAGCTTAATAAGTCCGAAAACTTATTAAGTAAATCATACATTAGCATTATATACAAATTGAACTGTGAGGCTTTCGATGAATATGCAGTGCAAACAGCTTCTGTTTGTGGCACAGAATCTACGATACTACATGCCCACATCAGTTCACAAGACTGCTTCTTGGATCAGCAATAATAAGATCTGCATTCCTACACAGTGGACAACTACCCGAAGAAGCTCAGGATTCCCGAAATAAAGATTTGAAAAAATTCCGAGTTTCACACTAGAAAGAGATCGAGGATGTCTGGGAATGAAGATTTACTGAATAAGCTCCTAATTTCATCGGATCCATTAATATCATCTTTAAGTCAGTTACCAAAGAGAAAAATATTAGGCCTCAGTTCAGAAGTTATTGGACTGTTAAAGGAACCAGACGTTAAGCTGAAAGAACCGTCCCCTGCATATGTAATGGAGGAAAGCCACTAAAAAAGATACAGATATATCATCCTCAGATGAAGAATCTGAATAGAAATCGAATAAATACAAGTGTCTGTAAGAAGTATTAAATATGCAAAAAATAAAAAAAATATAACGCAACTTAATTTTGTATGTTTCTGTAACTGTATTGTCCTCCAAATGAAAGTTGGCCGGCGGAAGTTTGAACTGCGCAGCCCTTCCGGTACCTGATGAATTATGCTTTCCTGTCAGAATGGACGACGTCATCTGTTTTCACTGAGAAAGACATGTTGATAACGCCAAATTAAAACTTCTCTCGACTATTTAGCGTTATTCAATACCAGTTGCTAACAATAAGTATTTATATAAATAAATAAATCTATATTATTTATAAATACAATGCTCTTTTGCAAAGTAACAAGCAATTACCGTAATGGCGGCGTCCTGTCATAAAATCAGACGGAAGTGCCTGACCAGACTAATCGATCATACATGCGCAGATCTCACGAAAACAGGGCGGCCAACTCTCATTTGGAGGAGAATAGAATTGTACGTTCGATTTTAAAAAAGTCGATATAATACAGATCTAATATTTATACAATGTAGTTTACTTGAGGGTTGTAATAGAATCAAATAATATCATATACAGTTCATGGTTACTGTGTAATTAGGTTGCTTATCTACATTTATAATTTGTTTTTTTTGATATTTAAATATTATATATTATAAAAGCGTTATTTTGTCTGTCATAAGACTTAACGTTTTTCCAATTTTGTGACCAAACTATAAGAGATAGAGTGGTCATGTAAATGGATAAAATGTAGATCTTCTTAAGACAAACGAAACGCTACAAAAATCTTTCGAAAAAAGTTTTTGGTTTCCAAGATGGCGCCTTTTAAAGGGTCAAATTTTGACTTTTTCTCAATTTAAACGAAAAGTATAAAAGATGGAAGAGAACATTATATTGAGAAAATGTTGGTATTTGAAAGTTCTATCGAACGATATATCACCTATTCACAAATGCTTCAGCGTTTGCAAGATACATGCAAAAATGTGAATTTTCGGTGTGTGACGCCGACCCGCAATACATCCGAGTTATTCGGAGAAGCCACAACGGGCTGGGAAGTTATATATTCTCCGACGATCGCAACATTTGCTAAATAAATAAAGTTTGTTTTTTTTGAATGCTATGTATGCAAGGGTTCCGGAGCGAAGCGACGGTACCCCCCTATTATTATTATAAATTATAAAAACGTATATTATAAAACGTTATTCTGTCTGTCATTCTATAAGCAAAATGCTAAATTGCAAAATGCTAAAATGTTACTGAAATAGAGAATCTATTCATAAAAAATGAAAATATATTAAACAACTGTCCAACTATACTGATTGGCGACGTAAATAAAGATATTTTCAAAATGAATAAAAACAATGTAGTACAGAAATACGTAAAACTTATGTGCAATAATGGTTTCAAAAATCGTCTTTACGGAACAACAAGAAACTGTACAATTCATGGAAATATGAAAACAAATATAGATCATATTTTCATAAATAAACATGATATCAAAACACCAGGAATAATATGTAAAGAACGAATCGGATAACAGTTGAAAATGAGAAAATAACACATCCAAATATAATCTATAAAGAACTAATCAATGATGTTAACAAAATGAAATTCATGAAAATCTACATATATCAAAAGAAAAGTCCTGAATCACTCACTCACTGACTCATCAACGCCCACTCCAAACCCTTGGATCTAGAAAGCTGAAATTTTGCACAGAGGTTTCCTTTATGATGTAGACAAGGAATAAGGCCGGATTTTTCCAAATTCGGGATAGGGAATAATCTGGCAAACTGACGATGAAGTGTATGGCGGCAACCCCAGGTGTGTGGCGCCAACCCGCAATACACCTGAGTTAAGTGGAGAAGGGCACAATGGGCTGGAAAGTCGTATATTCTCCGATCTCAATTTTAATTTGCTAAATAAATAAAGTTTTTTTTTTTTTTAATGCTATATACGCAAGGGTTCCGGAGCGAAGCGACGGTACCCGGCTAGTATAAATATATAAGTTCAGGAGTACGTGATAAAACCATTTGTAAATCATTTACAAAAAAAATAATTAATCTGTCAATATCTAGATAAATAATTCAATCAGTTACACATTCCATATTTTTTTATAAGGAATATTAACATCCTTGACATAGCAAGTAAATAAACAAATAAAATAAAAAAATATTTAATCAATTAGAAATTGCAAATGATATTCTAAATTATATAAATTGGTTTCATTTTATATTTTATCGTAAGGCTTAACTTTCAATTTTACTTCAATCAAAATTTGTGAAAATATTTTTAATGGTATTCTTTTTGGATTTCTTAAGCTATAACTTAGTTATTATACGAGTCATTACAATATAAACCATGCAATAACTTATGTTTTTACTTTTTGGTTTTTTATAATAATTTTATAATTTTAATATTTCATAATAATTCTTACAAGTAAATATATAAATCTGTCTGGGGGTTATGATTTTTTGTTTGATCTTGATCTTTGATTGAAATGTTGTTGATTTCTTTATTGTACTATATTTAACAAAAATCTAGCTATATATTTTATAAAACATTCTATTAATAATATCAATTATTATTATTCTATTAATAATATCAATTATTATAATTCTATTAATAATATCATTAATTATTATTCTATTAATCGTATCAGTTTGATTCAGATGTACCCAACAATTAGTTCCGTTTCAACTTGAACTCGGACCACTGTGCAATAGCGTAATGAAATACTGCTTTTATTTCAAACTAATTAAAACTTAGAATTTAAGCAAAATGAATAATGTCTTTCTAATGTCTTTCTTAATTTCGGTATTATCTTTACAGCTCAGTTAATTTTCTTGATTGTTAACGTGTGGGATACATCTACCTACCTAACAATCTTGATAAATTAAGGAAAAACAAAAAAGTAGTATATCTTGGCAAAGAAGGTCATAAATTAAATTTGATTTAAGAAGTTTTGGCTAAAACGACTTTTGATAATGAAATTACACAGATTTCTTTTTTCCTCTTTCACGTTTTTCACCTTTTTTTTAAAAAAACAAAAAAACCGGTAAGGAATAAGATAAAAAAAAAATCATATAACATATGTTGGCAAATTTAATTTAGTTTTACACTAATCCTCGAATTATATTAAATTTGGTAGGAAAAAAAAAAGAATCTCTCCTGGCTATGAGTCGAACCTTGGCATTTTCATAAGTAAAAATGAAAACATGAATTTACATGGAGGTTAAAAAAATAAAATTGGGCCGTTGCAAGTCTTTCTCCATATTAACAAACTATAAATAGTTTCCAGCCTAAAATGCTTACATTCACTCAAAATAAGCTTTGGTTCTAATCAAAGTAACTGTTACCAATAACGGTGGTAAGTCAAAATTTAAGCACAAAACGACAATGGGCACAAATATATGGGAAGTTGCCCCACCCCTGTATAGGGATAAGATATATACCTATAAAAAGATCTCCTTAAATAGAACATATTTAGATATATATTAATTTGTATATATATCTATGTCATGGCTTTGTTTGTTTTTGTTTTGTAATAAGTCTTAAATCCGTGTTAAAATCTCAGTGGAATAAACTAAAAAAATTCCAAAAAAAAAAAAAAAAAAAAAAAAAAACTCTCAAAGAAAATACAAAGTTTGAATTAAAGAGTTGGAAAATGAAATCTTTAAAAATAAAAGTTTTGAAACGACTTGTTTTTGTTAAAAAGTATGGTATTTTCTGTTTTCTTTTCCTTTTTTATTTATTTAAAAAAAGGCGAATTTATCCATTCGAAAACTGCTGAGAAGTCCCTGCAATGTGTGTCTGCCCAGAAGCGCACCTTTGCGTGCCGAGTTCCAGGTGTGGTCAGTTTCCAGCGCCCGTAACCTTGACGTGCTGTTTCAGCTATCGGAGAAACATATCACTTTTCTCAATGGCGGGTTCTGCATTATGGATTAGAAAGCTAAAGCCTGACGGGACGATTGCAGCGCGATGATGGGAGACAGTGATAATGTCTTCCCAACCAGTCTAAACCTGAACCCCGGCGTGTGAAAACTGGGGCGTCGGTCGGTCCTAGGCAGTCAGTCCACCCGACACGAAGAAAAACAGCAAAAATTAGCGTCTTGCTTTTTTTTTTTTTTTTTTCCCCTCCATCCTGCTGCAAAATTTCGCCACGCGCCCGGAAGGGTAACCAACTATAAGGCACTAAAATACATATTCCGGTGTTACGCAAATGGTGGACGGGCTACTATATAATTATGCAAATTGCCAATGAAGTGAAATCTAATTTCAGAAATCAAAGTACAAATCGTGAATGGTGAATCGCTACACGAACAAAACCGGAGGACTTGTTATTTCTCCCTTTTTTTTTTTTATTTCTTAAAAATATTTTCCTTTCCTTTCCTTCAAAAGGTTAAGGAAGCTAATAACAGGGGTTAGCGGAAAGGAAATATTTATATTCCTTCTGTTTCACAATGAATAGATTGAATACGAAAGATTGAAGTGAAATTACTTCAACAATAAAAGCAAACAAAAGCATGAATGCTGATCTATATCTCCTGGGTAAGTATTTACTTCTTTTTACGAATTAAACCCCTTATTAAACAGAAGATTGGTTTTTAGCTTCAAATAGCAAGTTATTAGCTTCAAGCATTATTCGACTTCATCGCTTCACTGAGGTCAGTTATCTCGACAACTCAAGCTCTAGACAATGTGATTTGAGTTTATATAGATCTCTCCGAGTCTATTTAAAACGGTTGCAATGGCGGATGGAACGGGGAATTATTCGCTTGTTTAATATGAATGGCAACAGGAGATCCAATCTATACTATTTCGTAAATATTTCTTTTAAATATTTGTTTAAACTTAATTTGTGCTTAAAGACCCAGAATGCATAGTGTCGTCTACAGCGAGCTGCCGTTTTAAGGTATTGACTGACTTTCATTGGCTATTTTTTCTTGTTTTTGTTTTTGTGGAGATTTAAGTGTTTTTAAGTTCCTTAACTTGGAATTCTAATTCCCAAAAATTGCAGGGCAAGGATATAGAAAATAAAAACAGCAAATTCATTTTAATGGTTAAAAAAAGTCATCATCAAATATTATATAAATAGACTATATATTTCAATGAAAAATGAATAATTTCAGGAGAATCGTGGTGCCTTCCATCGTTTCAAGTACCAACAAGACAAGATCACAATGTCTCATCACATTCTCTTGCATCCATGCTGGTCACAAAAGGTTTTGATGGAAAAGGATAAAGAAAATAAAAATGCCAAAGATACCCTTAATGGTCAAAAAGGATATTGTAATGAATTAGCATGTGAGCCAATCTCCGTAGTTTTTTTGAAGTAATGCAATAATGCAATCCTGGCTGATGAGGATGTAGGAACCCGAGACAGCTGTCTGTAAATTCCACTGCCAAAGGCTCGGAGGATAATTTACTGCATAAAAAGTGAATAAACAGAAACGAAAATGCAGGAACCATCGGTGGGCCTTAAGCGAAAGGACATTTTTGTGATCTTTATGGTAGAGAAGCAATGTGGCCTTTTCCTTTGCAACTGGACCCCTAACCGTTTAATCTGCCTAACGGTAACTCTGTCTCTGTTAATAATATCTGTTTTATGAACTGCTTATTATTCTAAAGTTAATTAAATGAAATTTACAAACGAATGAAACAAGACGAGATGATCTCATCAAAGTAAAAAAAAAACCAAACTTAAAAAGTATATTTTTTTTTTTCATTTCACACAAATAAAAGCCGGCGCACCTGTCTATCCAAAGACCAAATAAATTTATTACAAATTTTTACACAACTCTAGTTTCGGATACACAAAAGAGTATCCATTTTCAAGTGAACGTATTACAATAAAAAATGAGATTATAAAGCTTTTTAATCTTCCCATCATGCTCTTGGAAGATTTCCCAAAGTCCAAATGCTGTGGGGATGACGTAGCGTTACATAGCGCCGCCTTATTCTTCTAATTATTCTAGTTCTACATTTTTTTTTCTTTTTTATAAATATATAATCATCATTAATAAATTCATTTCTTGTTATTAATAAAGTAAATCTCAGGAAATTTTTAAGATTTTTCTCAATAGAAGTCATTCTTTTTTTTGTGATGGCAAAAAAATAGGAGAACGATTATTTACGAGCCCTTCAGAAACGGATGGGAAAGGGTAACAGAAGAAAATCTTTACGAGTCAAGGAAGACTCAAGCAATTTTTTTTTTTTTTGTACTTTGGATACTTGAAACAAGAGAAAAGAACAGCTATTCTTTTATGTTTAGAAGTAGAGTGGGGGCGGAGGTAAATGACAAGGAAAAAAAATATCAGTAGCTATTTGAATAAATGAACTGACTAATTCATTACGAAAGAGAAAATGAAATTTAATTGTTAACATACAATAGAAGACGTAAAAAAAACAGTAAAAGAAAAATACTTTTTTTTTTTCCTCTTCTCCTTTATCATCAACTGATAAATCCAGATGAACGACGAAAAATCGAGAAAAAAGGAGTGTGAAGGATGAAAGAAAAAAGTGATGAAAGAAGATGAAGAAAGAAAAACTACAGTGCAACTGAATAATAACAATTAAAAAAAAATTAACAAATTACTGACGTAATGTTTTAATCAACCGAAGAACCGTGTAAGGGAAAAAAAAAGAGTTTTTCTAGGTATACTATATAAGAAAAAAACCCGAGAGGATTAAAAACAAGGATTTAAAAAAGAGAAAGGAGATTAAGGATGCTCCTCCCTTCAAGAAAAAAAAAAATTACGAAAACCCCTCACGACACCTTAATTTATTTACATGCAGTGAGCGCCATACGTAGCGGACAATTCCCAAGAAGGCCAGCCTTTGTACAGGTGCCTCTCCATTGTTAACCAACTGAGAAAAATCAGACATCATTCCTAAAACATGCCACTTCTTCAAGGGAGCCAATTAAAAGAAGGACCTTCTTTTTTTTTTCCCAACTGCTTTTCTACTTATAAATATTACGAGAATGATAACATGTCGCAGAGAATGACACTTCCTCATCTTTCTTTCTTATAAGCCTTTTCAAAAAAAGCTAGGAAAATAATGAGGATTTCGCCGGGTTCTGTAATTATTCAATAAATTAAGCAGCTCTCTTGCGAAGGAACTTGGTCATAAACTGAATCCATACTTTATTTTTAACGTTATTTCTTTACTTTGTGACCTTGGTGAATTTTAACATTCAACACAGAATTTTATATTTTGTTTGTGTTACTATGATTTGAATTTTGTCAACGCTAGAAAGTGTAGTGCAATGAAGGGTAGTAACAGTTGAAAGGCTGTAAAATGCAAATTATTAACCTATAGTGCATTAAATCATGGAAGAATTTCACAATGCTGCTATTTGCTGCTAATGTTTCACTGAAATGCTAGAAGAATCGTTAGAGTTTATCAAACTCTATTCCCTTAATTTTATCAACTACTTTGATTACTAACTACATCCTAAAAAAAAATCCTTAAAAGTAATTTTAAAAACTTTAAAAATGTGGAAATAAAACTGTAATGCATTTCCTCTCTCTATACAGGCACAAATCGTTTTAAACTTCTTCAATATTTTTAATTAAATTAAATAAATAATTCAGTTAGCAATGGCGCGTCCATATCATAGGCTTTTGGATCATCAACGTTCATTTGTTTCACAATTACATCTCTATAGTTCGAGGTTTACTGAAAGCATATTCAGTGACTCCACGAAAGAAAACAACACGGACTCAATTCTCTGTTTCCAATACTACGTAAGCTAATACTATACACTGCTTGACCAAAACATCTATTAGGAAGGAAATTGTCACAGACCGGCATGTTTGTGATACCAAATTATTTAGTTTGTAGGGGGAGTTTAAAGAGAATTATAAATTTCAGAATCAAGAGCTCTGAGCAAGTTTCTGTAAAAGAAAAAAAAAAAAAAAAAAAAAAAGGGTCCGTTCTGTCTGTAAAGATGTTAGCTGTGGAGCACCTAAACCACAAGGGAGACACGAGACAGACAGTCACGACAGCTAACAAGGCAAAGTCACCACCGCCCCCGATTCTTGCCAGGTGCTTCTTGTCCATCTATAATTAACGGCAATCGAATTTCGGCATTTACTGCCACCCAACTCCTCGTGTAAACTCGATAGAAAGAGGAGTAAAAAGCAGAAATCCCGAAGCGATCACACCCCTGCTAATTAATGTTTCATCCCAGTTTCTTTTTCGTTTGCCATCCACGTTCTCACTACCGTGATCCTGTCCCAGAAGTCTGAGATTTAAGTAGGACAGTCACTCACGTGTCTTAGGTGGCCATTTTGGATTGAAGTTTCTTTCAGGCCTAAAATGGCCGGCCCTGGATTGGTGCGTGAAGCGCTCATAATGAAAGCAGAAATTAACAAATAATAAATAAATAAATAAAAATGTACTGTTCGGTTTTGTTTACGAGAGCCTTCAACGCTTTTGCGCATGCGTCAGGTCTCCTTCGATTTCATCGAAATAGGGGTTGTTTACTTTTTATCAGAGTTAGTTTACCGGTAGCTGCGTTCTATTTGCGCTTTTCAGGAAAGAATTATGGAAAGAATAAATACTACTCCAAAAATGCTCCTCCTTTATTTTTTCTTAAAAGCGAAAATATCCAAAAGAATTTCTTAGGAAAGTGCCCATCTCAGCGTATCACCCCTTTGCGGAGTAAAATCGTCTGCCAGTCGTGGGTCTGCTTTTTGAAAACGAATATTACCTTGCTTTATTAGAAACGTCTAATCGATAATTTAAATTTACATAAAACAGAGTAAAAATTTCAAAAATTCAGCAATTTTTTGCAAAGCAACTAAGAAACGCACTGGTATTGGATAAAAATACTCGATTTTTATTTTTAGTTAAGAAAAAAGAGAGAGAGAGAGAGAGAGATAAAAAAGGTATATGTATCGCATTCTTGATTCAAATTAAAAGTTAAAAACTTTATTTTAAGGTACATTTGAGGTCCTTTAAAATGTTCCAGTTCGCTTTTTTTAAAAAAATAAAATATATATGAAATATATTTTGGGAAGTCTGTATGGATCAGAGATATATTTGAAAACTACAACCATTTGGATGGTGTTATGCATCATTTGACCATGCTCCAAAATAGATTTTTTTTTTTAGATTATTGCTCCATCTACCAGCGAAAGGTGTAAACTCTTTATAAAACGAAAACCTGTTCCTGCTTGCTATCTGAACGTAATTCTGTGAAAAATTAATTCTGAATAATCGACTAATCGTAACGAATAAGATTTGCATCATGTGACTAACAAGCTTTGAAGGCTATTACTAATTTTGATAATGATCAGAATTGCCCTGTAAAAGTGTGTTCATTTTGATATATAACACTCTTCAATCCGCCCCAAAAAAATGTGCGGTAATTAAAAAGCTTTTGCGTTTATGCGAATAACTGAAAATCGAATTTTGGCGCTTGATCAAATGATGCATAACACCATCCATTTCACCGTGTTTGTTACTGTGTTTTTAGTTCGAGGAGATTTGGGAGAACCCTCCCACTTTTAGAGGTGTTAAAAGTTCTTTGTAATTCCATAAAGTAAATCTGTTCTCAAATGTTCGATTGCGAGATACCACAGTTCCTCAGCTGGAACAGCTTAAAAGATCTGAATGGGACGTTTGCTTCTTCGTGGAGATGCGAATAACAAAATTCCGCAGTAGACTCATGAATTACAACCCGTATTCACAATCTCGTCAACTACTTATTTGAAAACACAAAAGACAACAAAACAAAGAAGATGGGAG
The DNA here is from genome assembly GCA_023159025.1 of Thereuonema tuberculata. Classification (NCBI taxonomy): domain Eukaryota; kingdom Metazoa; phylum Arthropoda; class Chilopoda; order Scutigeromorpha; family Scutigeridae; genus Thereuonema; species Thereuonema tuberculata. The sequence continues at coordinate 51,252,982 of JAFIDM010000005.1, forward strand.
TATATAATTCCAAACAGGCCTCAGCGTTCTAAATAAAACGACAAACGACTTAAAATATTTGGGATTGGGGGTGAGCCAGACGCAAAGTCGGAATCTATAATTCTTGTCATTATACAAATAACTGGCATGATTGGGCATCGATTAAAAATAGACTCCAAAAAACTAACTTAGCTATTCCGGTCTGCATATCCCAAACGTTTGAGATTCCTCCGACTTAAGTGGTCAAGTTCTTTGCCAGTTTCTTTGCTTCGTGGACCCGAAAGACATGTCTTCTATTTTTCTTTTTAATTCAATGATAATAATTTATGATATTTCAGTTTTATAAGCTGTCCTTCCACCGCCACCGCCTTAGAAATGTTGACGAGTGAACTGACTCCCAAAGGGTGAATGTCATTTACCTCACCTCGAGCAGAAGAGGAATTTCAACTAGGTTTGGATTGATGGTTGGACAGACATCTCCTGCGAGGCAGCAATGGAACCGATCACAAACATTAATTCTGGCCTTGGTAATCTTCCTGCCATGACTTGCCAAAATTTTTACAAAAAAATGCGAAAGCCTCTCTACATAAGCGTAAATGAGTACAAAAAAAAATAAAAAGAATAATCAATTAAATGTAGATAAATTCATGTCACTAAGTAGAAATTGCAAAATTGCTTCATCGATGGTAATTTTAATTATGATTTGACTAATTACAATTTTAAAAAAAATATATATTTACGCTAATGGAAAAAAAATGCGATGAAAGAAACATATAATTATTTGTACATCTCTAAGTATTTTCTATAATCAAGACTAGATTTTGTAAATTTATGAAAAACTATATTGTTATTAAGCTAATATTTTTTAACTGAATTTCGTTTTAAAGAACTGTGATCACGAATGACATTTTAAAGGAAAACTTGTCAGTAAGACTTTTGTGAATAGGATCTTAACTCTGTAACATTTCATCACTTTATGTATCATAAAAAAGTTGTAAAAAAAGGTTATTGCAATTTTTAATGTTCGTCACACATTGGAGTTCAAGGTAGATGTAAATTAATGACATAAAATTTAACAAGTCAATGTTTGTTTTATGTTTGCCATAAAAGCTTTTATTTACAGTGAATATGAGCTGTGAATTATGATATCGTGAGATAAGGATTAGAAAGGTTACTACCTTTAACACCTAAATGTCTTTCTGTATTCTTAGTAAAAGTCATGTAAAGGATATAGTTTGGAAATGGATTTCTCCTTATCCTCTTTATTTTCATATCTTACTAACCAGGAACCGTCGCTTCGCTCCGGAACCCTTGCATATATAGCATTAAAAACAAAAACTTTATTACTTAGCAAATTAATATCGAGATCGGAGAATATACGACTTCCCAGCCCGTTGTAGCCTTCTCCGCTTAACTCAGGCGTACTGCGGGTTGGTGCCAAACACCTATGGTTGTCAAAAAAAAGCATTTTTTTAACTGTCACAGGTGTGACATCTGTGTAATAGGCACATAGAACACGCGTGTATTCGAATGCAACGTTGCGTCAAAAAATTTTAAAGCAATCGGTGAAGAACTTTCGAAGATTTAAGATTTTGAACAAACGAAGATTTACATTTTTATTTATATATATTATCTTGTAGGATTACATTAAAAAGTTCTACAATTTTTATTTTAAAAAAAGATGGCTTTATTTATTTATTTATTTATTTATTTAAATATTTACTTTTTTAAGAGATCAGGACCATTTTTGAATGTTAGAAATTTATGCAGAGGACAGAAAGAGAGAGAGTGAATGATGGATCAAGAAAATCGGAGAACCTCGAGGAAACTTTTGGATCTAGCTTCTTCCATTAAAATGAGAATGAACACTGTTTGTTCATTGGCTAAGACAATAGGGATTTGAAGCCAAATTGTAACTGAATGTTGCCAGGTACCAAATAGTACCAATCTCATTATTCCTCCATCTTTCTATGATGTATACCGATTTATGATTAAACGTACAATGGAATCTTAAAACTATTCTTTATTTTGTGATTAGCATACAGAGAACAGAAGATTTTATAAGAGAAAAACTTTGATGAATCAAAAGTAGGTGAAAAAAAAAAAAAAAAAGCGACACCGCGCGCGATGCTATTTTGAAAAGTGATTTTTCTTTTTTTTTATTGGAGGAAGAGAATTTCAAAAATTATCAGTTTTTTTAAAGAACGTACAAAACGTATTTACTGAGCTAGGCAACCACTGGGGGCGTAGCGTATACTCATGATGGTTAATGAAGCGATCAAATGAGATTTCAACATTTAATTTTAAATTTTATACATCCTTAGTTACGAATCAGAATTTTAATATAGAACAATTTATGTACAATTTAAGAAAAACGCTGGTATTCTCCATTTCTACGATAATCGTACAGTAATCGAAGAAATAAAATCACTTTTGAATATATCGCATAACGTACTGCATCCGAAGCAGCAATCGCTTCTCAAATTGACAGATAGCTTTGCATCTACTGAACAAATATTTAATAGCGATTATTAACCAAAAATTTTAGTGTAAGAAGAATAAAGTTTGACACGGAAGAAACGTTGACGTACAAGATTAAAACGTTAAAAACCTTTATACAGGTTAAATATACTTTAAAAATAACGATCGCCTATGCCACCAGGCTTCATCAAAACCTAGTAGCATAGGCGAAACCGGCCGTTACTTTTAATGCATTTTGTGTGTCGGCGTTTCTTCCGTGATACATTTTAACATTCTTAGTAAAACGAAAGACTCAAGAACTACCAACCTTCATATTAAAGTCGTTGCGGCGAATGTTGATACCGGAAACACATTATCATTGACTAATTTCTCCAGTATCAATGCCATGAGCTCCGCAAAAAATATCAACCAATTATCAAAAATAGGAAATATCAAAAATCTCACATACATCTTCTTGAAATCGACGAGCAACGTTAAGAATAATTTCCCTAGCTTGCCTGTTGAGAACTTTTCCTCGTCGAAATGTTAAATGTGAAGCAGCGACCGCCATTTTCTCTTCTATTTGAATGTGCGCGACCGGCCACGAAAGGAAAATCTATAATCTGCGTTGCATTCTGGGAGTTTCAACTCTGGCCGCGAAGACTGTAGATAGTTTTATGAATGAATGGTTTGGTCAAATGACAACTAGTTTTGAGTTTTGGAGAAGATAGTTGCGAAGATTCAAACCAGTGGAGACTAACTATCCAAAATAAAGCAAAATTTTCTTTTTACATCATATTCCATCAAAAGGACTTTATCCCAAGTTAAAAACAAATGATTGAAAAATAATATTAATTAATCCTATTTATTGAATTAATTATTATTTAAATGCTTTACTTAACAAATTTATCTTTAAAAACTGAATAATCTATATTACTAAAATCTTTTATTTCTCTGTCTGTCTGTCCGGCGCAATTGTTAATTATTAGTTTCCTTTGCTGAAAATGCCAGATTATAAAATTTTCTTTTTTTAATTTTTTTTTCGCCATGCATGGAATTCGAACCGAGGACCTTCGTCCTCTCAGTCAGGAACGCTAACCATTGGACTACTGCTGGTCCCCCAATATCCAATCCTACTGTTATTCTATTTGTTCGCGCGCTTTCAAATAATGAGTTCATTCAAAAAGGAATAAAATATCACTTTTTGCCATAACCGCTTGGGATCGATTCTTCTTGGATTATCTCATACTTACCAGAGGGAGACAGGGGGATGGCCTACTAATAATTAATATTTTTTATTTATAAAGTACTTGTAAGCTAATAGAATTTTTCTGATTAATCTTAGAATAATTTTTAATTCCGCAGTAACTTTGTCAAAGACACTCGGCTAGATGTTTCCAGATTGTTGTTTTACTCTGACGGAATTACCCCGTGTCTCATTTATTTCTCTTCCTATTACACAATACAAAAATGAAGAACACTACGAATAAACCTAAAAGCTTCAAGATTGTATTTAGTCATTCTGCGAGCTGCTTTGTTGTTTACTCTCTACTCTGTTGTCGATTCCTTGCATTGTAGATACCTCTAAAGGCAGAAAGTTACAGAAAAATCGAAACAGCTGTTCACGTCCCAACCGCATGAAAGGAAAAAGAACAAAATTAGGCTTCAAGCGCACGAGTGCACGTGTATTTGACTAGGTGAGGTAATTTTTTAAAAACAAAAACAAAACAAAAAATACACTTTTCCTCCAACTTTAATTAACTGTCAACAACGGTAATATTATTAAAATATATGCGTTTAATATTAAGTACAAATTTTCCTTAATTTCGGGTGTCGGCTTTTATTTACCTCCATTTGTTAGTTTATATTTTATTTCCACAAATCACGTTCAGTGCGTAATTCAGTCTTCGGCAACAGACGGAATTGAACAAGTCACCAATAACATTCAAAATTACTTTGCATAATCTGCATCAAACAAATCGCAACTGGAATATTAATACCAAAGTGTCGCAGCAAGAGGTGGGATCACGACGAAAGACACAAACGGATTTCACGCCTCCTTAGCCGAAGAGAAAAAGCCAAGTCAACAACTGTCGTGTAAATATTGGTCTTGAAAAACAACTGGAAAATCACCGTCCAACCAGTTTATGTGATTTTGGAACTTAGCAACAAACAAGGAAATAGCTTCGTTCGAATGTTTCCAAATGAAAAAAAAAATGGTAGGCGATGTTTGTATACAAGTTAACTTCGGGAAAAACAACTTCAACGAAGTAGACGCTGACCTGTTTTGACCTAACGATTCAGCTCCACTCTCTTAATCCTCTTAACCAGAAAACAAATATCTAAGCAGTGTCTGATGTTAACAGCTGAGGAATTCCGAGGAATTTTAGCAGCAAAAATATCAGCTTAGTAAATGAAATGTAAGAACTTGAAATTACAAAGAAACTTTGATGAAATTAATTCGGTCTCTTGACTGTCTGTCAATGGTTTTTACTAATTTCTAAACTAATATTCGGTAATGTAATCTTCTAAACTAATACTCCTGTATTAGACGAACCCAAGTTTGTCGTTGATAATATTGTTTTTCGCCCTTGAGAGACGAGGCTTATTAACAAGGCTGGAATTATGTATTCTATCTCTCATAACCATTCTGAAATATATAAAAAAAACCTGACATAGATCTGAAAAAAAAATTGTTTAATTTAGTTATAAATGTAATGAACTGTTATTAGGCTTAATGCTTTGTCTAATTAACAGATAAAAAGACTGTTAAATGATTGGTTTTATTCTAAATATATACATAAAGATACACCGGACAGGCGAAACTCAACGCTTACTCTTTGAGTTTCGCAGAGCAAAGATTTAATCAATCATTTGCAATTTACAATAGTTTAGAATATAAGAATAAAATTACTAACTTACATTACAAACTACATAAAGCCGACAGTGATTGTTTCTAAATTTTGGTTATTTTAATTTCCACTTATGACTCTGATGATGTGAGGACAAATTGACCGTATCTTCACAGAAACAGTGATTTGGTTTTTGTATTGGCTTTTTTCAAATTCCACATCACTGTCCGGCTTTATATATACATACAGGGTGATTCCCTGTGCAGCCTTTGGTTCTACATATGAAACCAAGCCTAAAAGTTCCTACAAACAAGGGTCCGGAAATCAATGGTTTTTGAGAAAAACATATTGTATCACGATTCTAGTTAGGTGTGTCTGTTTCTTGTGTTGTTTTATTGGCACAGTATGCTGCAAGAAAACGTATTCAAAAAATATTCATAAAATGAAACACAAATAAGCAAAATAGAGAACGAATGATTTAATAAACGATGTTGTAAACCTAAAACAAACAATTAATGGATACAGAAATAAATAGTTTTCGTGCAAAACGTAGTTTGCAGTAAATACTGTGTTGTTATAAGAGAGTTTCAACACAAATAATGGAAACGACTTGGAATTCGTCGTAATAAGTGCCAACAAAACAAATAAAGTGAATATTTGCAATAATGAATATTTGCAATACGTTTACAGAACTTTTTTATTTGTTTTCATGAGTAGAATCTATGGTTCAATTTTTGAATTTATGGTTCTTTTGGAATCACAGTCAAGTCCCTGTGTGATTTGGAATCACAGGGTGTATAAATAAACACCCTCATATATTAAATTATTACCATTTCCGAAATACCCTGTGTGTGTATATATGTATACATACAGGGTGTTTCGGAAATGGTAGAGAAAGCGGTTTCAAAAGTCATTTTTGAGTCGAAAATGTTCCATGACGTTTTGTTGTACGGACCGTGGTACAATAAAATTTTAGACTTAGGAAATGAATCGTTTAGGAATGGTCCCTAATCAAAGAAACCTCAGTTCACATTAAGAAGTACCAGTAAATAAGGTAACGGTTTATTCATTCATTTTTAATAATAAGGTAAATCATTCATTTTTATCAAATCATTAATTTAACGCGCTGTGAAAAATGTTTAATAAACGAAAATGAGAACAAACACAGCACCTACATAAATTAAAAAGGCGGGATTCGGCTGATGAGTCCGTAGAAGGACGAAACGGCGGTTCCCAATTCCTTCCCAACAATTGAACCAGAGAGGCAATTTTAATTTATTCAGGTGCTGGTTTTGTTCTCATTTTCGTTATTAAACATTCATTTTTATCTTATATGACTTAGTATCAGAAACCTGTATTCTGGTACTCCTTTTCTGTTATCACTTTCTTCTTTACTCGAAAGCTTTGCTGTTCCCTTCCCAAAAGCTCTAAACTAAGCCAATGAACAATTCAAAAATTACAACGCATCTAAATTTTGACAACTATCAACAGTGCCTTAGAAAATGAGGACTCTGACTTCGGACTGTCAAACTTGGCATTCGCTTTGGCACTCTCTCCAGATTTTTCTGGCATGCTCGGGAAAGCCAATTCAATTAAACATTGATTACAGAAATTCAAGGAATTCCGGCAAAATTTTTGCTTCCCCTCTTTCCACAGCAATTGCTTCTGCGTGAGAGAATTTTGTATTTCGTATCATTATTTTTATTAAGCTTCAGAACTATGTGTTAAGATTTGTCACAAATATTTTACAGAATTGCAAATACTATATTCAGTTTAACTGTAGGCCGTTGCTATGTTTGGTTAATATTTTTAAGATGTTTTCAAATTAACAAATAACAAACAAAAAACAGTTACTGAATGTTCTCTGCAGTTTGTTAAGGAGAAATTAAGGAGAAATTAAACTTCCTTTTTAGCGGCCCCTAGGTTACAGCTTGCCTGTAAAATCGCTAGGGGATCGCTCTTGCTTTTATGCTTGCTGGATGTCGCACTCTATAGTGGCCAAACGGTTACAGATATTAGAATGAAACCTTCACCATTGTGTTCAGCATCAAAAAGTAGGTGACTACCTCCAAAAAAAAATCAGATCTGTAGGGCCACTCCCTGACCGGAAGTTGGTGGGGGGGGGGGGTCAAAAGTGGTCGCTTCCGATAAAGAGGAAAACGGCAATAGACGTCCTCCCAATATCGGCCTTCTGAATACATTTTATTTACAAAATTGTGCATATTAAGGGACCGCTTTGCTTTTGACACTGTCAAAAGTACTGTCTAAAAGCATTAATTTACCTTGTTTTGATATAACAACAAATTTTTATTTGTTAGCGCGGAAATCATATTAATAAAAAACATACACGCACATAAGTAAGGATTCACTGAGATGTGTTTAATGTTTTTTTTTTGTTTTTCCGCCATTTCCGGTATTAAATACTAAGATTTTGATACAAGAATGTAAGCTATGAATTTTCAGGCAAATACCTTCTTGATGACGTCACTATTTAATAACAGATATTAACCTTGTGTTTTCTAACTTGGCAGTAGTGAAATTGCACTTGATTTGCATGCTTCACAAATATCCATTTTCGAGGGTAATTTAATTACTGCCTTTTTATATTTCGCATCCCCCGCCGCCAACCTCTCCCCCTCGTCTAATAGGTAGACTTTTCTTCCTAATTATTCCATCTCGCCAAGCAGGGAAGCATGTATGAGGGAAAACGACATAGATGACTTGCAAGTTTGTTGCCATCAAGCGAGAAAGGCAAAATGTCCCTCGTCATAGCTGCAGCCAACTCCAAGTTTTAATTGAAACGTTACCTCGGCTCGTATGCGTAGGATACGGAAAACGGATCACGGATTTGCAAGTCAAACGCGTAGGCAAATTACCCTATTCCGAGCACCACTCTCAAAGCAGGTCGTTAAAAGTTCTGCAACGTAAAATACGTGTGCTCTACAACGGACGAGGACGTATTACTTGATTAAACAAGATATCTATGGGAATTGGAGAATTATTGGAAGCTAAAAATACAAAGAAACAAAATAGATAAGTAATGATTGGTCAGAAATACGCCAGTAATTCTACATTACCTTTTTAATTTATTTTTTTTTTGACATCGTGCCAACAGGCTTAAATAAGAGCAAAAATATATCTTTGTTTCGTAAAACTAGTATTCGAGTTCCTTAAGAGATTTAGTCAACTTTAACTAAAATGAACCCAGGCGGAAAGAAATTACACAGGGGCCAAATATTTGATAAGAGTGCCTGTGCTAAATCTCCAGATCCTCTTTCAAAACGAAATATCTCTTAATTTATGTATTGTCTGAAACAACTCCATCGCGTTATCCCTTACATACGAGACAATTTCGATTAGAAACAAGATTTAGTTGGTGTGACAGCTTTCAAATACAGTCGTGGTAAGACCCAAAAGCATTTCAAAAGGCAGTGAGTAGCCTTTTAATAGTGAATATTTATCATGCTAAACATTGTTGAATCAGTGGTTGATAGTTCTCATGTTTTAAGAGTCAACTTATCAGAAAAATTCAGAGTCAAAGATCACTGAAATAAAATATTTCACAGAAATCCGTTTACTCGTATCTGTTACATTTAACAGCTCGTAATTCCCCTCATTTTAACGGTAATTCTACTTTTTTATCTACAGTCTAGTACTCACTAAAATTAACAACGATCTCACTTTTTCAGTGATCTACACATGCCTCTAAGAAGATTGCTTTGATAATACTTCAATGCTATTATTTCAGCATCGCGGATGGACGGATTTAAGCGGAAATGCCTACTTCTAGTAAACTGCAATTTAGTTTATTAGCAACTCGTTTGAGAGCTATTCTGATAGCGACCAATTGGTAGCTATTGCTTTTGTCCTGTCCATTCGTCAGTGTCTGTCCTCCCCATAACAACTCCCGAACGGAAGGTCGGATCGACAAACGGACTTCATCATGTTCAGAGGTCCAAACACCGAGGAATAGGGTATTTTCATGGGTCAACGCCCCACCTCCCCATGTTCGAGATATTTGTCATTGTTTTCATTGAATTTCCGCTATTAGCTTAAATGTTGGAAATACAACCATCTCATTTCATATGTCAGATACAGCTTGATGGGTAAGGCCTCGAATATGCTGGAGGTTGTCGGTTCGAATCTGTGTATCTACTGTTGTTTTTTTTTTTCTCTTAATCTTTTTTTCTCAATATCCGCGTGGGTTTTTTTTTTTTTCCAGATTTTCCTAATCTTTTTCTTATTTATCCTTACTTTAATGTATTCCTTTTTTTTAATTATTTTATTATTAATTTTACATCTTTTTATTATTATTGTGGGTCGTCCTTAATTTTATGCTTTAGCACAATTTATTTTTTTACTTGTTTTCTCTCTTCCTTGCATGTAAAGGGATGTTACAAACCGTTACCGAAACTTATAATATCCTCTGATAGCTAAGGATTCCTTTGAAACCTAAGTATAATGCCCTACGGAACTTGAAGAATAAAAGAAAGAAAAAGATGTGCCGTGTTTCTACATCTTCATGATATCAGACATCACAAGTTGTTATAAGTTTGGTGTCCAACTTTCCAATACTCATATGGTAAAATATAAAAACATTTGTCCAAAAGAGGAATACTGATCAGAGATTAAATTTAGAATTTTGACAAAAAAAAAAAAAAAAAAAAAAAGCCGTTTAGAGATTAATGTCTGTCTATGACAATTTGAAAAGGGAGGTAAAGTAAACTTTCAAGATTCTACTGAGGTTAAGAATGTAGGCGCTACTCTGTGGGGAAGTGAACAGAACTCCTTTTGAGATGTGGCAATTGCGGTTGAATGGTAAAGTTTTTGGTGGCTTTTGGTCCCTGAATACTTGCTTAATGTGTTCTATTTATAATAAAAATCAATAGGAATCTTCCTTTTAAAAACGTAAACTTTAAACAATTGAAATTTCATCTGCCTAAGACAAATAGTCTTTGAGCTACTGTAATCAAGGGCGAATGAAAAAAGTAAAAGCATAAGTATTTTATTCTAAATGTTTTTAGTTTCTAACCATTTTTTTTTTCTTGATCCTGTCTGGAACTTTACAAACATTGACAAGATTAAATATTACCTATCACGCCCACAAAAGTGCCTATCAAGTACATAAAATAAAAAAGGCTTGTGTTCATCCATCAGTTTATACAAGAAGAATAAAATATCACAGACAAAATTAAGATAAATGATAAAATTTCAAAAATTTCCTTTCTCAAGAAAAAAATTTCTTTCCAAATTTTTTAAAAATTTTTTATCTGCTAACAAATGGCGACAATTGAACATGTTAAAAAAGAAGTTTTAATTTTCATTTCGGAAATGGTGGACCTTTGTGGAAAAAAAAAAAATTCAATTAAAAGGCAATAATGAAGTCTGAGAGAGTTAGGTCTACTTTGTATATCGTCTAATATTTTCATTTCTGACCTTTGATTGAAATTTTAAACAAAGTTTTATAATAATAGTGAAAACTAAATAGCTCAAAACAAAGATTATTATCAAAATTTCGATTTAAAAATTATTTATTATGTGTCATAACTATATTATGAAATTAATACCTAATTCATTTTTTTCTTCATTTAATATCAAAACTAATTTTTTTATTGAGAATTTTTTAAACCATTACCCTATTTAAAATAAGGAAAAGAAAAAAAGACCGTTAACGCTTTAATTACTTTGACCAGTGAAGCAATAAAAGATCGATTAACAAGTGTGACCACATCATTTGGCAGGTCATACTCTCGGAAAAACAACTTCATAAACCAGAATTGAACACTGGAATATCGAGGAGAGAGAATTGGTCGCATACCAAATTCATCATTTTTTTTTAGTGGTTGTTTAAATTTTTTTGTTGTTGATTTTATTAATCTCTTCGGATATGAATATGTCAGGCGATCTAATAGAAACCATCTCGCCTCTGTTTTCCATCTGAGTTTGGTATGGAGATGAGACAAGTGTTAGACAAGTGGGAGGGAGGACCCTACCCTTCCATCCGCATGGTTTATCGCTGTCTACGGCCACTTGAGCTTTTCTTATCTTGCCATTAACTCTAGTTTGAGGAGGCAAAAATTTTAAGTGCTGCAAGGGGTCAATCGTCCCCCAGACTGCTATCACCCTCTGAAGGTTAAAAAAAAATGGCGCGAATTGCATACCCTTCAATCCAATGCCCATGCTTTTAACAGCATTGTTTTACCGGAATTGATGTTTAACTGGAACTAACATGAAAATTTTTTAAAAATTTAAAAAAAAAATAAAAATTTTATTCGGAAATGAAAACCAATAAGCGGATCATTTATTAATTATTTAATCTATTGGAGAGAGCAATTTTTGTTTTAATTCACAAACTGAAAATAATGAGTAGGATTTAAAATCAAGAAATATAATTCTAGGAAATATTGAGATACGTGCAAGATTAAACTGTTTTTAATGTAAAATTTATATGATTATTTTTTGTTTTGTTTTTTTGTTTTTAATATCTAATCGTAAAAATGAGGGAAGAAATAACTTTTTGTTTTAAGTAAATTGACTGAGGGCCAAATTGAATTAAGATCAACATTACGAGACTTCTTTGATTCGCCAATGATATCTTAGTGCCAATATTTCAGTCTTCTTGTCAATCTTCACAAATACTGATCATTTCCCATGATAAAATACACTGTAGTCAGTTCTGGACTTTCATAGTTCATCAAATTCCTAATCTGCAAATACACTAAAAATCTACAAAGAACTTATGAAACACGTATTTATTGAAACCAGGAAATACGAAATTCTAAAAAAAAGATACGACTAGATATTGAATGAGTAGGGAAAATAACAACTTGTTTTCTGTTTAAGTGTTCGTTGGCAGTTCATCCAAAGATACGTTTGTTCGTTACTCATCAAATGAGAGCAGCAGCTGTACTGCAACGAAATTTTGACTTTAGTATATTTAAAATTTTTTGTAAATAATTCAATATCCGTGGAAGTTACATGGACGAATGGAACGAAATGGTAACCACTACGTACTCTCGTTTTTACACAATTATTTTTTTTAATAATAATAATCTTTTAATTAATTGGTCCGGCGAAGGTAGTATCAAGACACATTCAGTGATTACTACGATTAAACATAAAATAACAAATGACAATTTTGTTTAGCAGAAATTAGCTTTTCTGAACTATCATTATTATGTAGTTCAAATTAGAAAAAAATGCTTCGGCTTTTTTATTAACATTGTTAATCAATGAATATTCCATTTTCTCATTATTATGTGCGAATGGATATATGGTATAATAACTGTAACAAAAGATAAGTTGTAAATATTCAGTAAATTGTAAGTCAACTTGATTTTTACATTAAACATACATGATATCGTTATTGACATGACATCATTTCACAACCGAAATAAAAATAAAACAAAAAAATCTTAAATTTTTATTTTACGTAAAGGGAAAAAGGTAGAAGATTGGCATTAGTTATTTTTGTGTCTATTTTGTTTACGTGGCCTTGAAAACAAGCAGAAATACTCTGAATATCTTAATTAACTATTTTATTATTTTTAAAACATAGACATTATGAAGCCTAAATTCAAAAATAAACAATAAACCTTTTTAATGTTAAGGCAGTCTCTTGTAGCAACTCTATCTTAAGACGATAGGTGTAAAAGAACACAATCTGGCAACAGGCCCCAAAGTAGGTTAAGAAAAATGGTGTGGGAGCAGGTGAATTGATTGGCTCGCTCCATAAATCCTGAAGCAGAAATGGCCATGGAGGAACTATCCGGCGGAGAGAGCGAGTGTTTCAGGCCTAACAGCTCGTTAAAACAATTGCTGCGCACATTATTTCTGGGGATGGTCTTCATTATTGGGAAGGGAACAAGGGAGTAGGGTGGAAGGCAACACAAACAACTCCTTTCAGAAAGGGGAAATACCAGTACGCGCACATTCACAAAGTTTTACTTGTGTTTACCTACCGAAATTAATTTTTTTAAACGCAGTAAATTATTTAAAAAAAATCACTGAATGCCAAAAAAGTATTTACAAAAATAATTAGCCTGTGTGAAAAAAAGCGAAATGTCAATTTGGTGAAATTTAAAACTAGTTTCTATGATTTCTACGGTTCAATGGCTTGATTAAAAAAAAATCAAAACTGCCACAGCTTCCTCATCCTGCCAGAAGGATGATCTTCCCATGCTCTTCTTGGGGACAAGGGCAGAAGATTAACAACAGAAAGAATCCGTATACATGGAGACTTCTGAATTTACTAGTTAATACAAATTACCTTGTATCCATAAAAAAAATCTTATAATTAAAGGTCTTATGAATGTCTGGATTGTCTGAACTGTATCACAGATCTAAAAAATAATATACTTAGAATCAAAGTATTCGTTGACTTCTTTTCACGGGCTTTGTAAAATGATATAGAATCACGTGATGTTGCTTCACTTCAGCTGAGAATAAGGTATTACAGAAACTACTCAATTTTTATATGGAAGCAATTACTTGAATTCTGCAATTCTGCAATTTCTACGATTCTACAATCGTTAATACATTGACTTTATGAACTTTCCATTAGATTATCTAGTTAAGCATCAAATTTTACCAACTGCAACTATTTTCTTTAAGTTCGTTTATAGTAATCTGTAGTTAATTTTTTTTCTGAGCAATGTCTTTACGAACTTCACTTACGATGTCGTAATTTATTTTCTGGGTTATTACGCTTCTTTCTTCCTATAATTACGTAAAAATACACTTCATCAGAAGCATTTTTTTTCAACAAATACGGTTATTCTTTCAATCAATAAAACCTTAATCGTGTTTTTTATTTATTTATTTATTTTTATTTTTTTTTGTAAACAGCCATTTTTGTTTAAAAAAAGTTTTAACTTGTGAAAGGTAAAATGAAAGGTAATAATTTGATTTGATAATAGCAATTGGGCCTATAAATGCCGAAACTTGTTTAATTTTTAACTTATATAGTTTTTTTTTATTAAATTTCACTTTTATCAAGCCATTTTTTATTATTTTCAAGAAACAGGCATACTCTTGCATTGGTAAAGCAGTATTCGATATCGAAGGATACCGAGATTTTTGCCCGGGTTATTTGTCTTCGAGTGCCCAAGGATTAACCCGGCCCTTTATGCAAAGAAACCTTATTTCCTTTGTCTCCACTGGCCCATAAGGCGTGTAAAACCTACTTTTTTTTTCTTGTTTTACAAAACAAAAATTGATTAATAGCTGCAATGTAATTTTAAATGTAAATTTTCCTAAATTGTAAAATGTTTAACGTAAAATGAATTTATAAATAAGAATCAATGACAAAAACCATTAATTGTCTTGGAATCACAAAGATGACATTTGTTTTTTCTTCAGCGCTATATTTATATTCTTCAATAGTGCCTAAGGGAAATCTACAAATAAATGCAGTAATGGAAATAATCATTACGTTTCCAATAAGTTTTGACCCAGATTTGGAAAAGAGTGGAAGTGACTGTTGGACAAATGTCCAGTCCATCAAAAAAAGAAAAAAAGAAACGAAGGGGAACAAAAAAAAGACAAGAGATAGGCAAAGCGATGAGGGCTGAAATCTAAAAAATGAGAAAGGAAAAATAAATGGGAGAAAGAAGAGGGAGAGGAGATATTCCAGATTGGAAGACCATTATTCTAATACAAATTGCCCCACGAAAACCCCCACACCACCTACGACGACCCCTTCGAAATTGAGGTACCTCAGCCTGCTCATCTGTCCAGCTGACCAGATAGGTTTGTGGGAAGGTGGGATAAGGGAAAAGAAAGTGGGAGAAGAAGAAAAACGGGAGAGATGGAAACGAAGCCATTACGTGCTAATGAGATTCTTGGAGATTCAACAATGACCATCGTCAGCAAAACAAGCTGGCCCTTCGTCGTTTTCTTGGCTTAATAAGAAGCGGTCCTAACACCCACTTTTCTTTCAATCAAAGTCGTAGCAACATTCAGAATCCTAAGAAGTGTTACAACACTTAAATTCGCCTGACTTAACCTGTAAAGAAACGATTAACTAAAGTAAATAATTTCGATAAATTTGCTATTGCATTTCACACTGTTTCAGAGGAATTACTTAGCTTGCGTGGACTACGAAAAATATTTATGGCAAATTAAAATGCTGTTTTAGCTTTTGAGTAGCGTAATCACTTTTCAAGTTCCTTCGTAAGGATTTGAGCATTAACTAAATTCATTTGTCCCAGGGACAAAGTTAATAACATAGAGCTATAATCTGACATTGACTGTAGAACTTTAGAAGAAATGATACTGTTCAATGAAATGGTAAAAGCCATTCCCATTGTGGGCTGTCCATAAACTATCATTCGCTTGGCAACGGGAGGGGGGGGATAATATTCGACGTCACATTACATTTCATTAAGCGCATTTTTTTACTAAGAAATTCATTACAACACCCGCAATTACCTAAACTTTAAAATTCAAACAAAAGTATGCTTGAATATAAACACTTTTAATGTAAAGTACAAGAGAAGGGGGGGGGTCGTGATATTGTCGCATAATATTAGTGAGAGAGGTTCACAAGATTGTGACAAAGTGCAACAGGAGGGGGGAGGAGATCGAAAATAACAAAAATTAGCGTGACGTAGTTTAAGGACAGCCCCTGTTGCAGTTTTACCAACTGTCAAGTATATTTGGTGCCGTTATTATCGTGACTGTATAAATGAGATTGGAGTAAAGTATTGTTTATTTCTACATAAATAAGCTATTCAAAACTGCATGTTATGTCATATAATACTATCTTTTAATAGCTGTATTCTTTCGACGGAATACACCACAATGAGTGACTAGAAAGTTCGCGAAGTAATGCATGCTGTATCACTTTCTAGATCAGTTTACTATATATTTAGTTTTCCATGCTTTTAAAAGAACGATTGTAAATTGATGTCTAAAGCTAGATGTTTTAAAACCGTAAGAATCCCATCATGAATTAAACATAATCTCGCGTTTGCAAGACAACTACGACATTTCTTTACCGTTCCTTGCGCTGGGATCATTTCCCTGTCAATCCAAGCATCTTAGTCTCACCAGGACCCAAGTTACGACTTTTAGGAGCCACAAAGTACAGAGAGGTAATTTCTTTTATGACATAGAAATCTGAGGAAACTACGCATTATTTCAAGGGAAATGCTCAAGAAAATGGGGAAGAGAAGAAAACGACGATACGTTTTAAAGCATAAACGCTTCCCTTCCGTCTTTCTAAAGCCCCGTGACAGTAAAAAGAGGGAGAAACTGACTTAAGATTATTATTTGCCTGTCATTTTTTCCCCGTTTTGATAGTGACCCATGCTCAGGCAATGGCTTAATATATTGAAGTGATGCAGGTTATGGGCAGAGAAGGAAGACCAATCTCCACCGCCCCCACAAACCACGCTCCACTGGCCGCTTGATGGCGGATAAACTGATCGCATTAATATCTCGTTTCTTATTGAACCGACTTCAAAGCGGATCATTCGCTATGTATTCATCTGTAACTGTCCAACCACAAATACGAGGTAAAATGTGTAATAGGACGAAGACCATCGGGTCTGTTACGAGTTTACGGAATCGATTCCCAATAAAATAAAAAAAAACGGTAATAGCGTACTATATAGGACCGTAATAGAAACAATAAAACTGACAGATTTTCCAATTAGCCAACTTCTGCATCCATATACTTCATTCTGAACAAAAGGAACGTGTTTCAAAGAACAGACAAAAAAAAAATTAAAATAAACAAATAGAATTTTAATACAATTAAGCAATAGAGTTAAACTTTATTAAAAGTATATTCTATGAATTGAATATCATTAATAAATTTCTTCAGGTCTGTAACTCAACTGACAGAAAATGTTAAAGAAAGATATTTTCATTTCAAATCAACAGTGAATGAAATTTTCATAAAAAATTTTTCTCCCTCTGCTACTGTGAACTAAGATAATTGGTTTTTTTTTTTACTTATTTTAATAATGAAGCAGATTTTCTGATACTTTTAATTTGATTTAATAAGGCACCTACAAAATATAAAAATAAATACATAATAATAACTTGTGTATTAGTCATAAAATTAAAAATTAATTGTTAAAATTAGTGGGCCCGGTAGTCGAGTGGGTAAGGGCGCTTGGCTGCGGGTTGGAGGTAGCGAGTTCGATTCCCGGCCTCGGCGGAGGACGGGAATTTTTCCACGCTTCTTTCTCCTCCAAACGGGCCCTAGGTCTA
Source organism: Thereuonema tuberculata (assembly GCA_023159025.1). Lineage (NCBI taxonomy): Eukaryota > Metazoa > Arthropoda > Chilopoda > Scutigeromorpha > Scutigeridae > Thereuonema > Thereuonema tuberculata. The sequence goes on from JAFIDM010000005.1 coordinate 51,270,495, forward strand.
CCCAGCCCTCTATAGAATGGGTACCGGGTTTCTTTCCCGGGAGTTAAAGGCGGGCGAGCGACGGGCCGACCCCCCCCCCCGTCCTCCACTTTGTCCCGTAGGTTCTGAACACTGGAGCCTACCCTCCAGCTGCATTGCGCGGTCCTCTGGGCCTGATCGCAACTTTAACTTAATTGTTAAAATTAATTAACTTTACTGTGGCTGTCCTTCTGGAACTTTCACTCCGAAATAATTAATAACAGGCTTCTGTAATCAGCAATTTCTTTTCTGCGGTATTTATCTGAAAATCAGAATTTTTTTTTTTTCCCTTCACTTCTTAAGCTAGAAGTGATAGAAGATTCTTTTAAGCATCAGGATGAAACTGTTTCCACTGTCAATTCTCGTCAACTGGGGTAACTCAGGAAGTTCACTTTGAACGAAGAATATTTAAAAATTGAAGATTAGAGAACCAGAATGCTGCTACAGGCCGACAGATGGTTCTTGATTATCACGTTTGCACGACAATTACGAAAAACGCGAGATCTGGCCATTAGCCTCTTCAGCAGGTCTCAAGGAATGTAGTATTTTGAATGTCTGTCACTAAGAAATTGCTAGAGAAAAAATGTTAAAGTTGGATTTTTACCTTCAGCGTAGAGACGATGGATGCAGCGGCGAATAAGGCATCGGTCAAAATCGTCTACATCAGTAATGGGGCTTGCTCGTGATCGCTTCTTTTCCGGAGTCGATAAGCCTTCTTTCTCGCCATTTTGTGAGAAGACATGGATAGAGGTTATTCTCGCGTCAATCACGTGAAATCGCGAAAATTCGGGATCATCAAGAACCGTCTGTCGGCCTATAGTTTAAGAAATGTAAAGGAAAATTTCCTAAACTTTCTGCAACGTACCAAAGGAATTGTTGTGCAAAAGAGTATTGGTAATTACTGTGAAGTATAAGATGACCATTTTAAATTAGGAAATAGATAATATCAAAAGAAGTTTGGAGTGAACAATTATCGCACGAGTCAGAAAGAAAGATATAACGGTAAAGGAAACCATAAAGTAACTGCAGGAGAAAAATTATAACAAACAAAAAACGAAAAAATTTTCCGTCTCAACAACACCATTGTGAGACCAAATTGTTTACCAAGTGACATCCTGGGATAACTGTTTCATGCTCTTTGGCAATCATCAGCCAGAAGCAGTCACCACTAAACAACGAGGTATCAGTACTGAGACCTCGTTGTTTACTGGTGGCTGATGACTGCCAAAGAGCGTGAAACAGCTGTTCCAGGATGTCATTTGGTAAAAAAATTTTATCTTCCCATTGTCGTTTATTTATAATTTAATGCGCAGATTGATTTTTTATGCATTAAAAAAAATTCACTGAGACCGGCGAACTGCTGGCACATGAATTGTCTCACTAATATTTCATTAGTGAGTTTTTTTATTGTTTATTTTTGTTTTTGATGCACCACTGCGATTCTATTTCTGACGTCAGTAAACTAAAAAGAAAAAAAAAAGTAAGGGAAGGGGGAAAAAGATAATTGATTCATTGCTTCTGTACCTTGTCGTTCCTTTGACGAGACCCTTCAACTCATCCTGGAAAATACACGACAGCTCTTGACAACGGTTTGTATTGTTCTATTCACTGAAGTAACTTCATACAATGCTTGTAAAAGGTCACTACTACGGTGATAACAGAAAGAAGCATTGTATTAAGGTCATTCTTAGGTAGAACACCCTTCAATATTAGGATCTCCTTCACTGACAAACACTATCCCAGTGGAGACTGTCCCTCTGCCAGATCCATATATATTTACTGAATTTCGTGCTCTCAAGACACACAAATAGAATATAAGCTTCTGCCGTGCTGGCGTGGTCGTGCGGTCTCGGCGGCGGCCAGCCGTGGCGTCCAATGCGCCAGTACCTGGGTTCGAATCCCGGCAGTGGCATGGGTGTTACTTTCTCCTTCTGTGTCTTGTCCATTTTTGCGGGTATAGCGTGAGCTGCCTCCTACGGCGTACCCTGGGCAACGTTTCATCGGCGAAATGCTCACATTTCTCGCCCCTTGTTGAGGCCAATAGTTTAAGTACTAAGAGACCGGGCGTTGGCAAAAAAAAAAAATATAAGCTTCTCCTCTGAATAGAAATCTGAAAATCATTTGAAAACAAATCTAGTGATCCTGATCTAGTGATGTTACACAAAAAAAAATACTTTTTTGTCTTCCAACTGTTTTGTCATCCAACTGTTTACAATTGCTGCATCAAATCAAAAAGTTATTCCTTTTTTTCCCGATGTATTTTAAAAAGCTATTTCGTTAATTTCATTTCAAAGTCACCCTCTTCTGTAATTAGAATATTCCTCTCAGAGTAGAAGAGTCCTGAGTTTCGTACTAAAGAGTGCCTGGAATTCTTAGTGACGGATTACGAACATTATTTGGAGAGATATCGGTCAAGCAATCCAACCAAAAAAAAAAATTCAGTCATTTCTTCCTTCGAACTTTTTTTTTCTTTCTTCTTTATTACAGATACAATGGTTGGTGGAGGGAGGTGGGGTGCTTTCGCCCTCTCAGTTCGCCAGTATCTTTAAGCATTACTGGATATTGATCCAGTATCTGGATCTATTTTGGGTATCGGACAAAAGCTGAATTTTACCTGTGCAATAACTTGTGCGTAAAATTCTTCTTACTGAAATTTGAAAAAAAAAATACAAATTTAGTGACCATGACAAGTATCGAATACGCCTACTCATAAGCAGGCGTAGTCCAACAATGCAAAAGATGACGACGATGTGTGTGCACATCCCCATAGCAAGTACGTGTGTGTGTGTGCATGGTTCTTTGCTGAAGGTTCACATCACATTTCAAAGCTTTATCTTTGTCAGTTCTATCTTCAGCCGTACAAAACATAGAGTAAGAATAGCAAACCAAAAAACAAAATTCCCTGTCAACTACTGGACTTCTCATATTTGTTTACGACTGTCCTTCTCGTGGAGGCAAATGGAGGGAACAAATCTTTTCCCCCCCATCTCTGTAACAGCGATTTGCTACACGGCGACTGAGTGCATACAGACGAAAAGGATCCAGCTTGCTGCTGCCGCATTTATGGGTAAGAGAATGAAAAATCTCCGCTATTTTCCGCTCCATTTCTTTGTCTAAATCAACTTGGACCTTCGAACACGATCAAAGAGAAGACAGGGAAGGAGATGGTGTGGGAGGAAGAGAAAAAAAAATGATCTTCCAATCGAATGAAATAGAATAAATCCGATTCAATTTCTCTTTCCTAGTGGCTACCTACGATGAAGTATTTAAGGGGGGGGGGGACAGCGAAACGAAATCCTGTTATTGACGTTTAATTTGAACATTTAATCAAAGTTCGGTTAAGAGATTTAGAATAGAATAATTGTACATTTAAACTCAGCAATGTTTCATTGTTCCATTAGATATTTACTTGTTACATCTACCACTAACTTCACAAATATTCCGTTAGGTGGCATTAACGTATATTACGTCAGAAAAGATATGCAAAATTTGATTTAGGAATTTCAATAAGTAGATTGGATTTTCAATTCAATAAGTAGATTGAAATTTCAATTAAAAATGTTTTCATACTCTTCAGATAATTAATAGCTATCAACCAATCACTGCTTACGACTGCTAAACAAGGCACGATAACTCAAACAACAACGCAACGAATCTTATGAACGTCAGTCATTGCGTTGTTGTTTGAGATTCGATATTTAAAGACTTAGAACTGATCACAAGTTACGCAATACTGAAGGACTACTCCTCAATATATACTGAAGGACTGCTTCTAACATCTATACGTAAAGTCAACGATTCGGCCAGGCTTATAATACAGACCCACCGATCACAGACAGCTGCTTCTCAGTACTTTCTATTACGTTTTACAGTAAAGTTTTAAGTTTGCATACACAGAAAATAAAAAAGGAAATAAAAAATAAAAATATGTAATTTGTAGGATATTTACTTCGTTAAGGAGGCGAAATGATGCACAACCTCTCCTATTCAAATCACACTGTTTTCAAAAAATAAATACTGTATCTGCTTGATTGACAGACTTGAGAAATCGCGGCTAGATAATAAATAAGTAAGCACAAAAACTATTAAAAATGGAAACAAAAAAAATTAACAAACTTTCAGATTGATAAGAATAAATGAAATCAGAACAAGTCTTAGTAAATGAGGATTTCCCTCGTTTTGCGTCGGTGTTGAGTTCCTACAGTGGCGACGTAAATGGAATCGACATAAAACGAACCCATTATATAATGTAAACAGAGGGGATGTGTTCCTTATACCCCAAAAAAAAATTGTTTTTATTGACTTAAACCATATTAATATAAGTTTTTACGAATAAAATTAATGTAAAATATTAATTCAAATAGGCCTACTAAATAAACATTTAATAATAAATAATGATATAATGTAATAATTATTACATGCGTACACAGGAATAATTCACCACCTTCCATTACACGTATCTTATAAAAGAACGGTGGTGGGGATTTTTCTGGAAATGTCGTTGTTAATTTAAATATGAAATTGTTTGTGTGGGTTGTGACAATGTTAATTAAGACGTTAACACTGCACGTTAAATCATCTTATAATTTTCTTTATCGTGTTAGCGCTTCAAGCTAAAACAACTGTACGGATTTTAATGAAACTTGGTACAATTTCTTATTTATGATCGAACTTAAAATAGACGTATATTACTTTGATCTCTACCGCTCCCATCTTTCAAAAATGACTCCCAAAATCCTTCGCTAAAACGACTGCACTGGTTTCTTTAGAATTTGGTACGGTGCTTATTAGGGTTATAACTTAAACTATGACCAAGATTACTTTCATACCTATCTCTTCCCCAGTCCTCAAAACTGACATCACATCGCTCAGTTTAGTTTTAAATTTTTAGTCGTAATTCTAACCCTCGTTAAGATAGGTAACCTGAGTACAATGTTTTTAAGGCTGAA
>JAFIDM010000005.1:51275471-51285799 GCA_023159025.1 Thereuonema tuberculata
AAAAAAAAAACATTTCCTTGCTCTATGGAGAAAAAAAAAATATAAACTAAAACAACAGTAGATTTTTAAAATAATCTTTTCCAAAAATAAGATTCCATGTAGGCCTAGATTTTGTTTTCTAAATTAGATGCAATCCTCCAATAAATAAATATACAGGGTGATTCACGAAGATATGTAGAAACTTCGGGAGCTCATTCTACATGTAAAAGTAAAGAAAAAAAGTTATATAAACAAAGGTCCGGAAATGCTTCGGTATCGAGTTACGGCTAGCGAAAGATTTTGCCCATAAGTACAACAATACCACATGGACTACACCTCAGTTGTTAGCTCTCACAATAAATCAGAACAATGCAATTCACATTATTGTTGAACAGCTGTTATTGTGTTGCCAACTGTTTTGTAGGTTCCACGTGGGATAAGCTTCAACGCACTGGGAGATACAGTACTGCGACATGTTTCATTCGATTTTTCAGGTCAACAACCATAAGAAACCACTGATTTCTCCCCTTAATTTACCTTCCCAGACTTCCAGCAAGTCTTCATTTTACCCAGGATACTACCATTATGGGCGAAATCTTTGCTAGCCGTAACTCGCTACCGAAGCATTTCCGGAGCTATGTTTATATAATTTTTTTCTTTACTTTTATATGTTGAATGAGCTCCCGAAGTTTCTGCATATCTTCGTGAATCACCCTGTATAATCTATATAATTATGATACAGGAAACACAAGGAACACAAATTCTTCACCAAACATTATCACCAAACACTTGGGCATAATCCAGATCCATTAGTAACTGTCCTGTAAAATAATATATTTGACACAACTACAAGATTTATAATTGAAGCTAGTGTTATCAATAGTTTTGATTGTTTTAATATACAGAAAGATGTGGAAATAAGTCCATTTTTGTTAGAAAAATTCAAAAAGCATTGTAAAAATAATGAAGCTTTTCAATGATTGTAAACATTGCCTACTTTTGTTTGCTTAAATTACTCTATATTAATTTTGTTCTATTTGCTTTGTATGAATTATGCCTGAAGAAGCCGAAAAAGTTACTTTCTGTGAAATATAGCAATGTTTGGTGAAGAACTTGTGTTTTCTAAATTAACTTAAAAGTTTTTCAATTGATTTCAATTCATTTTCCTCTGAAGCTTAATATATTTATTTAATAATTCGTCCCAATTAATCAGGTTTAAATTTAGCCATTTGAAAAAGTTCGCTGTTTTTGATGTTTCTAAGATGGTATAGGTTAGATGATATATGTCTCAACATATACCATCTTAAAAGAAAAGAAAGGGTTATCGTAAAGGCATTTAATTCTACAATCTTATTGGTAAAGTTATGTTACTTTGTTATTCTAATATTGTGTCAGGATTTCGTACAGATTATTCCGTGGTTCTGTTTCTAATAGTGTAATTCTTATTTCTTTACTGAATAAGCCTTTTTGAAACCCAATGATTAGCATATACCTTACAAATCATATTAAAGGTTGATTTTTTTGTATGTTTTTCACCCTCTACAAAAGCATCAAAGAGATACAAGGGTCAGGACAAAAAGATATAAAGATACAAAAAAGTTGAAATATGATAGTCCGTCTGTGATCAAGATAACTGAAAACGATTTATCCTATGAAGCTGAAACCTTTTTAGAAAACTTAGATTTGTAAAAGAAGCAGGCAGTGTTGATTTAGACTTGCTGAAGTCGTAAGCTATATAAATCTTGGATACCTATTATTAAAAAGTTATACCAGAAGATCTCACAGAGGTAAGTAACAAAACACCTTGCGTCGCTTTTAAAAAAAAAAAAAAGAAAATCTGAATACTTTGAGGCCCTGCGGATTGTGAGGTCCTAAGCTGTAGCTTGTTAACCTTACGCCTAAATCCGGTACTGCAAGCAGGTCCCACGTAACTTGGTGCGTACTTGTCTTAAGATATGGAGTTTGGGACCAAACATAAGCACTGGAATTAAAAAGTCACAGTTACGAAAGCTGAAAAAAAGCTTAAATTTGATACTAGATGGATCCTATTCAATGCAAGTTTCCTATTAATTTTGTTGTACTGAGTCCATAACTGAAGGACGCAGTGTCAAAAACATCTATCATAAGCTCGTGAAAGTGATCTCACGAGAACTATGAAATATACTGAAAGTTATCGGGAAATTTGGAGAAATGCTGTCTATTTGAACATTAGGATATTCAAAAGTTCGTTTTCCAACTATTATTTCTACCAGTATTTCGTTTCCCATTAAGATTTTGATCTTGCTTACTTTTTCTTTTTCACCACAAGTCGATAATATTCGTAGTAAAGTTGTTATTAGTTTGATGACAACTTTCCTATATTGATGAAATTCATTGTATGAATAACGAATATTCAAGGTATCTTTTGTTAAAGAGATAAATCCAAATCTGAAAATCACTTCCGCATCACTAAGATAATACGAAAATAACAAGTATAAAATTTAATCGCTGCTTTACATGTTTAATGCCAGTTACTTTTGTCTCAAGACAAGGCTGACTTATTATCAGAAATGATTATTCCGTACTGCTCTTTTAATGTTGAAGAATAAATAGAGCTTTATAAGCAGCAAAATAGACAATCAAAACAATAAATACACACACAAACCCTAGATTGAAGCGTCCAATGGATACAATACAATGAAAGACTAAAGCAGCTACAACTAATATTTTTACTGTTTCAAACGTAATAAAAATGTAAAGTTCTTCAAAAACTTATTCAAAAACAAAATAGAGACAGATTGGTTTCAGTTGAATTGTAGGCTTAGTCGATCGTCTTCTGTACCGCTATCTCAACTGATAAGTAATTTATCATAAATAAATAAATAAATAAATAAATAAATAAATAAATAAATAAATAAATAAATAAAATGATCTATGAATTGATCGCTGATGGCTTAAGCATGAGGAGCGATCATCTTAGCTTTTCTAAGTTTCACTGGAAATTTCGAAATCAATATAGTAATTTCTACAGCTATTAATCTATATTACGGATTTTAAAACGAAAGTATCCGAGCCTGTAAGTCACAGATATTTTAATAATCTGCAAACTGCACTAATACAATCTGCATTATTTACTTCAATCAGTGTGTTTGTACTGAAAATGTTAAACTTACTAACAAAACCAAGAAAAGAAGTGGGTTTTTTTTGTTTTGCCTGTCTTTTAGAAATATTGTTAATTTGTAATTAAGGAGTTAAAAATCATCTTCTGAATTAAATGTATTTTTTAAATACAAATAAACTTGGGATGCTACAATTAAATTACAGGCTTAACTATACATTATTTCGTTTAAGCTTGGTCTTCTCACCGAACGTTCGATTATATCAGAACCAACTGTTGTCCACTTCGTTTGGATAACCGATTTCCTACTTTAATCACAACACAGAATGTTATATTTTTAGATGTTTTTATTGCAATATTGTTAATTATGATAAAATAATAGTCAATTTAACATTAACATAAATTAATAATAACAGATCATATAATAATAAGACAAGAGATCATATCACAAGCGGAGGCAATATCCTTGAACCACTGAATATACTCAAAGACATGACAATATCTTCAAAACAAACACACCAAGCCCTCGCTGTAAAATATAATCTTGTTGAAAAACCAAACAAACTATATAGGCCGCGCTGTTGGCATGTCGCTAAGACACTGGCCTCTCACCTCTGAGTACCGGGTTCGGTTTTCATGTGGGTTTCATTGATGTGGCGATCCGCGGTGGTCAGTTTTCCCGGGGTTCTCCCCAGCATTTCTTCCAGCATTTCTTACACCACCCTTTCTCAGTCTTTCTCTCCGTCTGTCCTTCTTTCCGTGGGATAACACAATAGATCTTTCAGGTCGCGGTTGTCAGGCCACCCACACTCACCACATTACATTATATTACATACCATGGTAAATATGCAAAGCTAACGTAATCTAGAAAATAGCCAAGTTAAACTATAGTGACATAGATACAATAAGGGACAGAACAATACCACACAATAGACATGACATTATACTCAAGTCTCAAATCCAATAGCTATCGCTAACACTTCTAACATAGATAAAAAATATTCCGAAAAAATTCAAAAGTATTTACAACTCTCCATAGAAATCAAAGAAATATGGCATCAGAATACAGTCAAAATAACACCTATTATTATTTCATCAGCTGGAGTCATATATTGTATAAAACCATAAACGAACTGGGTCTAAGCAAAAAATATTTATTTAAACAAAAGACTGTCATAATTAATATTTGCTCAATAAACAGATGCTTTCTTAATAAACATCTAACAGTAAGAAAAATACATGTTTGCTCGAGTTACTCCGCTGTACATGTTAAAACCGAACATTTAATCCAAGAAAAGAGAAATACTACTATTACTACTACTACTAATAATAATAATAAATTCAAATTTCTTTTCGCGATTTCTATTAGGCCTACTATCCTGTTAGTATCATTTCACTGGATTTTTGCTAGTAGGTGTAAATGAAATAAAAAAAACAGTTACCTAATGTTATTATATTTTATTCATAATACCAATAACGGTTTCATTTCTTTCGGATGCGAAATAATGTACTTGTTTGACTTGAGAGCTTTACCGAAAACCCAATTTTGTTTCCCTTTCCCAAACTGATGGAATTTCTCACTCCTCTCCCTCTAGACTACCTTGTTCTATGACCGATATGCTACTGGCCATGTGGTCGAGCTGGAAGAGAAGGAAAAAAAAATCCACCCACAACACCAATGATACATGCCCTTTCATGCTTGTAATCGTTTTTTTTTCCCTTCTTGTTTTTGTATTATTGTGTCTGGAAAAATAATGCGTCCAATATTTTAAGGTGGGGGAGTACGGAATGAGATCTTCCAATTCTCGAGTTGTGTTTTTTAAACATTCATGCCTTTTGTTATGGACATTCGGTAATAATTTCATGCATTATTTATTGGGAATGTTAGTTGGAGTCTGCGCAGTGACGCACTGGCTCTGTTGGCCATTCGCCGTTATAAATACAGAAACAGAACATTAATGCCTGATAAGCGAGATATGTAGAACACGGGATACGGAAAAAGAAGAAGCGTGGAAAAAAGAGAGAGAGAGAGAAGAAATGATGAAACGGCGGGATGGAGAGTTATGGAAAAAAGGAGAAGAAAATGGAAAAAAAAATTAAGAGGTAAAGAAAAAAAAAAGAAAGAAAGAAAGAAAGCGGCAATTCACAGGCGAATTTTAAGAATTACATGTTGAACAGATGAATAAAATTACATGTTGGGCTCGCGTATTAGTTTTCTTTCACAGCGCGAAGACTATATGCAAAAGTAATGATAATAATAGTGGAAATTTATTGGAGTGTTTGGAGTGTGAAAGAAATAGATACTAAGAAAAAAAAAAAGAAAAACTTTTTTCCTTTACTTCGATACCATCCGACTTCTACCCTGGGGTGGAAAGAAGCCAAAAGAAATTAAGCAGAATACGTTCATTTAAATAGAAAAAAAAAAGAAAAACACACAGGAGGAACCATAACTGCTTTGTATGGTAGTGTATTTATTCTAATACAAGTTAGAGAAAAAAAATAAATCCTTTTTTTTCTTTAAGCATTGGAATACAGTGCTTTGCGCAATGAAATATTTGATGACAACAGATATGGGGGAGGGGAATAAGAGGGAATTAATAAAGGGTGAATGAAAAGTCTGAATTGAAATCATTCAAGGAATTATTATCTTTTTTCTTAAGCATAATTTTTTAAAAATTATATAAGATTTGATATGTGACATACATTTCAATCTAAATGAATGTAGGAAATAATCCTGAATAAAAAGAAAGACATAAAGACAAGAAATCTGACGGAGTTCAAACCTGCTCCTTAGAAATCAGTCAAAAGTTAAAAATGAAAAACACTTTTAAAATCCCGAGAGAATAGATTTTGAGACCAAATTTTTTTTTTATATAATTCCAGAATCATTGCTTTGACTGCATTAATATTCTATACCTTTTCTTAATTCAAACTACTCATATTCCAGATAAGATTCTTTTCTATATATATATATACGAGCTGTGCCCCGCGGTGTCACCCGCGTTAAATTCGGCCCTTCTCGGTAATGTTCGGTTCTCGTCGTGCGGCCAAGCCGCACCCGTTGGTTACGTTTATGTTTACTGCTCCGCTCCTATTGGTCGTAGCCTGATGTTATATAGCCTATAATCTTCCTCAATAAACGGGCTATCTAACGCAAAAAAAAAAAAAAATAATTTTTCAAATCGGACTGGTAGTTGCTGAGATTAGCGCGTTCAAACATACAAACTCTTCAGCTTTATATATATTTATATAAATCTCTATCTAGGTGCTGTTTAACTTATCCATTTGAACTAATTGAAAGGACACCGACACATAGTTAAAAAGATAAAAAAATTTTAATATTTTAAATTTTTTTTGTAACACATTAAAAATGAATATAGGACCTAGTTTCGCTTTTTCAACAGTTGAAAATGCCCTGTTGAAAAGGCGAAACCCGGTCCTGTATCCATTTTTAATGTGTTAAAATTTCTTTAATCTTTTTAACTGTGTGTCGGATCCTTTCATTTATAATCTATCTCTCTCTCTCTACCTCTTTTTAATAAGTATATCTCAGATTTGAAATTGATGCAACAGTGCTTTCACTCAAAGAATAATTCATTCCATTTTTATTAATTGTTTTAATAATAATTTTTATTAAAATTAATTTACAATTATAATGAAGTATAAAAATCAACAAAACTTTCCTTAATTTGGGGCTTAAAAAAACAAATGAATTTAATTGTCCAATGCCGTAAGAAAGATTTTTTTTTAACTCAATTCAAAGAAGAAACGAATTAAATTTTAATCCCTGAAATAATTTAAATAATTTTAAAAATTAGCCACAACGGAAGTTAGATGATTAAAAAAAATTAATAATTTTTATTTACATTTTTGTATAAGGTGTAATTTAATAAGTCTTGCAATGGCAAATAATGAAAGAAATCATCATGTATGTTTACCAAATGCCAAACTAAACGTTATACACAGAAAGAAAATAAATTTCGTCAAAGAAAGGAGCTGTACCTTTTCATGCTGATGTCATAACAAGATGTGTGCTTTAAAAAAAAAAAAAGGAAAAAGAAAGCTTAGAAAGAATTTAAAGATTGTAAATTTTTCTATTATATTTATCGAAATGCTGTTGCCAGTTCTCAAATTTGAATTTTTGAAAAGAATAAATCAGACAAAGTCTCAAGACTTTAAAAATATCTTTCGGTAAACTGAATTTCTGAAATTGTCCGGGAGGAGCCGTTCAGCTTTTGATCTTTCAACATTTCTTTAGATAAGAGGGAGAGGAATGTGTAAGTTAAATAGAGGAATGTGGTTAAGAAGAACCGACCAGTGGTTTAGAAGAGTATTGGGGGATGGGGCGGTGAGGATATTTAGAGTACAATTTCTTTTAAAAAATTAACTAAAAAAACAAGGAAAAGAAATAAAGTGCTTTTCATTTTGACTATTTTTTTTTTTCTTTTTTTTTTTTAATTTTCTTACATGAAATCGAAATGTTGAACATATCGAAACCGACGGGGTTTTGAAATTGCCGACCTGACGACAATAATAGCTTGGTATCCTTGTTGCCCTTGAAAACCTTGTTGCGTCTGGCAGCGAGCGAGGCATTCTATTTGAGCAAAAGATGCCCTTCTGACAGTCAATTGAGAAACATTTGAAGACGCGAGGGAGAAGAGGGCGGTGGGAAGGAAGGACGGGACCCAAGCTTAGCTACAGGCGCATCAACGCGGAGAACGGAAGTTGAAAATTGACTTGAAAACAAAAGCATATACTTGCTGTTCGAAAATTACAAGTGCTGAACCCCGTCATTAGATAAACGAGGGAGAGAGAAGAATAAGAATAGACAAGGCACGAAGAAGGATAAAATAAATATACCTATCGTCCCGACTCGGGAATGGAGATTTTTCGTTAATGCTAAATTAATGCATGCAGCTCCAGAAGATGATCCTCACTTGAGATTGCTCAATATAAATTTATAAGAATTAAATCTTAGGATTTAGGAACCGAAATAGAAAAATAAAATTATTTATTTTCACTTAAAAGAGAAACGGTGTTGTTTAAGAGGATTTTTCTTAAGATGATATGTGAATTATTGAAACAGAGTTTGAATCCAGATTAGGTATTGTTGTTTATCATTCCTGTGTGTCTCATTTTTTTTTAAACCTTTTAGTTGGTAATGATTAAATTAAAAAAAAAAAAAGGAAAATAAAGTTAAAAAACTTTAATTGAACAATATTTCAAAAGCTTATAATTAATTTCATATCTTAAAACTCGTTAAGATTCTAAAAATTATTTATACACTGAAGTAAAAAACATATAAAGATTGGAAAAAATAAACTAAATAAAAATGAAAAATAAAAATCCATTTTAAGGAGAGGCATAAGTCAGTCTGGACGATTTGGAAGTTCACATTGTTCTCTAAGTTTTAAAAAATACAATGAAAAATCTGAAAATTTAAAATATGACACTTTAAATATGAATGAATCATATTCTTCGATTCTTCATTTGTATACGATAGCTGAATTAATTACATTTAAGCTCAAAACCAGCTAATTTTTCGAGAGAATTATGGTTTTCGAGTTTCGGTTTATGGTTTTTATTTTTTTTAAATTAAAGGAATTCAAAGTAAAGGAAATCTTGAATTCAGGGAATAGATTTTTTCTTTATTTAATCATAGAATCAGAAATGGAGCTTTTTTTAAGCTAAAATAATTTAATAGAATGCAAACTCTTTCAAAAATCAGCATATTTTGAGCTTAAATGTAATTAATTCAGTTATCATATATAAATAAAAAATAGGAGAATATGATTCATTCGTATTTAAACTATCATATTTGAAATTTTCAGATTTTTAGTTCTATTTTTTATCAGTAAAATAAACCAAAGAACGCACATAACTAAACAAAATAAAACACAAATTCACTGAGCTATTGTTTATCACTTACAGAACAATTTGAACTTAACTTCCGAATCGTCCCAACTGACTTCCGCCTCACCTTAATGAAGACACCGAAAGCTAAATATCCAATGTAGCTGAATTAAAAACATTAATAGTAATAAGCATAAGTACTCAGATGAAAGTGATCTGTAAAGCGAAGGCTTGCAAAACGAAACGTAACAAAAGCTGCTTCTGTTACAAAACGAAAGGTAACAAAAGCTGCTTCTATTACAAAACTGTGTTGTCTCAGTGCTGATTACTGATAATAAATTTCTCATCAATTTTGAACAAGCTTAATGTGCAAGAAGGGATTGAGCCACAAAGAGTCTCCCTAATCTCCCTAATCCGCCAGTAATTGTGATAATAAAAATCTATATTGATGACTGAAGCAATAAATAAAGGACCTTATTACGTAACGTGTATGCTGTTTTCAAGGCAATACAAAATATACAAATTAACTTCACATTATCTTCGTGTTAGCTGCTATTTATTTAAATTACGTGAAATCACTCTTAGCACATTTTAAAAGAAAAAAATAAAATAAAATTGAACTTGAAGTATCCTTATTATGTTAACATTGTTCTTTTTAACTTTAACTTCAAAGTCTTTACAAACTAAATAATATTCCTTATTTAACGTAAGATTTATTGGCCAAAATTCAAACAAACAAACAAATTTAAATAAGGAAATTAAACGCAGCACTTGAATAAGAAGTGAAATTGCCTTTCTGATTGGATTATGGGAAGGAATTGGGAACGGCCGTTTCGTCCTTCTACGGACTCATCAGCCCAATCCTCGCCTTCCCTTAACAGAATCAGAAAGGCAAGATCTTGTTAGTAAAAGCCACGGCCAACCTGGCCATGACCCCACCAACAACAAAAGGCAATAACATAAATTCCTGCAAACAAATTTACCTTTTTATTATCTGATTACGTATATAATGATTTTATTTTTTGTATTGTGAATTTTGCAAGCTTCTGCAAACTTGTTTTTTAAAAGCACTTAAATCATCTAGGTTTTTTTTTTTTAATTTTTTTTTGAGCTTTTTATTGCTAATTTTGAATTCTTCAATTGCTTTAATAAACAAATAAATAAATTGAAAAACAGATCCTCGAAAAATCCCATGAAATGAGCCATTTTGAATTCACATTCGTTGTAAATCTGCCTGAACATGATGCTGATCAGTTTATTTAATTCTAAAAATGTTTTCGACAATTAGTTGAACACTAAGTTTGGAATTCAAACACAGAATATTAAGGAATAATTAAAAACAAAAACTATAAATAATTAAAAAAAAATATTAACAGAATGTTAACAAAATAATATTAAC
>JAFIDM010000005.1:51285809-51313483 GCA_023159025.1 Thereuonema tuberculata
ATAATTAAAAAAAAATATTAACAGAATGTTAACAAAATAATATTAACAGAATGTTAACAAAATAATATTAACAGAATATTAAGGAATAATTAAAAACAAAAACTATAAGCAATTAAAAACAAAAACTATAAATAATTAAAAAAAAAAAACCTATAGAATTTTTAAAAAAAATTAAGACAAAAAGATCATTAGTCTTGAAATTAAAAAAAAAAAATCTGAATTTCAACTAAACAAAAAATAAAAACATAATTAATTTTTTTATTTAGTTGAAATGGTAATAATCGAATATGGACCCTTTAAAACTGAGCACAGTGGAAAGACATTACTTTCATAACCAGCTGTTTCGCTCGTTTCCAATTCCCGCGGTAACTCTTAGGGACCATGTTTTGGCCGGAGAATAAATTTACTTTTATTGTACTGTTATTATTATTTTTTTTGCAGGTACCGACGCCACACCCTTCCACAGTCCATTGAGGCAGAAGGTCGCCCCCGTATTCGCCTCCTCGTCCACCTCCTCCTCTGCTAACATGCACGCAGGAATTTGACTTCTATCATCAATAAATCCGATGAAGGTCCTTCGGGATTCTTCACTGACATGGGCTCTTTTGTTAAAAGGCAGCGCCAACCGCAAGTCTACGTCTGCAAAACAACTTATGCTCGAATCGTTTGCTACTTCTCTTCTCCCTCGGCCTTGGAACATGATAAACTGACCGACACCGAAACACCGCCGACAACCTAAATCCTGACTCCTGCTGCATAACTTCGTAACTCCTTCAAAGCGACGTAAAAATCAGAACCCAGGTGGTTTTCGAAGCTCTTTGTCCATTCAGAGAAATACAAGGAAAATGAAGGGTTGAAGTTAATTTTCTTAAGACATTGGTTATTTGGTATCAATAATTTCAAATCTTTAATGGCTTCATAAAGGGACATTACTGAATTTATACTGTTCCAGTGTTTCAACTTCTCGACTAACCAGAGTAAGAGTAATTGCTTGAACTAAAAATTATTTAATTTAATAAATGCAAAGTCTACCGTGAATCTAACAGCGTAAGTAAGTTGCTTACTACAGTAATGTGAATTGTAGACTTATACAACGTGTTTATAAAGTTTGAACTTAAATTAGAACAATATAGTTGCACTGTAAATCATGCATTGTATCAAGGCAAATATTAACATAATAATAATAATAATAATAATAATAATAATAATAATAATACACCCATGTAGGACACGAGCTCCAGAAGCAGTGGAGGCAGGACCCAGTACATGTTGTACCCATCGTCCTGTCCACCACTGGTCTGGTGCCTCACACATTGCACCACAGCCTCAGCACACTAGGACTTCACAAAAACACTTATGCACAACTGTAGAAGGCTGTGGTACTCAACACAACAAGCATAGTTAGGAAATTTATGGACACAACCATCCTTAACCATTCTTACACACTTGTTTACACTTGGCATTATGTGCTTTGGTCCTTGACCCGCCATTTTGTCTTTGCTTGAGAAACCCAAGGTTGAATCTTTTACATAATAATAATATTCTATCATTATTGGAACTTGGAAAATTTATGGTGCTTAATGTATTATAACTTAAAATTTAAGAGCAATCAACTTGGCATCTTAAAACTATTAAGTTCTTTCGGTTTTTTTACGTATGTTGGCTCTAGTAACACTTAGGAGTCTTGAACGTCATTCGACACCATTTGTTACATTGTACTGTGACAGCTGTCATATCAGCGTGCATTGAAAACGAAAACTGATCAAAAGTGGTGAATTTTGTGTCGCCAATTTAATATTGAAAATGGAAGAAAACAAGCATGCAAGACCGTAAATTTCTTTCCAGGCAAAAACTGTTACAGCTTGGCTGAGAAGTTCTCATCCGCCGTATTCACCAGACATTGCACTTTCGGATTCCCATCAGTATTTCGGTCTTTACAAAATTCTCTTAATGGAAAAAATTCAATTCTCTCGAAGACACCAAAGGTATCTGGAACATTTTTTTGCTTAAAATGTTTTGGGAAGATGGAATTATGAAGTTGCCTGAAAGATGGCAGAAGGTAGTGGACAAACCGTTGAAGACGATGTTCATTAAAATTATTGAGGACAATGAAAAATGTGTCTTTTTTTTTTACTTAAAAACTTAAGGAACTTTTTGGCCAACCCAATAAATCAACCCAACAAGCGTTACATAATATGAATTCTAATTTCTGACTAAAAATAAATGAAGAACTTTAAATGTGACAATTACTGACATTTCGAAGAGCGGATTGATCAATTGAGAAAGCTATGTTATTTAAAAAAAAAAGTGTGTGTTAGTGCCTACGTCCGCAACAAGTGAAGTTCGCACGCGGGTTGCCAGGCAACAGGAGTACTGTTGCACGGTCAACTCAGACCGCTAAAATGGAAATTCGCGGGTGCGCTGCCAGGCAACGAGAATGTGGTCAACTGAACTGAGCAAATTTCCGACTATTACAAATGGACTTCAATACTGTATTGCATGTATGGTTTAGAATTTAATTTATTTTTAGTTGTAGTTTTAAGTTTCAATTTTTAGTTTACTTGCTGTAATTTGGTTTTTGTAATATATACGAGGCTTCCGAAGCGAAGCCACGGGTAGCTGTCTGGTTTTAATTAAAAAAAATAATAAACAAACACACTGTGATGCATTTTTGTACATCGTGGACTTGACAAACGCTATCTGCATAAATGGAAAAAAATCTGACTTATTTCTTAAATATCTATTTAATCATCGTGGTAATGCATCATAAAAATACCGGTTTCTCCTCCTTCAGACTAGAAATAATTTCGACAAAATATAGATCGATGCAAATTTCCCATATATTTGCATCACTTAGAATGCTAATGATGATATCGCTACAAAAAAATGTGAATGACTTATGCAAAAATACCAAGAACGATGACTTTCAATCAAATTCATTTTTAACTTTAAAAAAATAAATAAATTATGACAGAAATTTCCACTTTCCATAGTAACATAATGGCTTTAATAGTGGAAAAAAGAAGGATGAAATTAAGAGTACTTAATAAGATAATACTTAAGAGTTACTTATCACTAAATTAAGGAAGAATTTTAGGATAATAAAGCTTCAATCTTTAAAACTTTCATGCTTATTTTTGGTGTCTTTTTTCACTATTTTTCCTTCCAAATGGCAAGGCCTAAAATTGATAAAAATCGAGTTAAAAAACGTACTTAAGTTTCTTGACATGCACGAAATCATCACTGCAAAGACTAGAAAAGGATACTTCAAGGATCCAACTTTGGTCCGTTGATTTTTCTTGAGGTATAAAAATGATGCCGACGAGAATTAAACAAGTGCTTATAGATTTGATTTTTTTTAATCATCAAACTTACCTGGTTTGCAGATGAAATCAGGTGGATTCGGCGACTGATTATTACCATCGCCGATATTAACCCACTGGACTTTAATTTCGCAGTCAACGTTAAAAAACCGGCGAATGTTAATCCACTCGCTTTCCCAAAGCAGGATTAATCTGTCAAAAGAAAGAAAAAAATAATAAGAAACTAAGTTTATTACAAAAATTTCCAAGTAAAGCTAATGATAAAAAGTTAACATTTTTATATCCATTTATGCAAAAATAATTGATTTACGAGTATGCCCTTAATACCGGTACTGTAATATTTTTTTTCTCTGACGTATCTCATAGAAGCCTTACGATAACATAAATTTGTATGATCCCATTCATACCATTTACGTTGACCATTGATAATTCTATATCGCCATTAATAATTGTTATGACAATGATGAAGTAAATGGTAAATTCTGTTTTGGGGAGTAAACTGAACCTCAAAAGTAGACATTATTTTTGATTTCACCATTAGCAAGTTGACAAGAGTTCAAAAACTATCAATTCTCAGAAATCACTATTGCTAACAATCTGAGTTAAAGTAAAGAGAGTTAAAAATAATCCTTAAATAGAATAATAGCGTTATCTTCAGAGTAGAGACTTAAACCTTTTAAATTATTCAGCTGACGAGTGATAAACAGGAGAAATTAGCGATACTTTAAAACCTAAAAGGAAAAACTCAAATTTACATAAGTGGTGAATGATTTTGCACACTTTTTTGCACTTGGCAATATGGTCCTTGACCCGCCATGCTGTCTTTGCTGGGGAAACCCAAGGTTTGAAACTTTTATATAATAATAATAATAATAATAATAATAATAATAATAATAATAATAATAACCAAAGAGCACAACACTCCTCACTCCACTCAGCCATTGTCAAGGCTGACACACACTTCACACCCCTGGACCTCGCAAACCCTTCTCTAACACTCACCACTCCCGACACCCACACACAGCAGCTGCGTGAATCATGGGCTCGTAAGGAACTCCATGGCAGACATCGCCACGAACTTAGCCAACCTCATGTCGACATGGAAGCGTCGAGCAGAAGGGTGATGAGTGGTGAGCTGTTTGGGGAGACCGAAGGGTTCATGATTGCGATACAGGACCAAGTCATTCCCACACTCAACTACAAGAAACACATTCTACACGACGCAAACACACACGACGACAGATGCAGGAAATGCCCCACTACACATGAGACGATCGACCACATAATATCAGGCTGTCCCCTTCTGTCCCAAACAGACTACCTCCACCGACACAATCAGGTAGCATCGATCGTTCATCAACAGCTAGCACACAAACACTCACTTATTAAGAACACGGTCCCATACTACAAGTACACACCACAAAGCGTACTAGAGTCACCCTCACATAAGCTGTACTGGGACCGTCCCATTCACACAGACAAAACTATACATCACAACAGACCTGACATTACACTTGTTGATAAGGTCAACAAACAGACCTATCTCATTGATATTGCAGTTCCCATCAGCAAGAACATGCAGAAAACTCACGCTGACAAGATAAGTAAATACACAGACCTAGCACACGAGCTCCAGAAGCAGTGGAGGCAGGACCGAGTACGTGTTGTACCCATCATCCTGTCCGCTACTGGTCTGGTGCCTCACACATTGCACCACAGCCTCAACACACTAGGACTTCATAAAAACACTTATGCACAACTCCAGAAGGCTGTGGTACTCAACACAACACGCATAGTTCGGAAATTTATGGACACAACCCTAACTATTCTTCCAGCTTTTTTTGTTTTGTTTTATACACTTGGCAATATGTGCTTTGGTCCTTGACCCGCCATATTGTCTTAGCTGGGGAAACCCATGGTTTGAAACTTTTTCGTGATAATAATAATAATAATAATAAAATAATAATAATAATAAAATAATAATAATAATAACAATAATAATAATAATAATAAAATCCCCCTCAAGGACACTCCCTTGTCGTGGGGAGGGGGCTTGTGTGCTCTAATGATGTTGGGAGCTATGCTGGCGGTAGTGTATTCTACCAGAAGGGCCACCCAAGCCAGACAGGTCTCAAATGAAGAGTCAGACTAAGTGTGTCCACCAACCCAACAAACATGGTGAGACAAAAGAAAACAAATCCTATTCCGGATCGGTCGTCGCCCGGGTCAACAAGGGCCGCGTCAGATGTTAGAGTCCCTGGGCATCTGTCGACAAATGGGTTACAGGACTCAGCTGCTATGGTTAGGCAACCAGGGCCAAGCACTGCAGGTCTACTGGAAGAAAAACAACTGAAGCGGAAAAAATATACTGTGTCTGAAAATCGTGCTATTATGGTTTGCTATTACAACTCAGAACCAGAAAAACGTGGTTATTTAAAAAGAATGTTTGAACTTTGGAAAGCAAAATACCCGGATTCAACTATTACAGAACAAAGACTCGCAGACCAAAGGCGTTTTGTAATGCGAAATAAAGTGTTTAGTGATGTAGAATTAGAAGAAATTCAAGAAATTTGTAAAAGTAAAAAAGTAGAGTCAACTGTTGAAACAACTGAAGGCAGTTTTGAGGAGACTAGTGGCATGCACGAAACACAAATGCTGTATGATGAAAATATTCAAATTGAAGAAGAAAGAACTACTGAACCACCACTGACACAAATCAACATAGAAATCACTGATGATTTGAATCCACGGCAACAACAGTTAAAAGAAAAAATAATGACACATGCACAAGCATGTACAGAAAGACAAAGATTACCAACCTTAAAAGTGGTGTCAAAAAAAGACCTTGCACCAATCATGAAAGATGTGAATATGGCATTAGCAACAGTTCCAATTTTATCTTTGGAGCAAACCAATCAGCTTGCTTACAGCACAGCTGTAATTGTCACAGAAGAACTGGGTATTCAAAAAAACAAGCCAAATGGACCAGCAAAATCAACACCAAAATGGAAAATTAGACTGGAATTAAAGATAAAAAAATTACGCTCTGATGCAAGCAATTTGAAGAATATGAAAGAACAAAAATTGAAGAATGCAAAAATCAAAAAGGAATTAATAAAGAAATACTGGCTCAATACAAGAAAAGTTGATGAAGCACTAGAAATTGTAAAACAGCAGATAACAGCAACAGCCAGAAAAATAGAACGTTATGATGCACGAATTGTTCAATTTCGACAAAACCAGCTTTTTCAATTAGACCAAAGACGATTCTACCAAAGCATTAACTGCCTTAACCAGCCAAAATGTAAAAAACCTGATAAGAATGAAACAAATCAGTTTTGGAAAGATCTGTGGGAAAATGAAAAACATTTTAAGCAAAATGCTGGATGGATAAAAGACTTTGAAAATGATTTTTGTGAAAATCAAATGCAAGATCTTTTTATTACTACAGAAATGATTAAAAAGCGAGTAAAAAAAGTCAAAAACTGGACATCACCTGGTAATGACCAATTGCATGGCTTCTGGCTCAAATATCTGACTAGTCTACACCCGATCATAGCCAAGCAATTTAACGAAATTTTACAAAGTGGAAATATAAGTGAATGGTTAACAACTGGCAAAACTTATCTTATCCAGAAAGATCCAGCAAAAGGTGCGACACCTGGAAACTATAGGCCTATAACATGCTTGCCAACATTATTTAAATTGTTAACTGGTATCATTGGTGATAATATTCAAGACTTTTTGGAGGCAAATAATATCCTGCCTGTAGAACAGAAAGGAAATAAACGAAATAGCAGAGGTACAAAAGATCAACTTCTAATTGATAAAATGATACTAGAAAATTGCAAGAAACGAAAAACAAACTTACATATGGTCTGGATTGACTACAAAAAGGCATTTGATTCATTGCCTCACAACTGGATCATAAAGTGTTTGGAAACAATAGGAATAAGTAAAAACATTACAGTATTTGTTAAAAAAACAATGAGGAAGTGGAAGACACAACTAACTGTTGGAAATGAAGAATATGGACTAGTTAACATCAAAAGGGGAATTTTTCAAGGTGATTCATTATCACCACTATTGTTCATCATTGCCATGATCCCCGTTTCAATGATTTTAAAGAAAACAAACCTTGGCTATCAAACTTCCAAAAATTCAACAAAAATTTCACACTTACTTTATATGGATGATTTGAAGCTTTATGGAAAATCAGACGCTGAAATCCAATCACTTGTTAACACTGTCCGCATCTTTAGCACTGATATCTCTACGGAATTTGGACTAGAAAAATGTGCAAGTGTGGCATTAAAAAGAGGAAAGATTTTGCACAGTGATGGAATTGAAATGCCAAATGGTCAAAATATTAGAAACAATAATGATAAAGCTTACAAATACCTTGGCATTTTGCAAATGGATAATATCAAGCATGGCCAAGTTAAGAATATCATCAGTAAAGAATACGTACAAAGGGTCCGAAAGCTATTAAAAGCAAAATTAAATGGTGGGAATACTATCAAGGCCATCAACACTTGGGCAATACCAGTTATAAGATACACTGCTGGTATCATCAACTGGACTCAAGCTGAATTGGACCTTTTGGACAGAAAAACAAGAAAATTAATGACAATTCATCATTCGTTGCATCCGCGCAGTGACATTGATAGATTATACCTACCCCGTCAAACTGGAGGTAGAGGATTACTGCAAGTTAAACAAACAGTAGAAGAAGAAAAACATGCACTGGCAGATTATGTTCAAAGCAGTCAAGAACAAATGCTTATTGCAGTTACAAAACAAAATTTACTAAAAGTAAATAAAACAAAACAAGATTATCGACAAAATGTAATTAAAACAAGGATAGAAAGCTGGCAAGATAAAAAATTACATGGCCAATTTCTTAAAAACATCAAAGGAAAAGTAGATATGGATAAGACCTGGTATTGGCTTACGAATGGAACATTAAAAAAAGAAACAGAGGGCTTAATTCTAGCTGCTCAAGAACAAGCTTTACGAACAAATGCAATTAAAGCAAAAGTTGAAAAATCGTCAATGGACTCAAAGTGCAGATTGTGCAAAGAATCTGATGAAACAGTGGATCATATTCTCAGCTCATGTGGAAAAATTGCACAGACGGACTATAAGACGCGGCATAATGCAGTTGCAAAGATGATTCACTGGAACATCTGCAAAAATTATCACATTGCAACAACAAACAACTGGTGGGAACATACAGTAAACAATGTGATTGAAAATGATATCGTGAAAATACTGTGGGATTTCAGAATTCAAACAGATAAGATCTTAGCACACAATACGCCAGATTTGACAGTGATAGAAAAGAAACAGATATGGCTAATTGATATAGCCATACCTGGTGATAGTAGAGTGGAAGAAAAAGAACTGGAAAAAATCACACGGTATCAAGACCTAAAAATCGAGGTTCAACGATTATGGCACAAGCCGGCAGTGGTGGTTCCAGTGGTTATCGGCACACTGGGTGCTATACCAAAAAACCTTGGTAAGCACTTACAAGATCTAAATATTGACAAAATCTCCATCGGTCAACTCCAAAAAGCCGCACTGCTTGGATCAGCACATATTTTGCGCCGATACATTACGACATCCTAGATTCTTGGGAAGAATTCGATGCGTTTGAAGGCCAACACCAGCTAAAAAGAACTGGCAGCTGTGATACACATTGTTTTGTAGTGTCCTGTATAATAAAATAATAATAATAATAAAAAACTGTATCTGAAGTAAAGTATCTTGGATAGAAACTCACAAAACACAAGGACCATTTCATGCATGGAAAGAAAATTCACAGAATGTTCCTACTTATTGAAGTGAAGGAAATTTGGTAGGTGTTTTAATTTAGATAAATTATTTTGAGCAATAAGGCTTAACTGGAAACGAGTAGGAAAAATGAAAATGGCTTGAAAATAAAGAGGGAGTCACTCGTAAAGGATCTTTTTCAATGATAAAATCTACATAGTGAGAACATATACTTGCTCCACCGTAGGCAGAAAGTCTACATCCTTTTTTAAAAGTTTAGTAAACTTGAGTATACAGAACTGTAGAGTTGACTGCATGAAATTAACGAATCCGCGAAAGATGCTTCTGTGGATTAGAGCACCAATTTCTTGTCTTCAAATCTATACAATATCAGCAGGACTAATAATTTCCAAAAAGTGTTTAGCTCTGACAACATTAAGTTGACAGTAAGAAGTGTGCTTAGTCAACATCTCAAAACTGTCACCATAAAAATAAAATTCAATGTTTGTCGGACTACTCTTGCGAAGAAAAAAAAAGTTTTGAATCAATAATTAATCTAGAGGAATTTAAGTGGGTCATCAAGCTTTTATCAGATAAATGGTGTAGAGTACTAAAGTTTCCAAATTTATTATAGACAACTGCTAGGATCGATTATAGGGAAAACGAGCCAAAAACATAAGAATACTCAGAATAACATAGGATACTATAAAAATATGAGAATTGGTAAAGGAATCTCTAAGACTTTACAATAGTCGTTAGGTCATTCTAACATGACCTCTTACTATCTTAGAGCAAAACCTGAACGAAAACTCAACAGTAACGAATTTGAAAAACCTATTTTCCATGATCTCCGAGAAAACGTATAGAAAGTGACATGAGAGAATAGGACAGTTTCAAGTTAAATCAACTGCTATTAAGGATCTATGTGATAATAGTAGTTGATTCAACATCTATAACTAATAAAAGGCTAACAAGGAGAGGTCACGTGTTGTACGAAACCGAAATTCATGCCCTTTTGGGAGATGAAAGTATTTCAAAAATATACCAGGTATTAGCGTTTTGGAGTATTTAAAAATTTAAACACATTAAAAAATTAAACACATTCCTTTCCCCACCTTTTTTAATATAATGGTATATTACTATATTTTATATTAATATAATCCGCCAAGGCAACACATCCTTCCGTGCATATAAACAATTAGGCGGCATATAAACAACTACTTATAACTAAACTACTATTTGTAACTAAAATATATACAACTATTTCTGAATTATATATACATAATTCTTACATATTATAATCATTATGTAATATAGGAAGCGTGGTTTTTAAAAGTTCTATTTTGTTTGATCTTCATCTGTCAGATGCTCTTGTTTTAGCTTTTTTTGATAGTTACAGTCTTATAATTTAAGTTAAAAAACGGATGTGAAGCACAAAAGTTATTCAGTTTCTGTATAGAAATATTTTTACTAATTCTCTGTAAAATTATATATGTTTGCTTGCTTTCACAAGAGAAGTGAAATCACGGGGGTGGGGGGGATAAAAAAATCAAATTTGAGATGTTGAGTATTGCTCCTACGAGGACTTCGCTTGCACAACACCAGTTAATATTTTACAATGCCATTTACATAATTATTCAGATACATTTTTTAACTAAGAACATTATGATTTAATTTTACAGTTTTCCTCATATTTATTTGCATTTACATTTTTGTACACACCCAACAGCTTACAGCATTTTAACTAATAATAGTAAAAAAAAAATATACAGGCTCAAGAACTTTTTTGGAAAATGGATATTCGAAAAAACTTTTAACATTATCTTCTCATTACACAGTCATACATAAGGTAAGTCAGAAGTAAATTCCAAGTTCACTGATGGCATCATTAAAAGAGAATGTATATATTTTTTTTCCCTTTTCACCCCTTAGTAGTGCAAATCTCAAATCACGGAAGTAATATGTTTTTTGAAGTCACATTAAAACATCCATGACACAGGATGTAATTACACTCCATTTTTCACTTAAGCACAAATGAAAATTTCACGCTGATGTATGTATTTAGAAGAAAAGCCCTACAATATAAATGAGTAAGGATTCCCGTAAGAAAATTTAAAGAAAGAAAGAAAAAAAATAATAATAAAGATCTTTCAGCTCATTTCGTTTCTTCTTCTTTTTTCATTTTTTTTTTCTTCATTCGCCTCCTCCTCCTTCGCAGAGAGGTCAAGAAAAATTATGGCGATGAATACCTCCGTCTTCTTTATTATCTTTTCATTCTGAATCGTGTCATCAACTACTTACACAATTTGCTCTTCTTTCTTGTACCTTGCAGGTATTAAGTTTAATGTTGTTGCTAATGCGATATTTCACCCCAACACGTTCCCTCGTGCAGCTTAACCTTCCAAGATCTTTTCCCTCCCTCCTCTTTTTTTTCGAAGGGGGTGTGGGGGGATGAGATGGAGAAAAAGAACTTCAACAGTTGCGCGCGATTTCCATAGCTGCATTTTCATCCTCGGCTTCTCATTGTTACCAATGTCAAGACTGGCGGGTAATTTAGAGTTACAAGAATACTGTGTCTGATCAACATTATCCTCAGCTTTTTTTTCGGGCTACGAGACTTATTGTAAGTCAGCACATTAAAAAAAAAGGGGGAGGCGGGGGGCGGGGGGATAGGGAACGGGGAAACGGAGAGAGAGATGAAGCAGAAGACGGCGGCGGGGGCGAACGAAAGAATCGACCTCTTGGTGTACAAGACCCGAAAAAGCTGCATCCCGCCACCCAAATGTTCGCCAGAGCATCTACATTTTCCGACGGAAGAAAGAGAGGAAGAATGGAAAGAAAGAAACTCAACTACAGAACTCAATTTCATTTCGCAAGCTAGGCTATCTTAGATCCTTTCAACACTACGTTTACTCTTAATGGTGCAAGTTACTTCGTCCCGCTATTATTAACACTGAGAACCCAACACAAGCTAAAGCCAAAGACTTGGCACTTCCTTACAACTCATTATATTTCACAAGAACAGTAAATATATGATCACAAATCTCTACTTACTTTATTTATTCTGTCTTTTTTTTTTTTGGGGGGGGGGGGGAGTAATTCTCTTGTACTTTTGCTAATGCATGGAATCATTAGTAGACATCTCTCTCTGAGACCATTCAAGTTTTCTGCGAACAGATTGTTACTGTCTATCCGCTATCATCTTAAATAATCAAATTAATACCAAAGTATCCTCAGTGTAAAGAAATAAGTTTTCAGGTACACTGAAGAAATCCCATGGTTTTTCCTGATTGTTTTTTTTTTTAAATTGATTAATGCATATGAATTTAAAAAAGCTGCATATACTGGGAAACACAACAGCAGCCAAACTAATGATGGAATATCATTACAGAGATACATTGACTAAAACACTGCGAACCTTTATTCATACAGGGCCTCCTTTCTTACAAATAACAGCACGTATTCGAAGCGGCATTCTGTGAGATGCCTGAGGTTGTTTAGCTCTTTCAAAGACAGCCATTCCTGCGGTAAATATCACGCAATTCTGTGATCTTTGATAGAAGAGAACTTGGACGCTTTACAGCTATTATAGGATGGGTTCAGAGATTCTTGTGTTTCTCTCCAAACTTTCCGCCTGTGTAGCAAGACTCATGAAACCATGTCACTCTTCCACTGCTCTAATGTATATGCATATTATTCTGTGTTTAGCTGACTCAAGTTGCTTCCGAAGGGACAAACGATTTGAATGGTTTCTTCAACTCGCTGCGCATGGTCTGGGTCGAAATGTTAAAATGAGATGTCATTTGTGGCCCCACTGATAAACATGTTCTTTCAAAATAGTTTAAGAATACGACGGACAATCTAAAAGTTTGGCTTTCCGGCCAAATCATTACAATTTGGATGTGGAAGATCCATTTGTCTGTCAGTTGCTAACAACCTTCAACCTTCAAGATGTTATTTTTGAGAAGCCAGTATTTCTTTGTTTTGTTTAGCACCGATGTATTTGTTTTGTATGAGGCTTGTTTCGAATTCCGACAGGTCTTGAATTTTTCCCATTTTGATTGTAATAATTGTAACCGAATATGTGGTGCGTTATTTATAAGACTCACTGCAACCCACAAGAAGCCCAAGTGCATATATTCCATTTGCGTATATTCTTGTTTCTTGCCATAGGCTGTTTTATCATAAAGGTTCGTAATTTTTTGGCTTAGTGTGTGTATACAGAAATCTAGATACAACAATCTTATGTAGGTTGGTTTCATATTACCTAACTTCTAAATAGCTTCGGTAAGCTTTGAATGGCCCGTTTCTCAAAAGTTGAAGGCACTTTACGAATTGCAGTTTCTGAATAAATCTGTAGGTCTACTATCACATTTCGAATCACATAACCTATTCGATACAAAAATCTGTGCTCAGAAATCCTATTCTCCAAGATCTTGTAACTGTTCTGAAGATAAACATTAATTTCATACATTTGGTACATGTGCTACCAGCTAGACGAAGTTGTCGAACTATGCAGCAATATTTTGTTTTGTTTTGTTTTCAATAAAACTTCCAGCAAAAGAAGTATATTGTGATAAAATTATACAAATAGCACTTTGACATTGCATCTTTATAACAGACTCTGCTTGGATTTTTTTTTAAAGTTTTTGTAATTCTTAATATTTGTGTTCTCACTCTTTACTTCTTTTTTTATACATATTAAAACTTTCTCTGAAGATAATAAGATAGTAGAAGGTTTTTTTTTTATTCTTCTCTTTCTCTCTCGTTTTCAATTTTTTTTCTTCAAGGAAAAATGTAACAGAACTAAATATTGGATTCAGATGTTATTTCAACATTAGATTCTGAATCCACAAAACCTTAAAGCAGAGTTTAAGACCTCTGCAATTCCAAACTTTTTGCCGATCCTCATATTCCACTGTCCTACTGAAAGTATGTATAATTTAAAATAAATTAAACGATCAGGATACGCAATGTTTTCATTAAGAAAATTCGTTTGATACAAAAAACACTTTCAGTTCCACAAAGTTGTTGAGTGTTGATCAGAACAGAATGAAACAAGTTAAGCTGAAACCGAGTCTGTTTCATATCAAACAAGCTTTCTTTACTAAAATTATTTTTTATTAATGACTTTCAAATGTTATGTCAAATTCAAAAGGATTCTGATTAGTTAGCTGACCTCAGTGTCGTTATTTATTTTTCTTCGAAGTTCAAAGAGTTTGGAACTCTACTGAACTTTCTTCAATAGAACTACCCTCTATATTGCAAAATTCTAAAATAGAACAACATAGTTATTTACGACATATACTTTATAAAGCTGCTCGTGTACTTCAGATTGGGACCCCATGTTGTAAAGATTGAATTAAAAAAATAATAATATAGAAATTACGTAAGTAGTTACAAAAAGACAAAAAATCAAGCTATTACTTTGCTTTAATACAGAAAAATCAAACCTTTCCCAAACGCACAAAAAACCTTGAAACTAATTCAGTGGTAATTATCTGCAGAAAACGTGAAAAATTAAAGTTAAGAATTTGCAATGCTGTTGTCGCAATTAGTGACAAAAAGCTCCGAGATTAGATCAAACGGAGTGAAACAGAAACTGGAACCATAAATCGCTTCACTGTGAAGTGAAGTTTGGAAGGAAAATTCTTTCAATTTACAACTCCAGATTAGAATCAAAGCCAACATTCACTGATTAGATCTACACGTAGAATCGGCTTAATTCTTTTTTTTTTTCCTTCCCTTTTGAGACTTCCATTATTTCGTTTTGCTACTGTCCGAGTACTTACAACCTTCGATGAATGGACTTGTTGTGCAATGACCGCGTGATTAAATGTTGGCAGGCACAAAAAAAAATTAGGACAATTCAGGGGAGATTTCTCTCTGTACCTCCCCCATCCCTCTCTCTCTGTCTCTGGCATGGGGCAAGAAGAAACTAGTTTTTCTTTTTTTAGCCGGACTTAAAGATTGCCATTTGGTCGAATGAAAGGTTTTGCCGGGAAACCTTGATCTGTGGAATCAAATGGACCGAACTGATGCATGTTGCCTGCGTGCATTTGCAGCGAAAAGCCTCTTATCTGGCTTGGATGAGAAAATGGATGTGGCGAAACCACAGGTGTTTCCAGCCGACTAGTATTAATTGTCCTTGTGGGAGGAAAAGAGAAGGATAGAATAGAAGGAAACACGGAGAGAAACGTAACAGAGAGAAACATGGAAGAGAGGGTGGGAAAACGCGATAGTAAAAGAGGTGGGGAGGGGGAAGTTGAAAGAGCAAAGCAAAAGTTGTCTTTTTTTCTTTATTGCACAAAATAGCCGATAAGGGTGGAGTACACGGAGAGAGAGAGAGAGAGAGAAAGAGAGAGATAGATAGAGAAGGCCCCGATTACATCATAGTTTTAAAGAATTATTTCTGACAAACTTCATTTCTTCCAAAGTGTGTTCAACAAGCATATTTTTTTTTTGGCCATCTACGATATATGAATCTTAAGAATGAAAAGAATGTCAGAAAAAAGTCAATCTATTCTCAGCTGAGTTATTGTTTTCACAAATATCATTTAAAAAGAAACAGAAGTGTAGTAAGTTCTGCTCATCTCGATGAAGTTTTGGGATTTTTCAATAATGTTTTTAAACTTGTTGTTCCGGTGTTGATTAGGCGGCGGCCTACCTCGAGGCAGAGGCTTCGGAACCTGGGTTCGAATCCCGGTGTCGGCTTGGATGTTTCATAATTCTTTCTTTCCTGTATGTGTCTGCTTCTTCTCCTTATCCTCTTCCACTGTCTATGGCACTGAGCAATACTCAACAAGCTGAGAGTATACACGATAAATCCTTCAAGGATGAAAGAACTCGTGGGTGTTACTGAGGCCTCCTCAGCGCTACTGAGATCTTGGGGAGTTGGTGAAAATTCAGACTAAATAATAAAGTTTAAACTTAGCACTTATTAAATTTGATAAAATCGGATCAGTTTGAGCACAGTACAGATATTAAGTCAATTAATTTAAAGGCACGTATTAAACATTTTAAAAACAGCGGACAATTTCATGCAAAGATTTCGAAGCAAATAAATTACCTCGATAAACTTCAGAATTTCAATTTTAAATGAAAAGTCTCTTTTTTTTTGTAAATTAATTAGGAATAAAATCAGGAAAAGAAATACTATTTAGGAATTAACAATTCTAGTCCTCGACTGACTTTTTAACTAAAATAGTGTTTCGTTTATGCAGGTAGAATGAATATTTCAAAATGTTGTTTTTTTTTTTGGTTTTTTTTTTTTCAAACTACTGGATTTCTTTGAAAATTATGTTTTAGGAGGCTTTTAATGGCCATTTAATATTAAGTTAAAATATTTAGCTCTATTATTATCTCTATTATTATCTATAATTTTAAGTAACCAAATTAAATCAAGCTGAATTTAATTATGTGAATCAGTAATGAAAGTAATTGGATTATTTGTACAATGTCATGAGAATCGTTTAATATTATACTGTTAGCAAACCTATCAATATTTTTAGCAATCAGGTGACCTTGGATTCTGAGGTCATTTTCTCAGTCACATGACCTCTGATCGCGACCTTTTTTTTACTAACTACAAAAAGTTCATCTCAATGCGGAGAACAACTTTCATTCATTTTGGTCATCTAAAAGAAAGTTTAGAAGTTGACCTTAAGCCACGTGACTTCCGGTTGACCCACTTCGATGAAAAATAAAATGTAGCCATCCCCAATAGTATAACTAACATTTAACTTCTTATTTGTATTTCTGTATCTTATGGTTTAACATTTTTTTTTTTTATTTATATAGGTTTATACATATGAAATGATCTTACAATAGTAAAAACCTTTACCATAAACAGTGATTAAAAACTGAACTAATTAAAAAATTTCTTTTTTAATTAGCTTATTTCTTAATTACTGATAATCGTAAAGGCCATACTTTTTCTTTGTAGAAACGGTCCCACCAAAGTACAAGAAGACAGTAATTACGTGTGTTTGACATAAATTACGGTTTGGATTAACTCTGTAAAACTGCTAAATATCAAGTTTTAACCAATTTTACTTAATAAGATACTCATCAGCTTAAGGATGTTCATTCAGGAAGAAGGAGTTGCCTCAGCGTACTGACGGACAGACAAACCTAAGAAATAGCTTCTGCTTTGCTGTGAGCCATAAAACAATCATCAAAATCATAAAAGAAGTAGATAAGGACGTCTACCAATTAAATTTACTTTAATCAATCTACCAATAATTAATAACATTCATTTTATAATAATTATACTTATTTATATTTTACATATTTCTCAGAAAAGACAAACTTTTTCTCAAATATCCTTAAATTTCATGATGCAATTGAAATATATAGACAATCCTAGACATATCGTAACACTTGAAACTGATCCATCCCATGTAATCAAGAGAATTTTGAGAATAAAGTGATACGAGCAGTAATCAAATAAAAGAATTACACTAGCTTACAGACTCCCACCTAGAAAATGAGGTTAACTAATTATATGTGACTAGAAATAAATTTAATGAAAATATCACAGTCGTTAACATGCAATTTCAGTTGGTTTAAAGTAATGTATTTAATGTTACTTTTTTTTTAATTATTTTTGTATTAAAATAGGATAGCAATTATTTTAAGAGAAGATTTTATGTCCCGAAAAAAATTTGATTTTACAAATTTGGGGCAAGAAAAGAACCCCCTCCCCTTTTTATTCTGAATAGAAATGAAAAAGTGGAACCACCAAAATGAAGATCTTTCTGAAGTGAGACTGGGTAAGAGGCAATGGGATATATATCGTTTAGTCCATCGGATTAAATCGTACAGTGAAGAGTCAAAGCTTCTGTTTTGACTGTGACGTTTAGTGATCAGTTTTTCCTGACTTCCACTATCTTTATCACCCACCCCCTAACTGCCAGAGCCCACCCTTCGCTGCATGTTCTCTTTCCCCATTTCTCTCACTCTCTCTCCAGATGCTGGTAGTCAATCAATGCCGCACAAAACAAACAGTTCATTAAGTGGAACATGGAATGATATCGACTGGTCGACGTCTGCAGGGAATCACAGGTGATAGCAGATCAAGACCCACTGCTCTACAGCTTTGTTTATCGGAACCAAAGGAAGTTGAAAACATCTCATTCTAGAACCAATCCAAATTTCCTGGTTCCACCCAATTCATCAATGCTTACACAATTTCGAATTGGAAAAAAAAATAAAAAAGGATTAAATTCTAAAAAAGCAATAGCAACATAAAACCTAAAGATATGTAATGAATTTCTAAAGTAAATAAATAAATAAATAAATAAATAAATAAAATAAAATCCTATTAAAATGAAAACCAAGGCTGCACATGGATAAATAATAAAGCCTTTCGAATTTATCATCAGGGGGAATCGGGAATCGCCGTTTCGTCCTTTTTGTGGAACTCATCAGCCCGATCCACCCTCCCCGATGATAAACCGAAGGCTGATGAGTCCCAAAAAGAACGAAACGGCCGTTCCCGATTCCCTCTTTGGATTTCATTTTAATAAATATTTCCTTCACATTAAATTTATTTATTGGGAAAATAAAATCCTCTAATTCCAGTTACTTTTTTTTTTTTGATCTTATGGAGTCAATAAATCACAAAACCGATCTAGATAAAGTTCCATCGAGTCTTCTATATACAGTATTACCATTTTCTTTTTTATGGTGTTTGTTAGATAAGGACAGATATCTTTTGTAAGATATTAATATCAAGTATCATTAAATAAATATTAAAAAAAAGAATAACAAACTTATTCAATGTATTTCTGTATTGTTAGCTCAGGATTAAAAAATAACAACAAATAAAAATGATTTTAATAGAAACTGTTAAAATCTCAGTAATCTGGCACAGTAACAATGCTACTTTTTTGTAATCAGAACAAGATACAGTTGGCATACCAACTTTTGAACATTTGCATCATAAAACCGCCAAAAAAGTTGATCAAAATAAAAAAAAAATGGATTTCAGTGAAGGAATTGAGACACAAGAAAGAAGAATCCGCTTGGAGGCGATTGAAGAGATCAACTAAGAGAAATGTATCTTTGAGGGAACAAAGAAGCAAATTCTAGTTGTTTTCTGTTTTGTTTTTTCATGTTACAGGAATTGAATGTATTTTGGCCTTACCTACAGCTGACATATGTAGCAAAATACTTACGTAGAGCTATTCTTACTATTATTATAATCTCTAGTTAAATTTTAGCTTTGCTGGATAAAAGTTTTGAGGGGTTTTTTTAAGCTATAAAGAACAAATAAGTCAAACGCAAAGGAATTTGAAGACAAGAAAGATTTGAATCTAACTCGGAATTAAATAAAAGGGTTTAACGTGCCACCAACATAATATAAAGAAAAGAGAAGAAAAAAATCTGAGATTTCATTGGTGAGAGTCTAGGACTTTTTTTTTTAATTTTTGTTTCTTTGAGAGAGAGATAACTATCGGACGCGAGAATGGTTTCCATTATCACTGTTGCACTATCTGAGCATTTCGCGGGGAGTGGGTCTGGCTGACGAGTCCACAAAAAGGACGAAACGGCCGTCCCAAACTCTCACCGGAAAAATCTCAGATATTTTTTTTATGTTTTGTGCATTTCTCTTTTCTTTATATTACTTTGGAAGCACGTTAAAACCTTTTATATACTTTATTTCACTTGGTTAGGGCTTTAATCCTACGCATTCACACAAGTTTTCCTTCAACCGTACATATATCTTGAATCCCACCTTTTCTTCTTATAAACATTTGATTATTAACGAGTGTAACTTAATTCCTTTACAGCTATGTACATCAATTATTCATTACTCTTATAATTTTTTTTCACAACACAAATATTACTTATTTTTATAGTTAGCAAAATGCACATTATTCTCCATTTGCATTACCTTAATATTTTTACCATGTCCATATTACAGTAATCCCCATCATAATTTGCCTATCCTCCATAAACTAATTTCTAACTCTTTTTTTTTTCTTTATCCTTGCCCTTTTCAATTAATCTAGCTGTATATTTATACATTTTAAAATTAACGTCGTTTGGATTAAGGGCTTTCGACCACCACGATCCTCTTATCCGTAACCTCCTCTTGAAATAGTTTCTTTCCTCACTCATTCCTCGACAGCAAAAATTACAGAACCCAACTTTCACTTGTCCCTATATCCTAGTCTACATTTCCTTTCTCTTCCAAAAATTGTGAGTTATGTGACTCACAGACGGAAGGACATGTATATTTCGGTCTAATACCGTAGTCTTAAATTTTTTTCTTTTAAGCCTTTTCTACGCTATCCTCTACAGTACCCAATTGGAGAAGGAATGTAATACAGCTTTTATCAAGAACAAATCAATCGATAATATCATTAATAAAATGAACAGTACATGAAACTGTACTTAAATTTAAAGTAAATTTCTTATAAAGAAATTATAGGATGGGCTGTTGGAAACCTGTGTACAAAAATCTCAAATTGATATTTCGCTTTTAAAAAAAACAACAACTATAAAACTATAAAAAAAGTTTGAATTAGACTACATTAAATATCCCTACATTAAATCATAAAAATCAGCCACTTCCTGAGCTGGAGCGCCATAAAAAGTTATTAAAAGTTATAAAAAGTTGAGTAAAATAAATAAATAAATAAATAAATAAATAAATAAATAAATGTTATAAAGCAGATAATAAGCCTAAATAGTCGCGCAGAAATCTGTTAAACAGAAAGAACTGCAATGTTATGCTAACAGCTAACTTTTTCAAATAACTTAAATGCTTTTAATAAAGCATCAGGTCTATTAACACCTCTAAACTACTGTTAGGAAACATGGAATGGTGTCATGTTTATCTAACCAAGGAAACCCTCACAAGAGTCTAGTCTACCGAAATTAGCTACTGGCAATGGAGATTCTAATCAGCCATTTGGTAACCGGAAGGCTGCAGCTCGTATCTGCCACGTTTTCCAAGTTAAAGAGGAAGTGAGAATTACAAATGGAAAAAACAAAATGTGTAAAATAAGTGAAATTCTTGAAATAAGTGATGTCTGAATCGTAAAAGTGAGAAAGAAAAAGAAATATATATATATAGAGATATGCGTACAAATTACGATGTTAATTTAGTAAGTGTGTTAAATTAGCAATAAAATTGAATCATTAATTCATAATTAGAAAGAACTGAATCTAGAGATTCTGAAGACATGGGAACAGTCATCTTTTGCAAGTTCTTAACGATCAGAATAAACAATTTTATTTAAAAAAAAAAAACAAATTAATAAATAAAAATTTGAGAAGTCATTTGCCATCTGAAGAATATATTTCTCTTCCCCTCGTATGCCTGTAGGGTCTTGCACTGGCTGAGTAGCCTTGGCTGATGAGAGCCTAATCAGCTCGAAACGGTTGTCCCAAGCTCTCAGCTTGATTCAAAAGGCATTTCATTTAAACATATAAGTGAAACTATAAATAAACATTCTATGAATTATATAAAGAAAGGGCGGAAGTGCTTACGAGGAGGAGGTCGCTTAAATGTAGAGATAAGAAAAGGATCGGCAGACAAAAAAGTTCAAGACAACTGATCAGATTAGATTCATATTATTATAATTATTAAGACAAAGTTTATCTGGTAAAATTACAAAAATAATTTCTCCTATGGCCGAAGTATGACATCAGGTTCTTCATTCCACTCATTACTATTCCTAACTTGAACTAAAATGCTGAATTGACACAGGTAATGGAATATAAAACAGAAAGCTAATGCTTTGTAAATGCGATGTCCGAAGACCAGTCGATAATTATTCAGTCCCAACTGTATAGGACAGCCAAATAAGTTTGCTCTTCGACGAATGCTTTTATCAGTTTAAATCATAAACATTTTCTTTCTGTTAATTCATTTTTATTTCGTTATTGTATACGGAATTTTTATCCTCTTTAAAATTAATATATCCTCACGGTAAAATGAAATGATAACTTGTTAGATAACGGATGACAAACTGCACGTCTTTACACATAGACTTTGTAATTAATATCAATTCCTTATTTTTACTGCCGATTTAAATTACACTATATGTAGACTTGAAAATGTTGGCGAAATTATATTGACACCATAATTTCTATGTTGGTGATGTAGAATTAAGAAAAGAGATAGTTATCCTAATAAAACCAATCCTACAAAAGACCATCTATGGAAACAGGCTCAAGAAGAAAGCAGGTATAGCAAAGTTACACTTATTAATCTAAATATCAATTCACTGTTAAAAAAAAATAATAATAATCTAAATTATTAAAAGTTATCGCTGACTGATCAGCACGTGCTCTTTATTTATGGACCAGCATTTCATCATTACTTATTACAGGTTGACATTCGATAATCCGGCAACCTCCGGACCTGAGGAGTGCCGGATTTTGAAATTGCCGGATTTTTTTTATGGTTATATATGATGCATGTATTTAACAGAAAATGACTACCTGTATAGTCCTTTAAAGAAAGAAAATTGAACACTAAATGAAAAGCAAATGAAATTTTAATGTTCACCAACTAAATAAAACAGTTCTACAGAATTTTAATTCAATTGAATAAAATAGTTCTACAGAATTTGCGCTCCGGGAATCTGATTATTGATGGCCGGATTTTTGAATGTCAACCTGTATTATCATTTATGTATTAGCTTACTGCACATCAACAGTAATGGGATAGTAATACGATGCTTTTAAGATCTAACGTCGACGTCAATGGATTTTGCAGGCAAAGGCGACGGAAACAGGAGTAACTTTTGCAATCCGCCAAAAGTGAAGGGTTAATAATTGAAATCTATAAAATGGCACTCTTAACAAAACTGATTATTTAAAGCTTACTGTCATAGGTTTCAGATAAACAATACGAGTTTAAGAAAAAAAAAAATAGAGCACACCAACAATTTGTCAATTTTCCCTCCACTGCGGCGATACTGTCGACGTTCCAGAATAACAGTGCTGGGATTTTATGTAAAAATTTATTTATTTACTATTTTTTTCCTTCCTGGGAAGACAGGATTAGTCTTATTGTCTTACAATATTTCATTAAACTAAAGAGATTTCAAAACTAAAGACTAAGATGAAGAAAAGGATTTTACGTGCGCTGCGCATAATTTAAGAGAAATTGCAGCAGGTGTGCCGGCTTACTCCTTTGTTCTCTTAAACTAAAGACTAAGCTTTAGAATTAACTATACACAGAAAAAATTAAAAAAAAGTAATTAATAATAATAAAAATAACAAAATCCAAGACGTGCTTTTTGAAACTATTGATTACGGAACCATCTTTTTTTTTACTATTATTATTTTTAAGCTTCGATCTTATCGTAATTACATCAAAGCGTAATCAGAATGATAGCGAATAAAGTCATAATCTTTGAAATTAATTACAACTCACTACCCATCAAAGCCTTCAATAGACTCTCGTAAATCTCGAGTGGAACCACTTTATTTAATATAGACTGAGATATGTCTGTGTGTTATCGCTACTTCTTTTATCGTCTCCGCATCAGTATGCCAGGGAGACCAAAAAAAACTACTCATTACTGTAAAAGGTGATGGCTTGACCAGGTCACATTACGTATTCATGTCTCGCAGTGGCTTTTGAGAAGAGGAAGTTGATAATTGCATATGCTGCCTTTTTAACTATTTTTGGATGTTTTATTGTTTCCTTTCCTCTCTAGCAACACCCCCTCCATCTCTTCGGTTTCAGTTTCCTCTGCAAAAATGGCTCCTCGGCCAAATTAATTTGGCATCGGCAGGCACCGGTTCAATTACCCTTTTTGCGAGCGGTCGACGGATGCCTCCTTCGGCAACGGAACGGGACCTGGCAAGCGGCGTCGGCCGGCGTGCTCCCCGTGGCCGGCGGGAGAAAAACCTCCACTCGGTGAATAATGAGCGCTATAAACGGGCATTTTTATTAGGCTTCGCGTGGACTGAATAATGATCAGAACGTTCATCAAAGAATAATAATATGGGAAAAATAACCTTGCTGTAGTTTCAGCGAGCCTTATGCCGACAGATCTGGAGAACATGGAAAGCTTGTACGCATTATTTTAAATTAAAAAAAAAAAAAGTGTAAAATGATACATATATATATATATATATATATATATATATATATATATATATATATAAGAAAGTTAATATATATATATATTACAACTTTCTTATTATATGTACAACTTTCTTATCTGCACCAATTTCGAGTTATCAAGTAGAAAATTATAACTTTGATTTACATTAAAAAAAAAACCCCGAAACAATAAGTAAAAAAAAAAATGTTCTCTTTTTTTAATTAGTTTCTCCGTATATTTATGGCTACAGAAAACCGAATTAAATTAAAACTAATACAGATTAAGTATCCCTAATCGAAAATACTTGGGACAGATAATATTTCGGAGTTTGGATTTTTTTTTTCCGGATTATGCAATATACGTGGCAGAATTGAAGTTGCCTCATCAAAATTTTTTGTTTCCAAAGTTTTTCTCTTTTTACCTTCTATGTTGACATTATTTCTTGTAATACAATGAATTCCCACAGATTTCAAATGAGTTCATCATAATTTTTTTTTTTACCATTTCGTTAATAGGCATTTCTTTTTTTACTGCGGTTTTAACAATTTCAGATCATCATCACGAAGTAATGGATTTCGGAATATTCTGGTTAGGGTTTATTCAAGATGTATGACTATTTTTGTTTACAACGATACTACGATATTGTACACTATAATTTATTTCTTATTGTAATATTTTAACGTGTGTTAAAATTGTAGTTTTGATAAAAATTAAAAACACACAATCAAGATAAAATCGTAAAAATACATTACATGTCCTGCTGGAATATTTCGGGTGTCTATGCGACTAACCCATTTTCAACCTCTCAACAAGGCTGAAAATGGGTTAGTCGCATAGACACCCGAAATATTCCTGCATGGGTATGTAATGTATTTTTACGATTTTATCTTGATTGTGTGTTTTTAATTTTTATCAAAAATAATTTATTTCTGGGCCTGCCTCTCTTACAGAGGCCCAACTCACCCAAACCTTCAACATAAATTAAGAACAAGAAAGTGTCTTCTAGCACAAAAACTTACGATGCACAATGTAACGAAAAGCGTCACGATTTTTTTTTAGAGATCAGAAAGGAGTAAAAGATTAAATCTGCAAATTCCTAGATTAAAGTTATCTAAATTCTATTTATTCAAAATCAAAGTATGCATCAACATTAGGAGCAACTCGTGGAACCGAGACTCTTGCTGTTTACTGGTGACTACAACCAGCTGACGATCGCCAAAGAGCATGAATCAGATGTTCTACGATGTCACTTAGTAAACACTTGGTCTTATCCACTGATGTTTTTAGATAACACTGTCTGTCACAAAAGTTTATGGTAACGAAATCTTTTACGGCGCTACCATCCAACTGTTTTAATTCAACTGTTCTGATATCACTACATTACAATACACGAAATACGAAATGATGGAAGAGTAATTTTTAACAAAACACAAAAATGAATAAAACTAATCAGAAATTGATGCAGCAAACTTCTGCAGGAAGTTAATCCTTTCTTTCCTATGTTTCCCAGTGACCCGAAATATTGGGCGGACTTTTAGATCGGTCCACTTGCAATAAACTTTCTGTCAACTTTGTCAACTTTCTGTCACCTTCTGGCACTAATTAATGGACAAGGACCAACCTCGGAAAGATTTCAAATATAGACTACAAGTTAGATCGTCTCTAGTCTTCAGATGTTGCATACCAAGTTCAAAGAAGATCCGTTCAGCGGTTCAAAAGTAATAAAGAGACACCCAGCTGACTGATTGAACGAAAAAAAGATAAGTTTAAATATCGTCAAAAAAAAAAGAAAAAAGATTTAGAAATTAAGTTTTCATCTTTGGCAGAGATTCGATTTTTTTTCAAAATTTCAGCAGTAAGTCATAAGGATTTGAAATTAATCGTCCGAAATATCGTCACTAGAAATGAACTTCATAAATGGTTGCCAAAGCTTTTCGTGAAATAAAAAGTTCATGTAAATGAAAATCTATTGCAAAGTTTAAAGTTTTAATTCGCCTATGAGAAATCAATGTCTTTTGATTCGTTGATGATAAAACCGTCACTCGTATTTCTAGACCGTTGGGTCTCTCTGGTTGAAAACGGAAACGATTCCGAAATAATTGTCGTAAGGTTCCGATCAAGATCCAGAATCGTAAACTTTGTAACTTTTAACTGTCTCCTTATTTATGATGCAAGAGA
This sequence comes from Thereuonema tuberculata, assembly GCA_023159025.1. Classification (NCBI taxonomy): domain Eukaryota; kingdom Metazoa; phylum Arthropoda; class Chilopoda; order Scutigeromorpha; family Scutigeridae; genus Thereuonema; species Thereuonema tuberculata. The sequence goes on from JAFIDM010000005.1 coordinate 51,312,169, forward strand.
GGAACAAATGCTATTCTACATCAGAAAAGGTAATTTATCTGTCAGTTAAGAGTCTATTTCAAATTGTCATTAACGTTTTCAAGGAATCGTGAAGGGCTTCGCATTATAAAAATGTTCGGAAGAAACCGACATCTCCGTACGGCAGTGAGACGTGAACAATAAAGAAAAGTGATGAAAGAAGGTTCAAAAGAGCAGAAATGAAATTTATGAGGAAGACAGCAGGATATAGCGTTTGAAACACGCAAAGAAATGATGTTACAGGCTTAAGAATTCAGCCTATGTTATATCAGTTGTTGGAAAACTGAATAAATCAAATCCTATGAATGAACAACAAAAACCCATACCTATTTATTGCCGAACGTTTATTGTTGATAGTTGTTTTTACTCTATAAAACTAATTGATAGCTATAGAGTTAAAAAAAAAAGCAAAGACTCTCTAACCTACAATAATGGGTCACACCTTCACAACAGAAACTAGGCAATTTTTAGTGACCAAATCTAATTAACCCTAATTAAACTAAAAGAAAAGTTTGTGTCTGCGAGCACGTTCCTCTACAGCTCCTCTTTCCTTCTCGAGTTTTCTTTTTATTCTCTCTTTTTCCTTTTCTTCTTTCTACACGTCATGTCCCTGGATGAGCGTAAAGAGAAAAGTACAAGATAAAAAAAAAGGAAACGAACACGAAACGAAGAGGAAGGACTGAGCATTGGCTAAATATTTAACGGCCTCAAAAAAACAAAAGCCATTTTAATTTCTTGCAATCCAAGTAGGCTAAGAGTAAATGGGACTCAGTCTAGCGAAATTATCATTAATCCTTTATTTGAAAAAATGTTATGAAAAAGAATGATGCCATTTTATCATATAGTGAATATACGCTGGTTGAACGAACAAACAGAAAAAACTTACTTTTTATTATATATATATATATATATATATATACAGTAGAGCGTCGATAATCCGGATTAATTGTGACCGGACCCTGTCGGATTATCAAAATGTCCGGATTTTCGAAAAGAACCAAAAAAGGTCGTTTGAGTTCATAACAAAAAAAAGAAAACTTGCTAAAAACCGTTAATAATTCACTTTAGTGGTTAATACATATTGGAGCAGATAAATAAAACCATTAATTAATATGAACTTATAATGTTTTAATGAAAGAATACACATGTTTACATATTGTCAGAGCTCTTAAAAAAATCTGTTATTGATTTTTGGACTTTTTTCCCCACCGGAATTGAATTCGGATTATCGACGGTCCGGATTAGCGACGCTCTACTGTATATATATATATATATATATATATATATATATATATAT
>JAFIDM010000005.1:51318991-51371883 GCA_023159025.1 Thereuonema tuberculata
AATTATTCTTAATTTTAATATTTAGGTAAATTTTAAATTTTAGATAAGTAAAAAATCTAAATTAAGGAGAGCAAGGTCTTAATTGCTGCGTTTTTACTAAATTAGTTCTAAATTTTGCCGCTGATGACGTGGTGATCGAATAATCTGTTTTATCACCATAGAAACGGTGAACTGAAATTTGAATTGGCAGTTTCAGACAGTGATTTGTTCTTTACATTGGTTTCAAATTTCATATCACTGTCCGGCTATATATATATATATATATATATATATATATATATATATATATATATGTATATATTATTTATACAAATTTTCAGTCTAACATATTGAGGCTCTATTACTTAAACATTTTAATTTCAAAGTTATAGTTATTACGGTATTGGCTTCAGCTATGCATTTCATTTTTTTTCAGGCGCTCCATTTTAATTTGAAATCCAGCTATTTACTGTTCAATTATCAACCACAGAGTCATCCACCACAGGTCGTGCAAAATCGACGTTGGTGGTAAAGGCTCCAATGATTCTCAATCATGGGATGAAGTTGATTTGTTAGTCCGTCCGATGCTCTCCCAAATTTAACTCAGGGACTTAACCAGGTCTCCATTATATAGAGATTTGGATGAATATTAGGAAAAAAAGTAGGTCGGAATAAAAATAATCTGGGAAAAACCCGCCGGGAATTGCACCTGCAGAATCGCAGATCAACGCACAATTACACAATTCAAATGGTCAACTTAATATTATTTTATAAATACAAAACTATACCAAAAATAAAGACTACGTAAATACTACACAAAGACTATAAACATAAAAAATTCTACGTAAAGCTTAGGCAGTTCCACAATCTTGTATTCTTGGTTTCCAATTTATTACCTAATTACGAGAAATCGTTTTCGTAATAGACTTTTTTTCTTTTTTGTATTTTTCATTATATGGTAGTAGCGGCAGAGTTAAACGCCACGTTCTCCTTAATTATTTTTTTTACGAGAAGTCAGGTCCAGTCAATAAACTCTTGGAAGTTCAGTAATTAATCCCTTTTCGTGCTTAACTGGAGAATAGCTCAGGGTGCTTTTCACGTTTATAACGAAGCACTTGGAGTGACAGGCATCGAAGTTTAGTATTTGCTGACGAGAAAGAAAAGTGAGTTTAACACGCGATCAAATAAAGACAGTTGCGAAATGACATTTTAACAGTGCTACTGAATTACTAACAGAAGACGACAAAAATTAAGTTGTTGTTTTTTTTTTTTTTTAAAATAATAATCAAATAATATCCCTTACAAAAGCAGAGGAAACTGTCCTGAATATTAAGTAAAATTTATAAAAAAAACTTTTAAAAACCATGCTTTTATCTAAAACGCACTAAAAGGTTGCCTACTGACTGGGCTCGTTACTAATGGCGCTCAGAGTTGAAATTTTGAATATTAATAGATTATTAATAAATTAATAATACAGGGTGTTTCCGAAATGGTAGACTAAGCGAAGAGATATGGGTCCCAAAGGTCATTACGAGTCGAAAATGTTCTATGACGTTTTGTTGTACGGGCCCCCCGTAGTTTTAGAGTGAATGTTTCGGGAATGGTCCCTAATCAAAGAAAGTTCAGTTCACATTAGGAATTGTAAGTTAAATACGGTAAAGGTTTAGTACAAAAAGCAATCCGGATAACAAACGTCATGACTGAAAACAGGTATAATTTACTTTACTTAACTTCATAAAAATCTCTCTTCATTACAATATTTCGAATGGCCTCAACGGCCCATTCTTCTTCAGGTAATTTACATAAACGGGTGAAGAAAATTTACCATAACTTCCCAAAAACTCTACTACAAACAATCGTGAATTAATAATTCTATTACAACAAACATAAAAAGCGTGATATCCTCCGTGTATCATACGATAACGAAGCATTATTACATTTCAATAACATTAAAATATTTGAAATAAATGTCCAAATCTTTAAAAATAAATAAATTCTTGAAATAAATATCCAAATCTTTAAAAATAAATTCTTGAAATAAATGTCAAAATCCCAATTGATTATCTTTGAAGAATCTCCAATTTGTAGAAATCAATTATCTTTTTTAAGACTCTGCAAATTTCTTTATATTCAAATTAAGTTAACTTTTATGTCCAAATCGTCCGAAATTTTTTCATTATTAAAAATTCATGATCGTTCATTATCACCTTAAGACTATTCAAGTCATATATCAAATCATCACAATTAAAGAAAATGCTGAAAAAGCCCTTCTTTGATTAGGGACCATTCCCAAAGCATTCATTTCCTAACTCTAAAACTACTGGGGCCCGTACAACAAAATGTCGTAGACTCAAAGTGGCCTTTGGAACCCGTATCTCTTCGCTTTGTCTACCATTTCCGAAACACCCTGTATATTAATGTATAAATGTATTAATTTATCAGTATATTATTGTATAGTCATCAGAGATAAGCAAGTTGCAAAATTTCAAGATGATTGACCGATGGGAAGTGACATAAAAATTGATTACAAGATTTATCCCGAAACCAGACCGTGTGAGTTAATAAAAGCTTGGTCATAAAAAGTCTGAGGCTACAATCTAGTACAACTGCTTCGCGCTTACTGACGATCGTCAGCTAGGATTACCTATTTTATTCCTGCGGAGATTTACATTCATTTAGATTTTTTTTCTTTTCTGTATTTTTAATGTTTCTTATTAATTGTCTTAACACTGAACAAAAAAAAAAAAAAAAAAACAGCCAAAAACTAGTTAAATGGGTGAAAAAGAGAAATCTGTATTTAACATATCATCATAAACTCCGATATATTACGTGAAGTTTCAAATAAAGGTTATTTTTAGTACTCTAACCAAAGCGGCAAAAGAGAAGTTGGAGATTCATTCAATTATAAAATTAGTGAATCCCATGAAAAACTCTGCTATTAGCTGCTCACTTCTCGGTATGTCATTGGCTAATTCTAATTGATAGTCATTAGACAAAGTGAAAAGTTAAAAAAGGGACGACGTCTTTAGTTAGCGAAGATCTTCAACATTAAAGTTCAATTTTTTAATGAAATATTTAAGTCTTTTAGGAGTAAGAGAACTCAGGATTTACTTAAATCGTTTTCTTGTTATTTTCTTTTTTTAATATACAGACGTCGTTTTTGATATCCAGAAAAATACTGCAACAAGAGAAATGAAAATATGGAATAAATATTTACTTACATTCTATTTCTGCGTTTTCAGCAGCCTTTGAGATATCAACTAGAAATCACAAATAAATTCATTTTTCTAAAACGAAGCAAATGAGTTGTCCCGAAACAAAAGCTAGTTTTCAATCAAACTAAGACCCAAGGCATCTGAAATCTTACCAGATTTAACTGATATATAAGAATACATTCAATACAGGGTTTTAGAGAGATGTTAAAACACGGTATCACTAATGTAAAAACTAATAAACTTTATTAAAATACAAACTGCATTTAAAACGAGACATATGACTTACGACTCATCCAATTAATTAAATATCCAAAACTTACGAAAATAAAGATATTTGTGATTATTTTCGAAAAGTACATTACTTAAATAAATGAATAACAAAAAAGATAATTCCAAATCATTAAAAAAAAATCACTTGAAACGAATCTGAATAGTCCTTATTAATTATCCTTCGTTGTTGCCCCAGATTTGTAAAATGTACACAAATAGTTTTATGCTTTTTTCGTTTTGTTTTCTTTATTTTTTCGTTTTTTCGTTTTGGAAATAACTACTTCCCCCCAAAAAATTACTTAACGTTTTTAAATAACAGTCTTACCTAAAACAAATCGGTTTAATTATTCTCGTTGCTCCTTCAAAAAATAAATAAATTTACCAATTGCATGCAACAGTTTAAAAAAGAAATACAGTTGAGCGATCTCTCTATTAAGAACTAACGTTAATATGTAGCTTATATATTTAAGGAGTGCTTACAAAAATCGCACTCAATATAATTCATCGAATTTGAGCTTTTCGTTCGGATTTCTGGAGGCGGTCACAAGAAATGAAAGCATCATCAGAGGAAGAACAGGGTAGTTCCTGCTTGGAGAGGGTCCAGGGAGCAATTAATGGGGTCTTAGCGAGATAGAAGAAGAATAGATGTAATACTGTCTCGGTGGTGGGGACAGGGAAGTAGTGATGGAGAAGGAATTGGGGGTGGGAGGGGTAGGGGGTGATGAGATGAGATGAGCAGAGAGAGAGAGAAATGCACAAAGTGAGCTCCCTCGGTAAGGACTTAGATTAGTCAGCTGTCTGCTAGAGGAACTCGAGGTCCTAGTGGAACTAATCCAGAAAATGAGTTAAACAAAGTTGGAGTCCATGTAGGTTATGCTGTAATCTTCTGCGGGGGAGTCCAAATCGTTTTACAGCGCGCAATTTGCTCGCTGACCCTCCAGAGAAAGGGCAAAGCTTGATTTGGACGTAGCTCCAGGGGTCAGACACAGACAACTGACCTTCCCACTACCCACTGGGGGGGGGGGGAGTCTCCTCTACATCTTTTCTTCTTTTCAGTAAATTGTTTGGTCGGGCTTTTCTTGTTACGAGGTTAGTAATTTTGTCCTCTTGTTCTCGCTATTTCAAGGAGGACAAAAACAAAAAGGGTAACGATCTACTAATATTATTTCGAAAGAGTCTCCGACGCCGAAAACAACAAAAACAAACTCCGGCAACTGTTTTTCTCCCTCGAATTAGTTGTCGCCTTAAAAAATGCGTCTTTTCACCCGAGAAGCAGGATAATCAACGAATCTCAAAAAGAAAAATACCTGGATGATGATGAATATAATTTCGAACCTCCGTTTTCAATAATACAAAAATAAATGTCAGTAAATTCTAACCACCTACAAATTATCCTTATCATATTTCCTTATTTTCTATTCAAATTTTCTTGTTAATTGTTTTAGCAAACACTTATCCTCAGTGTCTTAATTTATAATTTTATGATATTGAAGAACCATTTGATAAACAATAGAGCAAAAAAAAAAAACCAAAAAAACGAAAAAAAAATCATTTAAGATTAGACATCTGTGATTCTTATTTTTATTAATAGGCAATATATATTTTTCGTGGAGGTTAGATATTCATCAACTTGTGACAGGCTTTGAAAAATTTTGTCTTTGCGACCAAATCATAAGTTGATTTAAGTTGATTTTAAAATAAGAATTTTTCTAAATTGTTTCAACTGTTTTATCCTGATACGTATACTTCGGTTTGCTTGTTTTTTAATATTTATTTATTTTTAATTTTTTTATTTTATTTATTACTTGCAAAATCCCGATTTTTCGTACGGGTAACAAAGATGTGGATGAGAAAGAAATTGTAACTGTAAGATCACTTCGAAATAGCACTGTTAAAGCATTGCAGACCGCTTAACTCAGGTGTATTGCGGGTTGCCTTAACACACTTCATTCCCACCCACCCACCAAAAAAAAATAATAAAATAAAATACTTTTAAAAATATTTTTGATGAATGGGAGGATTCATTACTTAACACACGGTCCATTCAATACAAGTCCATAAAGAACGATGACACCAAATACTAAGAATATCGGCCCAGCTGTTGTAAAGTAATGATGTACAAACCAACATATAAAGATGTAAGAAATTTAAAACTGATTTAGTAAAATTCTGCATTTCAGTTTTCTTGTTCGGACAACAATCTATTCATTATATTCAGCTTCAATAAGTACTGTATACATAGTAAGGTTCGTAAGGTACAAAGAAGTACCATACTAGTTTAAAACTAACAATAGAAACTAATAAATAAACAAAACAACAGTAAATCAACTTGAAGTTTTTAGATATGTCTCTTCTCATTTGCATAGGCGTTTTCTATTTAAATTGAAGGGTTTCCTGATATTGTTTTCGGGATATTTTTTCTCCCCACCTGATTTTAAATTACCGGTACTAATCCAGATGCATCAATAACCTCAGGAGATCAGGAAATTTCTAAAATTCCATCTTATTTAATTATTATGATTACAAAATGAAGTAATTAAAAATATCAAGTAGCTTTTATTATTTGATGTAATTTAAAATAATACTTTAATCGTTTTTCACAGTGGAAAATTTATATCAAACAACATTAAACATTCTGAAATAAAAGTTAAAAAAAGTTAAAAAAATAAAGCAGAACAACGAAATATTTAAGAATATTTGTTCGTTTACAAAGATTTAGATTTACACAAAATTTTAAACATTTTTTTTTTTTCCCAATAAAGTATTGTAACGATATACTTGAAATGTCCGATATTAGAATTTTTTTTCTGAGAATTTGAACCTTATTTCTTAGTGACCTGCTATTGATGTTTTGCAGGGAAGAAATCACAAAGGCGGTGATTTTCCTTGTTAGATATCTCCTAAGGCTAAATCTTCCTTTTTTTTTTATCTCCTTCCCTTGTCCTAAAACTCCTATACGGGATTTAATTAACATTCACTTAGGAGTCTTCGACTTCTTTATATCTCTTACTCTTTTTTTAGGATAGTCTTTCATTTCAAATTTATACTATTTTTCTGGCATTTTAGTAGTAAAAAACATTATTTTGTAATTTTCTTTCTTCATCGTAAGCAAAATTTTTGATAACATATTTAAAAAAAAAAAAAAAGCCCAAGACATCACCTTTTAAATTTTCTGAAGTTCTTAACTTCAGATATTCTGTCTTTTGTTACAATTTGTTTCGCTGCCGTTTCTCAATTTTTGTATGATAAAATTTATTTTTAATGATTTTGTATTTTTTTATATGATAAAATGAAACCAATAGCATTGTTCAACCTAAACTAAAGGCAATCAAGGGATGTGGTCTCTTTCCTCATCTTCCCAACAATAATCTTAACTAATTTAAAGATTAGTAACAAAACCTAAAATCACTTAAAATTTTTGGATCCTCCTCCTCCGAAAGAATACATGGAAATCCATGGGGCATTTGACGACCGCGACACCCTACCGAATGTAATTTTCTTTCAAAGCTATTATTTTTCTATTCTTATTAAGAAACTCTTTTTCGATCTTAATGTTACTAATGGTAATGTTACTCCAATATTTAATATTACAGAGATTTCAGAAATAACGGTAAACGGACAAGATGAAGTTGGAATTTCAAATTTTTTCATCATTATTATTATTGTTATGAAAAAAAAAAAGGTTGATCTAAGAAAAGAAAAAAAAATTAAATTCACTAAGCACAAGTAACATAATTTAACAAAAAGTGTTCAATGGCTGGAACAAAAAAAAAAAAACAGAAAACATAAAAGAAATAATAAAAACAATTTAGAAGTTGGCGTGCCACTATTCGAAGCCTCATTTTTAATCAAAAAGAAAAAAAAAAATATAAGAAACTCTTAGTTTTTAAATATCGAGTTTGGAACTGAATGCCAACGTATTTTAGAAGTTTGGGCAATTTTTTTTATGTATTTGTTCGTGGTGTACCAAATCAGTTTTTTTTACCCCATTTGGCCCGATAGTTTAACCCAACTGGCCCGATCTAGACCACAGTAAGTAATTATCGTTCTTATTAGAATCTAAACCGTAAATTAAAGTTTGAGACTTCTAGGACAAATAGCCTTTGGGTTATCTTGATTACGGATGGACGTAAGTAGTTCGGCGTAAAATTGCATTCTAAAACTTTTAGGTTCTAACCCCTTATTTCTTTCTGATATATTTTAAGTGGTGTTACAAACATAAGTCCCAAACCTGTGTGATAGCTACCATGCGGGTATAAAAACGAAAACTAGTCTAGACATAAACTTCTGAGATAGCAGAGGAAAAAAAAACAAGGGAAAAAAAAAAAGGGGCAAGATCTTTGTGTTCGTGTAACTAGAAACTGGAAACGCTTTAGCTGCTACAGACAAACTTAGAATCATTTGTCTGCGAGGACACTTTAATCCCAATTTCTCTTGAGATCTAACTTTACCCTGAAAAAGAATTACACGCGAGAGAAAAAGAATCACAGAACATAACAGGAGTAGGAGGAAGTGGATTACATAAAAAAGAATCTTAAAAAAGAAGAAGAGAAGATAGGAAGAGCGGGAGAGAGAAAAAGAAAGCAGAAAAAAAGGGGAAAAGGCTGGTTGAGCTTATGAATGATGAAAGGAAAATTCTGAAATTTAAAGTAATGGAATTTTAATAAATAAGAACTATTTTTTTCGAAATTAAATTATTATGCATCAACATTAATTATATTTTTATTTAGTTGAATTCGTTATAATTTATAACTTGCATGTTAATAAGTTTTTAAAAAATAAGACAGTACTTAGTTAAATTTCCATGATTGAAAAAAAAATTATACGATAAGCTTGTGTAAATTTCCGTGATTTGAAATAAAAAAAAATATTTACATATTAAAAATTTACATAAGTTTAAAGAAAAAAAAATCCATACTTCTATCGACTTTTAAGTAAATGTAAAGAAATGTAAATAAATAACAATGAGTAAAATTTTAATTCCATAATATATGAATGTGAGTGGTATATGTGAGTGCTATGTGTTGTAAGCTGAAAATTTTTTTAATGTCCTAATAAAATATTTAAAAACAAAAAAGGATAAAATAGATTTATTTTTCAACAAATAAAATAATATGACCATAAAGCTTCAGAGACAAAGGGAAAAAAAAAACCCACCGTAATCCCCAAAGTATCCCCCAATAATCAATGACCTTAATGACTAGAGCAACCACTGCTGGGAATACCCGAGCAGCTGCTGTAATATAGCAAAGGCAAGTTTTTCTATATAAAGGAGAAGCCAGTGTGGCCAGATTATTTTGGTTGTCGAGGTTCCTCGCCACGATTTACCATTTGACGGGGGTGGGTGGATTCCGTGGGGTAATAGTGGTAATTTAAAACCTAACAAAAGATCTCAGGAGAAAGGCTCTCGGGACATTAGGCCTTTGCCGTTTTCTTCCTTCCTGTTTCTCCTTGCTAGAAAAGCCAGAATATGCTATTAATCTGATGGGGGCAAGTGTTTTCGGTGCCCTGTGGAGCACGGAGGTCTTTCAAAAACGGAAACCGTTGTAACAAGAGAAATGCCGCTGAAAAGTAATGAAGTTAAATGGACAGTCAAGTTCAAACCCTACTCGTCAACGATTGAAGATCAAAATCAAAAGTATCTGAAAGTGTTTTTTCTCAAAAATGTTGCTTAAATTGTAAGCGTGTACTATTAGTCTACAGAGCTTTCTTCTGTTAACTATTGTATCTATTTTCCGATAGGTAGGGTAAAGCCACCAGTTGTGGATCGGCCTAAGCATAAACTTGGTTTTCACCATGAGAAAGAGCTAAATAATTTTCATTTTTGCATTTATTCGTTTATTAAGCTCTTATAATTGACATTGTATTACCTCAGTTCGATAAAAAAATATTTACTGGATTTTCACACTCTTCATTTGTATTGTGACGTTTGATCCACAATTGAACCCCATGAACCGCTGAATTTCCGCCAGAACAAAAGGCTACAGAATTTCCCGCAAACATGGCCAGAGGCAGAAAACACTATGTTTAATTTTTCCATGGTTATATTAAACCTTGTACTATCCTACATCCATTAATTCTAACGTATATCCATTCTAGAATAACTACAAATAACTTTCAGGCTAACTCACCTTAATTTTCTTTTGAAATTCTGATAAATTGTTTAACAAACTCGCAGGATGGCTCCATTTGAAACTCCAAACAAACTATAAATACCAAAACGAAGCTATGAATGGATCGGGATTATATATATATGAGCTATCTGTTGATAAGTGTGATAATTAAGACGGTAAACGCAATTGGTTCCTGATCCACAACTGGTTCCCTTACCCTATATTTGGATCTCTGACTGTAGGACGTCAAGGTTCATATTAACAATGGTAATTTTCTGACGTACAGGAGCGTTTAAATAAATTATTATTCATCAGTGATGCTGATGATTCCTTGTGTAGAGATTTCAAGTGAATTAATGTAGCCTTTAAAAATTTCAAAAACATTTTAACAACTTTAAGTTAAAAGAAAGAAAGCGCTTTTTTTTCTTGTTTTATACTAACCTCCGTAATTGGACCTAGGGTTTTATAGTGACTACTCTCCACTGATGATCGGCAATGTACCGAGAAACAGCTGTTTGGAGATGTCACTACTGCACTGATAAACACTAGGTCCACCTTTTAATGTGTTTAACAACTTTAAGTTACTTGATAACTTTCTTAAACTAATTTAGTTTTACAAGGTTGACAGATCACAAGAAAAATATCCTAAAACAAGATGTATGTGTCTTTGAATTTGCGATGAATTTCAATAGGTATCTGGATTAAAAGTTATCAGAGTAATGGCTGCTTGTATTAACTTTACATAAATGCTTCGTATAATACTTTGCATTTTATTAATATGTCTGTTAAAATTCCTTAAAAGCTGGAATAAAGAAGGCTTCAACGACTGTAAACCTAAAACATAAAAAAGCTTCTTACTTTCTCAAAAAAAAAAAAATGCAGAGTTTCCAATAAAGCTCTAACCATGTTAAAAAATTAATTTAGGTGATTGACGTTTTGATAGCTGAACAATTTCAATCATTTCGAATAAAAAAACTACATTCCTAATGTTAATAATGACAATCAACTTATTAGATAGAACAATGAAGAAATTAATGGAATCACGAGCTGTGCGAGCTGTAAAAAAAATAATTATGTCTGTCTTCGAATCTTCGATAAGACAATGTGAACATCAACGAAAAATTCAATTGATTTTTTTTTTTCGGTCTACTTCATTTCCTTGATAATTAATCGTTCCAATCGAAAAAAAAAATATCATAACAGGGAGAAAGAACGAGACAGAAAGAGAGAGAGAGAGACACTATTTTCTTCCGATCTGTTTCCAATTAATGATGGGTGTTTTGTGCCGTGTTCGACTCGTGTCAATGGCAAACTACCTCCCACTGTTTCATTCGCTCGACGGAATGCCATCCTGATTAAAAGTCACCCCCATCTTCACTGTTTTCTGACACCTTATTCGTCACGCTCCAAAGATCAATACCTTTGACCCCGTTATTTCATTAAAAGTTTACTGAAAAAAAAAAGTATTCGAAAAGTTTAACATTTTTTTCCCCCCATTTTTCTTCCAAGCTTTATTTCCGAGACATCTTGAGCTCAACATTTAAAAAGATCCTACGCAAGTTCAAAATTATGAAATAAGCTGTTTTAAAAATTCAAAAACAGGTTAAATTATTAAATTCTATAAGCTAAAAAAAAATATAGTTCTTGTGGTATGAATAGTTAATAGAGTTTCTTCATTTCATATAAAGCACTTACGACGTTACTCGAGGGCTCAATAAAATGAATGAGATCAAATTTAATAAAAAATTCTAAAGATGATACGATATTTCTATCGATATAAAGATATTTAATATTAAAGGTTGAGACCAGGATATTTAACTTTATTGGATAAGCTTTTTTTATTACTTTAACTTTTCAAACAAAAAAAAAATATATATGACGAGATAGAATGTGATATATGTAAACAAAGAAATAAAATCCGGGTCACAGACAAATAGGACTGCGTTTGTTTATTTACGTTGATTTAAGCTTCGTAGTGAGGGAAACCAGAGTAATATCTCTTTCTGGATGAAAGTTTGCAATATGCTCCCCTCAAAAAAGTTAAAGTCTTTTCTTAATTAATTTCAGAAATAAAAATCAAATCTCGAAATAGTACAAACCGAATTGAAGTATGTTTGCCATCCATAATGCGAATCCCCGTTCTAAGTGTTACAGATCCATGATGAAGCTGTCATAGATGTCAAATTTCAAGCAGACAAATTTCCAAAATAATGTACATTCGATGTAAAACAAGAATAAAGTAAAGTAAGTAATTCTGTGGTCAAATGTGAAATCTGATGACAACAGCTAACAGAAAAGATAGAAATATCACTGTTGGGAATGAAGAATTTTCATCGACCTTTCTCATGTAAGGAAAAAAACGAACTTCCCTATTGATTATACAAAATCATCATCACGCTGTAGTTTGCATTGAAAGTAAACTACAATAAAAGCAGATCTGAGAAAAAGATTATTTTATATTAGATTACTTTGTCCCGTTTTGTCTGGGGACAAGTAGCCTATCATTAAAATCTCATTAGCAACAATGACACCAATCGCAACAATTGCGTCTTTCGCAACAACCACATTCATAATAATAATAAAATTAAGGCAATATCAATTATATTTTCATAGGCGTATCAGATGACGTTGCGAAGCATTGTGATTGGTTTACTAATCGCTATCCCTATCTTGTTTATTTTACAAAAACTTTAATGCTTCACAATACTTCAAACAATAAGCAAAAACAAATGAATTTCGTATAATTTTACTTCATAAAAGAAAGGAAAAAAAATCGTGTAAGATGTGCCTGAGAAAGAATTATAAAAAGTTAAAAATATGTCCTCAAAAATTACTCGCAAAAAATGATAGTAATATACCTTTTTATTTAAAAAAAAATGAAAATACTCTATCTAACTAGAAATTAAGTTTTATTAAAATATACATTAAAAATATGACAAAAAAAAAACAGACAAAAAAAATGAACTGTTTATTTGGGATCTCGGGGAGATGCTCTACAAGTAACAAAAGCGTTCCCTATAAGCGAACTTCTCGGCAGTGACGACGACTTGGGTTAGGTGAGGAATGTGCTGTGTGTCAGCGAAGAGAGAGACCGACCCGTGATTGCGGGGCATCACTAACGATCGACGTGTGTCACTTTCCTCTCGGCCAAAGCACAGATTGTACCGTGGGGAATCCGGGGCCGAGAGACAGGAGGCAGTGACAGACAACAACGGGTCACTTTGTCTCGGCGAAGTTAAGAGATGGATGGAGAACACAACTTCATAGGTAAAAGGTAGGCACGGGTCACGTGACCGAAAGAAGAAAGCCGCAACGAAAAATTGATACACAGCAGTTCGCCAATGTCCTTCACAACAGAAGCTAGCCTCTTTTTTGTTAACATTTCCTGATATTCTTAAATATACGGGGTTCGGAACCTTCCAGACTGAAAGAAATTCGAAATTTTCTTATTCACTTATTTCAGTTACTGAAATTTCTGATTGTAAACAAGTCTCTAATTATGAAAAATTTTGATTGGCCTTCCTCCTTTCCGAAACAAAACTGTTAATTAAATATCTATGTTCCATTTTCGTCAAATCTCTAATCAAGTAAACTTTACAAAGTAATCATGTCACAACAACACAATTTTTGCCTCAGCTGCAGCGCAGATATTAAAATGGAAATAATTGCAATACGCAGAATTCCAAACGAAAATTTTCTATACGCTAATATGTACCACATTTAAAATTTACTGTGAGTATAAAACCATAAATAATATTTTAAATTGAAATGTTAAGGCTAAATTCCATTTTATTCCTACGAAGTTATTTAGATAAGATTGTAAGAAACGTAACATATGTAGGTTTATATATTTTCTTTAGAACAACCGGATATTTTTGACATTTACACATTCATTCAGCTTTTTATGTAATTTAAAGCTATGAAGTCTCATTATTTTTTGTTGTTATTTTACTTTATTGTGTTAAAATACAGGACTACCTCCTACAAAATATAGAACTATCTCAGTCTTCAGCGATCCACCTCTCTTTGATGTTCAGCAGTGTGATGATCACATAGTTATAATTTACATTCATACTTACTGAAATACATCTTAAAAATACATATTTTCAAAATATTTTAGGAGAAATATATAGAAATAAAAATTATTGTGTTTTACTTTGCCTCTTTATGGGAGAGAAACGAAAATGAGCAAGGTATAAAACTGGTTTCATACTGTAAACGACTCCGTTTGTTTAGTTTCTATAAATAATGATTTTTAAAAAATATATTTTTTCGTAATTATAAAATATAATTAAGAAAAAAAAAAGAAAAAAACTGTGCCGCTCAGGATTCGAACCTGAGTTAAAATTACTTTACGGTCACGGCTATGAATACAATCACTCAGAATGCTTATAAGGCGTTATAAGGCTCTTAAATATTACTAAGAGACCGGCACAAGAAATGACTGCAGATCGAACTCGTATTTTTCCCGCCTCTGTAAGTCATAAGATTTTTAAAAAGGTATCACTCATGTCTGTCCGGCTTATAGTTTGAACTGGTTATAGATGATGGATGGACGGACAGCACGATCGTAAGAGTCCCCCGTCCCTTTGGGTCGGGGGTTGCTAAAAAAAAAAAAAAAAAAAAAAAGCAAAACTGTAAAATTTAAAGTTTTTCAATGTGATTCTATGAGCTGCGCAGTTTGTTTAACTGTGACATACTGCATCTTATTCCCACTGTCCTCACGTAACAGTGACACAATATCGAAAATTCGATATTCTAAATAACCATTTAAATGATTCAGAAAAGACAGATAGATTCTATTTAAAATAATCACAAAATATATTTTACTAACTGAATAATAACTCAGTTAATCTATATCTTTTTATTTCAGGATTAATCACTGTGACCTGCAAAAATACAATCGAAGAAATTTAATTTCTTTATCTGGTCTATTACAAAGCCATTTCTTTAACAAAACGCTAAGTTAAATAAGTATAAGTGCGTAGGTGGCTAAGAAGTGAGCACAGACTTGAGACGAAACTCCCATCCCACCCTCCGACCCCTAGTGCGGTCACAAGGGCATACCTAGGGTGTTAATCTTGGGCGGTTGATGTTCCTCTGTTGACCTTTCAATTTTCTCTTCGAACTGAGTGCCACAACAAAGTCGGACCACAGAGAGAACGACACAGTCGATCCAATGACAAACTACCCAAGTATAAATTGGATAAGGAAAAGTGGGGAGAAGAGAGAAGAAGATAAATAACAAACACAAGTTACCAACTTTCAGCAAATAACACAATATTAAGAAGAAAGGAAGAAAAGAAAAAAAAAGCTGAAACTTTGAAATTTCAGAAGTTGGAGACTTGTGCAATTTAAATAAATAAATTTCGTTAAAGATTTGCAAAGTTCTGTAATGTATTCTAGCAGTTTTTATGTGGGAAGTTTGAGAGCATTTCGAATTTCTTATATCCGTGTAGTAAACACAGCATTGAAAGATGTCCTTAATATTCACACGAGAGAAAAGCACTGTTATAACAAAAGATGCTTTTAGAATGAAACCTTCAAGTTATAATTACAATAATTCAAGAAATAGTCATCTTAGGAAGCTGAAACTGTAATGTGAATGTTCTAGATTGCAATCCACTTATTGATTTTGTTGGATATTGGAACCGTAGAGAAGATACTTAGGGTCAAACCACTAACATCAACATCTTCTTAAAGTGATTTTGCCTAAACATAACCTATAAATATTAACTATATACAGTCGGACCTCTATTTAACAAACCTCTATTTTGCGAATTTCTCTATTTTGTAAACTTTTCTTTGGAACCAAGAACATTTTGCTAATTTCTTCGTAAAATAACCTCCAAATAGCGAAGTGCATTTTCGATTTAACGAACTTTTTCGAGTATACATCTGAGGGAAAAAGAAGAAATTAACGATGATGTGCTGATTGATGATTATCTTTCATTTGATTTTGAAGTTGAGACCTCGGAAGCACTAACTGATTCGGATATTTTGGACAGCATAAAAAATAAAAACAATTTATTTTTGATGATCCGCTGAAATGATCTGCGATGAAGATAAAGATGATGAAAATGGAAATGATCATGATGAAAAAATCAAAAATCCTTCGTGTGATGAAATGTTAAAATCATTTGAAACAATCCGTCGCGGATTACAATTTGAAGGGGTTTTTGGTGCATTGCAAAGATGCGAGAGATACTGTAAGCAAAAACACTTTTTTCAAAAAAAAAAAAAAAAAAAAAAAAAAAAAAAAAAAAAAAAAAAACCTCAGACAAAATGAACAGACTTTATTAGTAAAATTTAAGTATGCATGTGGTAATATATGCTTTAAGTCATTAAAATTATTACTTTTTTTTAATTAATTTTATTGTTTATGTGTTTTAAATCTGTTTTATGTACTTTAAAGTAATTTTAAAAGATGAATCTCTATTTAACGAATTTTCCATATAACGAACTTTTTTTCGGGATTTAGCGACTTCGTTAAATAAAGGTCCGACTGTATATAAAAAAAAAGACTAAAATGAGACTAAAAAGACTTAATGAGAAGCTTAAAATATCCTCTCTGTTTCTGAACAAGTATATTCTAAATTACAAACTTTGTGTAAGAATGTATTGAAGTCTATAGTAATTCTACAGTAAAATTACACTGTATACTGTACTGATTTGAAGATAAAACTCTCAAAGAAAGATCTTATTCTTTGGTTTTGAAAGTGTCCTAGTGTCAAATGAACCTCCCACTGTAATGAATGAACAATTCAGAAATTGAGAAAACAGTAACACAATCCGAATTTATAATTTTTAAATATAAATTATTAAAGACGGTGAATGTAATTAAAAGCAGCGATAAGAGATCACGACATCAACCGCAGCAATAACCATTCGGTGAATTCAAAGAATAATTAAATTCGTCCTTTAATACCCCATCTTAACAAAAGATGAATTGACTGATTATTTGACAAAAAAAAATGCTTGAAATTAAAGTAAATGGATACATAAATCTCGTAGAATAAATAGAACTAATCAACGCTTTTCAAACACACTGTGAGATTTGGAAAATCGCTGCGTAAATACTATATTTACAAAATACACACATGCTGCGTAAATACTATATTTACAAAAAAAATGAATATGTTACCTGACATTCATTTTTATTGTAAATAGAATATAGTCGTTTATGCAGCATGTATGTAATGTATTTCCTCACTTTCAATTCATATCATATTTTTAAAATTATTACAAGGCTTGAATTTTAACTTCTAAGGAACTTTTGTTTTCTCATTTTTTTTTTTTTTTTTTTGAAAGAATAAAGCCAATAAAATCTTCAGAAAAACTTCATTACTTCAAATGTCTACCAGAAGTTCTTGGGAAAAACAAAAAAAAGGGATTTATTTTTTTCATTCAAAAATAAGGGAAAGAGAAACTTTTGAAAAAGAAACTTTTAATATACAAAGGTTTTTTCCTTTTTTTTTTTTTAAGACAATAATATTTTTACAAGAAAAATTAGTCTATACTTATTGAAGGTAAAATGGGTTCCAAGAGTACTCAAGATAAAATTTTAGAAATACTGCTATTTTTTTAAAGAGAAATATCCAGGATAATCTACAGATTTCCAATTTTTTTTACATTACAGTCTACATTTGCTACATATGAAATTGTCGCAGTTGTAACATCAGAGGAAGGGACACTGAAAGTTGATTGTCTCACTCATTAGAAAAAGTGATACAATTTATGGTAATACTGAGTTTATAAAGGGGAGAATATGATGGTTAGGTCATTTGTAATAACACCCAAATCATATCGAGTAACGCCTGGTGTAATGGAATCAGGAATCTACTATTTTCCATTAAGAACACCATTCAGACAAAAACATAACCCAATTGTTAAGAGAGCGAAAACACAGGGGATGGGAGAAACGACGAAAGGACAGACGATAGAGGAGAAATGGAGCAAGAAAGGAGGGGGTGGCGCATCTGTCCCAACCCTGACATTGACTACAAAGGGAATCTTGATGAGGATATCGCGCAGGGTTATGATGAGACGAGGATTCCGACGAAAAGACCGGCTCTATCAGAAGACAAACGGAGGAAAGGGAAGGCGGAGGATGATGAGAGATGGAGGAGAGAGAGGTGACATCCTCTTGTCACCAAAATAGAGAAGAGGTCGGATGGAGTGGAACCACTTAGAGCAATGTGGCAGGCAGTTCCCTCAGATAACATCAACTCTTACAATTCTGGTAAAGTGAACCCATCTTCAGAGAAATAAAAAGTTTATAAAGAATATTAAAAAAAGCGCTATATCGACAGCAATAATATTCATATAATAGCATCGATACTTGAACTGATGATATCACATTGCTTTGAAAAAAATCCTTTTAAAACCCTGAATTCCCTAAATACTTACATATTTTCGAGAATTTACAGTTCATGAATCATTTGTTTTTTTCGAGTAATTATGATTCAATTGTGTATTATCAATGTGGAATGCTGTCCCGTTCCTTTTGCTTTATCTCTTCTTTTGCTGTGAAAAACAAACAACATACAGTATTCCGAAAATCCGAGAACATACTGTATTTGAACAGTCCTATTGCATCGTACTTGGCAAGTTAGGTTTTTTTTTTATTATTATTATTATTTATATATTTTTTAATATCTAATCAGACGAGGTTTGGGGTTGTATGAAGCCTTTTCAACCAGCTTTATATAAAGCCAAGACTTCGACCTCACAACATCCAACCAAAAAAAAAAAAAAAATCCCACACACACACTGATATGTAAGCGAGTTTCTAGGCAAACGCTTCAGTTCCCTGCATCCACACCCATATCTGTATCCAATCTGCGAGCTTTGCTGAATTAAATCAATAGCATAATACTGAAACTTCAGGAATAATCTAAACCCTTAACTTTAAAACCAACTTCATTTATTATTTTTCACAAATTCCTTGAAACTTTGTGAATTAAAGAATTCTGACGTAAAGTGAAACGATAAATCAAAATTAAAAATTTTATTATACATTAAACTAAATACAACCCTATGAGATCTGTTAAGAAAAGAGAAAAAAATCAATGATTAAATTAAATATTTACAGGAAATAATAGTCTAATAATAAATTTCTTTAAGAACAAAATTACAGCAGATTCAAGAAAAAAAAAATAATCAGCCAGATAACTTAAATGAATAAAATAAATATAAAATAAAAATAAATATTAATGTATATAACAATAAAAAATATTCTTTTCAAATATAAAACAAATATAAAATATATAACAGGCGTGAAATAAGTTTCACGCCTGTTATTTCTCACATCTGTTCGATTTACTGTCATTAGCAGTCTTAAGAAAATTCAAATATTTAAACATATTTTTAGTATATTTAAATTTGCCTGAATTAATTCACTGAGATTCCAATTTTAATTTCTCCAATTTTTTTCACGGAAATCATTACGAATGGCAACAAATTCGTAACTTGTACATGATGAATCTACAAGCGAAGCCGACCCTACTTTCACCCTTGACACAGTCAGTCGTCGTGTGTGGGACGGTGTGAATGAATAGCCAACTCATCCCACCCGTCATCTATACCTGAAAGATTAGCAAGAAAGAAGACGAAGCGGAGGGAAAAAAAAGAAATGTAAGAGGCGAAAGCATGATGAATGGCATGGAAAAGAAGAGGGATCTCCTCCCACCACTACATAGCGATTGACCCCTTGTAACAACAGGTCGACGGAATGTTTGGACAGCAATGCCTCAAACTGGGCACTGGAATCGCCCTGTCTTCAACACTATACATCTTATCTCAAGAGCTCTTCTTTCCAGAAAAACGTTCACCGACAGAATTCTGAACTTGAGGCAGGAAATAAATAAATACATAAATGAAAGTAAGGGATTACAAGAAGTATTAACATTAATAGTAAAGTAATATAATGTTGAAAAATAAAAGTAATATTCTACATAATATACTTTTATTTTTCAACTTCGAACGTACGATAATATCCTTATTAATCCCATACGAATGTTTAATAAATAATTATGAGGGATTTCTAATTTGATAAAACTGCTTTCAAATTATTTATTAAAGGAAGTTCAGAACAGTCATATCGTCTTGTAATTGTTTGTGTAATCAGCGTGCAAGAAAATCTTTGAAATGTATCTTAACGACTGTTAACTGATCTTACTCAACTTTTGTATCACAACTCCAAAAGAAAAAAATTTAATATTTTTTTATTTTTTTTTTAACATCGCACAGTTCGAGTTTTATTTTATTACAAACGAAAATGCCGTCAGATAGAAAACCCATTCTATTTTCTCTTATTAAAAAGCTGACCCTTTCGTTTAAAATCTTACAATTCTGAAATTAGCAAAGAAAATTCACTTTTTTTTACTCCCAAAATCGGTAGCTATTGCGTTTGTTCTGTCCGTCCGTCCGTGTTTGTTCCTCCCTAACAACTCCCGAACGGAAGATCGGATCGGCAAACGGACTTCACCGTCATATTCAGAAGCCCAAACAACGTAGGAATGGGGTGTTTTCAGGGACCAACGCCCCCCCCCTCCCTAAATGTTCGAGATATTTGGCATTGTTGTCATTCTATCTCCCCCCCACCAACAACTCCCGAACGAATGTCGGATCGACAAACGGATTTCATCATTGTGTTCAGAGGCCCAAACACCTTAGGAATTGGATATTTCAGCCCCCCCACCCCACCCATGTTTGAGATAGTTGGCATTGGTTTTAATTGGGTTTTCCGGTATTACCTCAAATGTTAGAAATGCAACTATCTCATTTCAGTTGTCAGTTCTAGCTTAATGGGTAAGATCTTGGGCTCAAATGCTAGAGATTGTCGAATCCGTAGATCTAATGTTTCTTTGTCTTAATCTTTTTTTTTTCTCAATGTCCGCGTGGTTTTTTTTTTTCGTTTTTTTATTTTTTTTTTTTTATTTTCCTAACTTTTTTTTATTTTTTCTTACGTTAATATACTTCCTTTTTATTATTATCATTTTTAATTTTTTTTTAGTATTATGGGTCGCCCTTAAATTTAGCTTTAGCACAAAATTATATTTACTTTGTTTTTTTTTTTTATTATTATTATTATTGTAATCTTCGTTGCTTTATCGTTTTTTCAGAACACAATCTTTTCGGTTTACTTCAGATTTTGATGAGGAAGCTTCCAAGTATGGATTAAAAAAAAAGCGAAATTTTGAGCTATAAGTATCCGAACAATCTCACATAAGACTGTGATAGAAGAACAAAATAAAAATTGATCGAACAACCAAAGATCAAACAGCAAATACTGGATATACAATCTGTTAATAATAATGGTGAATTTTGTGCAAGATTACTCATTAAGGTTGATTCGATTCTACTTATAGATCAGTGCAGAATTGGAACTGGAATAAAAAAAAAAAAACCCATTGATTAAATTAACAAACAGATAAGGTTTTGACACACGGAATCGAGTGCAGAAGCTCATCAACGTACAGAAGCTGACCAAATCCAATAGGGGATCTACTGTCATACTGCTGACAAACTATCTTGGTTCCGAACTTTCATTTCCTATCTCTCCCTCCCCAGACAGTGGACAGCGAGCCAATTGGGGGTGGGGGGGGAGGGTATTACAAAATCAATAAATCAATGGTAGAAAGCACTTGGGTCTAATCTACAAAGACTAGGGAGATGGGAGGTTGACGCCGGTAGTGGACCTAGCAAAAAAAAATGAGCAAAAAAAAAATAGAAAAAAAAAGAAAATTCTCTTGATGTGATGCCTGCTGCTGCGAATAGCTGTTGCTGACTACCGAGACGCCACCTCCATACAACTCCAGGGAGCGGAAACAGAGTGGCCACTTCGGGAAAGAGAGAGAGGAAGAAAGAAAAAAAAAAAGAAAAGAAAGATACAAAAACTTCCGTAACATCCAGAAAGGACGATTATATAGGAAAGGTATGACTTTTAGTTTGGATGTAAAACTACCAGAAGCACTCTTGAAATAGGCTTTCAAGGAAAAGCCAGGATCACGCTTTGATCATAAAATATGATTTATGATTTAATTTATGAATCGTTATAACAAAGAATTCGGATCTGAGATGACCTTCCTGTCAGGTTTTAAGGTTGGCTTCGAAATTTCTCGAAGACAAATACTTTCTTAAACCCTTCTTAAACGAAAATTCTATCCTATCGTTGAAAAAAGAATTAACTTATTGTTCGTTTCTTTCTTCATATAAATTTAAATAATGTCTTTATCTTGATTGGCGCTTCTTTCGGTGGTTAAATATAATAATGCAATTCTTAAATATATTTTTAAGATATCTTACATCTTGCAACAACTTCAGATATCAGAACAAAATAGCGAAATTTATTAATATTACATCACCTTAAAAGGTGCTTAATAGTGAACTAAGATTCTAATAAGACCAAACCTAAACGCAACGAAATACAAAACTGCGTTGATTGAAATGAATACAATTTTCATATTTTAAACTTTGTTCGTGTTCTTATTACTTATTTAAAACTTTTCATAATAAATTAAAAATAAAACTTGTTAGGGTCTTCTTGTCTTCTGGTTGCATTTTAGCCACCAAAAAAATAAAATTGATAATTAAGGGTATGAAATTTAAAAATATAAAAACGAATTACCATTGTCTTCATTTGTTTACGCAGATTTAACTGTCAAAGGACATTCGCCTCTTTTCTTATTCCAAAACGAAAGTTTCTTTATCCCGGTAAATTCACATGTTACGATGCTTGTTAATACGGGGGTGGAGATCGTGCGGTCCATTGTTATACTCAGTGAGGTTCTATAGCATGGAATTTCAAATTCACTTGTGGTTTTTGTAAGCAAAACTTACAAAAAGAATAGTAAAGGATTACACTGTAAGTAAATTGAAAAACTTACAATGCGATAATAGTCGGAGCTAAACTATTTACAAAATCAACTGAAATAAAGTCGCCCAAGTATTTCTATTTCGATACACTCACCTTTTAGAGATGGGTATCTCGAAAAAATGTCTTAAAATTTATTTTTCGTTTTACGAATAGCGAAATTTTCCATAAATCCCATACAAATAAAGAGCATAAATACTCTTTGGTTTAATTAATGAGTCACTAAATCTTGGTTCCTCGTTAAAATTTCGATTTGATGTATGTGAATTTGTAGCCTGATGTCATGTGGCCTTCCAATGACAAAAGATTCCCCACCTCTGTATTAATATCTACTAATAGTTGAAAAATTAATAATATTTTTATCTATTGCTATTTAAAAAATGTGTATCTTAAATATGTTAGGTCAATGAAATATGTGCACGCGAAAGTTTCTTCCTGGAATTACCACAATGGATTTATATTAAATGTGTTTGTTTTTTTCTATTTATTTCATAGCATTTTCCTGTAAGTCTATTCATTTTCGAATTTTATTACAAAATTTTTTGAGTCTGCACATTAGCATTACCCTCATTACCATTCCTCGTCGACATCCAGACAAGTAAATACGTCAATCACAAGTACGTCACTAACCAACGCCCAGTTTTTCTTCCACGACCAACAAAAAGATTCTTCTAAATCTTCACACTTCCAATAATTGCGTTCTGCTATGTTCCACTACAAAAGCGGTTAACGAAAATGAAATAAGACTGTCTCGTTTCCTTCCTCTTCTCTCGGGGCGACATCACTATTCGGTAACCGATCTAACGAACGTTCCTGTGACCTGACCTGATTAGATAATCTCGACCCAGAGAAGACAAGGGAGACAAAGACAGTGAGACGTGCACTTCAATTACTGAAATTAACAGTCGGGTGCTCGACTCGCAGGGTGTCTGTCCCTTTTCCTCTTCTCCCTTGGACCAAAAATCCCAGTGCGGCTCAGCCAATCCCCAAATGCTATTCCTCCCTAACCTCCCGCTTGAGTTCTTCTGTCGCAACACTGGGAGGAGGAGGAGTGGGTGTGTGTGGGGGTGAGGGAGTAAATAAAAAAAAAAAGAAGACAGAAAGAACTACAAAGAGACATAGTATCCTACGTCCACCACATCGTCCTACAACCTCTGTTCAAATATCCGTTGACAGACCGGGATCCAAATATTCTGGTCGAGTAATTATCAGGGAAGATGAGATGCCGAATGGCTTAGTTGCTGGTTTTTTTCCTCTCTCTTTCTTTCCTCCTTTTTATCTTATTTTTTCCTCGTCTTCTATTCCCAATTCCCTCTTCGGCTTTCTCACTATCCCAGCTTTCGTCTTTCCCTCTTGCTCGTTCTTGCAATTAGCAGAATGGACATTAACCAACGTTGATCTTCCGAGAATGAAAGTTTATCCCTTTTCTGTAGAACGGCATCGTCTTTCCAAACCTTTTAAGTAAAGAGAAACGATAATCAAAATGGGCCGTTCAAGGGTGAAGGACAATCGTGACGCAGTAACATGATTGGAGGAAAAAAACAAAACCGGTGAAAATTTTATCGCTTTTATTTTTATTATTATTATTTTATTTTTTTCGGATATTATTACAAATTTCCATCGGTGAACTGTAACTGAGAATTCGGTTATGGCTTCTTTGAGTTTATTTTACAAAAGTTTGGAGAAATAACTTTTAGTAAACGCGTACAATCTAATAACGAATGTTACAGTAGTTTTAAGTGCGAGATTGACCGAAAAAGGCATTTTTAAGAGCGGGGATTGGGGGGATAAATTGTGGCCACTCAGATACACGATAAACAAAAGACAACGTGGCTCAATTCGAGCCAATTGCAGTGTAGCGTTTATTGCCAAAAATCAGAAATCGTGGGACTTTCAAAACCCAAAATATCATTTCTTTTGAGTAATGAAAATACAGTGATATATAAAATTAAAATAAGAATTTCTTGTATTTATTTTATATCAAAACAGTCGTTCAGGATCCCAATAATTATACGTTATTTATATCTATTGTCTTCTGATTCGCCTTAAAAATAGTGTAGCTGATGCTACATTGTTTTCCTGATTTATAGATATCTAAAAAGGTCTAGCACATTTCATTGTAAAGTGTACGGCGTAAGTATCTTTTACATATTCTAGGGAGAATACATTTTATATAATTTTCTATTTTCGCTAATATAGGACGAAAAAATATTGTCCATTTTCTTGGTTGGAAAGCAACACTGTCGGGCTTTGGAGTAAAATTCATCGTCTCGGTGCCACAAAAAAGAAAAAAAAAATTCTAGCTATTCCAATTTTCTACAAATTTTAGTAGCCAAAATCCGCACTGTGCGTTGTCCAATTTTATAATTTAATTGGAAATGGGGAAAAGAGCCCCACGTAACTGAGGATTAATATTAGGTCAATTTTGAATCAATCAATCAAACCGATTTAAAGAAATTTCACTGACTTCGTGAAATATCCTCTCAAAATATATCCATATTTTCCTTTATTCCTTATCTGATTTTGAATTAATAATTTATGAACTTACATAAATTAATATCGAAGCATTGGAAAGGCAATCCATCCCATAGCGAAAAGATTATAGAAGGAAAGTTTAGTGTTTAAAGCTCTTAACTTTTGAGAGATCTTAAATGAAATTGTCCTAGGGGAAACTATTTTACAATGGAATTCCAAGAGTCAAATGTAAAGTTTTAAGGTTCCTTCAATACAGAAGCAATGTTTACAGCCTTTTAAAAAAATTAAATAAAATAAAGCTTTTTTTAACTGCAAATAAAAAATGTTTGTGTTCATGAAAACATTTTAATAGAAATATAGAGTACATTAAAATATTTTTTAAATATTCTTACATCAAGTAATTTGATTTTTTTTTTTCAAGACTATTTAAGTGGCGAACATATTTCATCATAAAATCAACATTTTCAAAACTAAAATAAATAAATAAATAAAAATGAAGCAGTTTCGTAGATTTAGCCTCCCTTCCTAGAGACTTACAAGATCAGTCAGTCTGCACGTGTTGGTTTCCCCTAGCACTTCTGAATCTCTGGAGGGATCTTCTTCAAACTTGAGAGGCACATTTACGGGCTAAAAACTAAATCTTTTCCAAGTGATCGCTTGTCGAGAAATTAGGGTGGAAAGGCGATTGAAATTCCCATAGAAAAGCACTGGAATCTAAACAATGGATTTCTCTATTTTTATTAATATTTCATTGTTTTAAACAATGAATTTTAATTTTAACATTAAATTTTAATCATCTTTTCGCTAATCTATAATTAGCAGGAGATTTCAATGATTAAAGTTAATCCGGTTTCGACAACTAAGTTAAATAATGCTAATTAGTTAACTAATTTAAATATTATTATTATTATTAGTTTTACAAAAAATGAACCTAAGCTTTCATTTTTTGCTCTCGTCACGAAAATAAATAAATAAAAATAAGAAATTTTTTAGAGAACGGATTTTACTTAAGAAAATTTTTTATTTACATGATTTTCCTTAAAAAAATTTCTTTGTTTAATGAAGATCAATCAAAGCTAAAAAAATCAATGATTTTTACATCATTTCTGTTAAGTAATCTATATTTGCTTTAGCCTTAGTAGTTACGAAAAGCGAGGGAGGAATGTAGAGTAAAGGAAAAAGCTTTCCCATGAATGAATTCCAAATGGTGTCGGCGTGATGCCAAATCTCTTAGACCTTGAACCTTAGTAATTCTCCCTTCTTTCTTTTTTTTCTTTTACAAATATTCACATACAGACGCAAGTCAAAACTCTCGTGGGTCTCCCTCCCACCCATGTCGTGGCCTTTCGACCCCTAAAATATAGTGGCGTTCTTGCATAAGCCAACTCCCTTTCCGAAAAGTACCCCCGCAATAGGGCCATAAAACAGGGTCAAACGCATCCAGTGTGGACGAACGTTTAATGGGACTTTGATTCCTCGAAGATCCCTCGACCGCCCTTATGGCTTCGGATTCCAAAAAGGCTTTGCAAACACTATCTACCTACGTAATAATTCTTTCTTTTTTCCTAAAAGAAGATTAAGAAATTTCCGGAAAAAAAAAAAAATCCAATCCCAGTAAATTGTGTTATGCTATCAATGGACCTTTTTGTTTTAAAATTATTTTATCATTTTTTTTTTATTTTTTTATCTTTTCAATTGTTCAAACATAAATACAGTAGAGCCCCGATTATCCGCGAAATTGGGTGCCAAGGGCTTCGCGGATAACCCGAAAAAAGACTAAAAATGAGGTGGAAACACGAAAAAAAATATTTCATCATTAAAAACTACGTTTTATTGTACAAAAAACATAATATGTAAAACTTTAAAATATGTACAGTACAGCAGAAACCTTTGCTCTATGTTTGCATCCACAAATTCCCAGAAGGCCTGTAGGATCACGATGCACAATAAACCTGTCAGTAATTTTCGACCTTCGCACTGTTGGGCCTATTGTATTTTCCCTGTTGTTGGCTTGGATTAAAATTGGTTTTTTTGAGGTTCGTAAATAAAAAAAATTTTCGCGCCACTCGCGGATAATCGGGGCTCTACTGTGTGTACCTGCTTTGATGAAGATCTTGAATTTTATTTTTTTTAATGAAAGCCAACATAAATGAAAAGTAAAGATGGGAATAAAAAAGCTTGCACGTACGTTAGCTTTCACGTCATGAGCTTATCATCGACAGGAATCTGGGACAGCTGTTTCGTTCTTGTTAGAACTTATCAGCCAGATTTACCTTCGATGATAATCAGAACATCATGTTGCGCGCAATAACACTGTATTTACTAAGCGGATTAATATTTATTGTTTCTACTAAAAAGAACTTTTCAGAAGGGCTTTAATTTTTATTGAGTTATTCATCAGAGATAGATCAAGAATGTCCTGTAACTCCCTCTTAAAGATAAGAATGAACAAACTTAAATTTACATGGAATGACTGGATTCTGGCCACCACACACAGTTCTAATAAAATACATAAATAAGAATACAATAAATGCGAGCGCTTTCGAAGTGATCTTAACTTCGTCCTCAAGCGGAGAAATGAATAACATATCATTGATATGTTATTCATTTCTCCTCTTGAGGACGAAGTGTAGATCACTTTGGTCGCGCTCGCATTTATTGTATTCTTATTTACGTATTTTATTAGAATTGTGTGTGATAGCCAGAACCCAGTCATTCCAAGTTAACTTAAAACACACGTAAAACACCTTCCAAACTTAAATTTACTTCCTTTTTAAGGAAGGGTTTATGGAAATGCAAGTTAACAGTTATAAGAATACTTCTAAGGTAAATCCGGTTCGATATACGATGGTTTTCTTAAATAATATCATTCAATCAGTACGTAAGATTAGGCCTAATGTAAATTTCAGTTATACTCAATCCTCATCTTTCGTATTCACTTTTCGACAAGTTATTTTCAATCTATTTATCAAAAGGAAAATGAAACTCAACAAATCAGTTACTATGTGTGTATGTCTGCATTCGTATCGGTGTATGCGTTTTCACTTCAAAACTTTCGAACTTCTGCATGAATCTTCTTCAAACTTAGTATGCCAATTTCAGGAGTAGGAAGGATCCATGTAAGAAACCGTTTCCAAAGGGTCCTTTTAAGAAATGAGCGCGAGAAGGCGACAAAAATCTCCACAGAAAAACATTGGAATCTAAACAATCCATCCTATTTCTGTTAGCATCTCACTGTCTTAAACAACATTCACTTATTTAAGAATGTTGTTTATTAAAACACTGTTTAACATTCAGTTAAAATCGCAGCTAATCCATTGCGTGTGGTTTGATCCGATTAAAAGTAAATAATGTTTTACGATTCAAATAAATAATGCGGAATTAATCCATTTTTTTCTAAATATACATTCTGTATTCTAATAGGATAACACGTAGATATTACAATTCGAATATAAGGCTTCCCGTTTTTTGCCTTTTCACGATTTTTAAACAAAAGAAAATAAAGAAATTTTACGATAAATCACATTTTAAAGAAAGTAGGTTTTAAGTTCTTTCGAACTTCTTGTTACATTACAGGATTGAATTGAATGAACAAGAATGTTTTTTTGTTTTTGTTTTATAAATTAAAAATGCACATAAATAAACAAAGGTTCTCGCAACCTGAGATATCATGTTGGTAATCTGGAACAGCTGTTTCCGTCTTATTAGGGTTATTCAGCCAGATTTACCCATGATGATAGCGCAGTGCGCGTGACAAAGATGAATAACAATGAAAAATTGTGTTGTTGTTGGGAGCCCACTTCCGGGAGCTAAAGTGGTAACCTCTTCTTTCTGAAGAAGCCTAATAAAGCTGAAACAGCTATTCCGGATTCCAGAATTTACGAGCATTTATTTTTTTTTTAAAACCAAACTACGTGTACACACATTTATTTACTTTCTTTACAAGAACTTTTTTTCTTTATAATAAATAAAGTAGAGTAAAACGGAGAATAATAATAAAAAAAAAAAACATTCCTATAACTTATCTGAAAGACAGGGAACGGTGCATTCCAATTTTGCCCTCCCTGCCCAAAATACAATACCTCTTTGCTTGTTAATTTTTGATGAATGCTCTTCTCGCATTAATAAGAAAACAGTTGAGCGGTGATGAATGGGCGGAGGTGTCGAGCAAAAAACAATAATTATACAAATTAACATTTGTTCCAAGTGAAAACATTGAAAAGTGCTAATTATATGCATCGCCATTTCTAAACAAAAAGCTCTGTTTCTCACTTTGAGAAAAGTAATTAAGCTTTTCGAAACACGAGAAAAGTCAATTAATACCGGCTTTTTTTTTTATGTTCCTCGTGCTTTTCCACCTTGCACGAGCGATTTTTTGGCGAACTTTGTGATAAATAAACGTAGGTTTTGGAGCAACTTCATTTACTGACGAAGCCCAGCAACTCTGTTGGATTTTTATACTCGAAAAACAATCTTACATTTAAGAAAGAAAACAAAAACAAAAAATAAAAAAGACGACCTCTTTAAATTAAAATGAAAATTACAAAGCATATTTTTTTTATTATTAAGTTGGAAATTAATCAATCTTCATTTTCCTCCAAATTAATAATAAAAAGTAGATGCAATTTCGAAAAAATTACAAAATTTTATTTCTTGTTTAATTTCAGTTCTCAACCAAATAGGTCTTAAAATAAATAAATAAATAAATAAACAAAAAAACCCTAAAAATGAATACAAAATCTATAAACTGTCCAAAAAAAT
Source organism: Thereuonema tuberculata (assembly GCA_023159025.1). NCBI lineage: Eukaryota > Metazoa > Arthropoda > Chilopoda > Scutigeromorpha > Scutigeridae > Thereuonema > Thereuonema tuberculata. The sequence goes on from JAFIDM010000005.1 coordinate 51,348,682, forward strand.
TAAGCCTTCTTTTTTAAAAAAAAAAATTAGTTATTCAGAATTAAGTGTAAATTATAATGTAAATTAGATGCATCTAGTGAACTGAACTAGTGAACTAAAACTATTTATTATAAATTCTATTTAAATATTTTTGGGTATTTGGCAAATCGGTTATTTATTAAAAAAAATTTTTTATCTAATTGGGTAAAACCTTTTTATAAACATTTGTTCCGCAAATTGTTTATATGACTGAATTTTCGAATAACTTCAAACGTAAACAGTGATGTTTAAATTATCCTCCTACTAAGACCACCAGCTGGCGCTAGTGGTGTGGTCATGTGATGCACTAATCGGAAAAATCGCATCTTATAAAAGTGGATAGTAAAGTGCTAGGCAAAAAGGAACAGATAATTGATCTGCAAAGATTCGACAACGTGAATTCAAAATTGTACCTTCAATATTATTGAACTTTAAGATTACAGAAAGTTTGAGAAAAATGCAGAAAACTAAACGAAAACTGTAATTTGAAAGGTAAAGGATGGGGCGGCTCTGGAAGACTTCCTACATTCACTAATTGACTGCCCATTACATGCTCAGCGAGCTGTAACGCCATCACAGATAAGTAATGCCACAATCAGCAGAAACTGGTTTCTGATGCTAACCTAGATTAATAAAGCTAAGGATATAGATGATTCCTGATCTCATACCCTGCGACTTTCTACCAACAATGGTAATCTTAAATTATCCTCTGTTGCTTTATGCTGTGGGTACACAGTTACATTAAAAATTTACTACACACCGTTTCTCAAAACATGCACTTAAACTGAATTTTTATAACATTGTTTCTTCCAATAATTTACTAAGCTAACGTTAATTCCCCCCCCCCCCCCACAACAATTAAAAATATCGGCTAGCTACAAAGAGACACTGTATACAATCAAAACATATTTAGAATTACAAAGTTATAAAAAGAAAAATATCAGAATTAATTTGGTTACAGTGCTTCTCGTAATTCTGATTTTTCCATCAATTACTTAATAAAAAAAAAAGAAATTTCATATTCTAATTCTAAAGTACCCTAAAACAAATTCCATTTTTCCAAAGCGTTTTTATCTACTGCATCTTATATTAGATTACTATTTTTAGCACCTCTGTACGTTTTAAGAATATATAATTATTTTCACTTTAAATGACTTGTTGTTGACAAGAATTAGAACACAATGTTACGTGCTTTACAATCAACATAAAAAAATTGTACATATATTAGAGTAAATTCAAACTCAGAATCATGTGACTCAGATTCTTTTTCCGTAATAAATTTTTGTTTCATCTTTACAATGTAAGACGTATATTTTATTGTGAATTCACTTACTTGTGTTTGGTGTCCATGACTTCGATGCATTTCTGTGGCTGGTAGCTAAGGCCCCCATGGTGACAGAGAAGCGAAGTATTACTCACTTCGAGCACCGGCTCTCTCCTAACGGGATCTCTGCAGAGTGGAGGGAAAAAAAAAAACTGCGATGAGCAAAAAAGAAATTGGGGGTGGTAAGGAGGAGGGAAATTAAAAATACTGACGAGGAAGAAGAGCAAATAAAAATAAAAGACTGTATGAGATGAGAAAGATGACAGATAGTAATATATATCCTCTCTACGTTACTTCTCTTTTATCAATTGTTAAGAGGAAGAGAGGGAAAAAAAAAAGAAAGAGCACAAAATAAAAACAGCAAAGCTTAAGAGGGAGAAAAATATTGTAAAGAAATCATTTTTGCAGTGTTCAAAGCTGAATACTGTAAATATCACCTTTGTTAGCTGACAAGTGTAGTTGATCATTATTCACAATTTTTGTTCTTGCGTTTTGTATGTTGAAGTATAGCACTTTAATGTGTTCTTTTTTAAAAAAAAAAATAATTTCTTCTTTTAATTTTTAGTAATGAAATCATTCCAATGTTGTTGCGTCAATTTAAATGAATATTAACTTATTCTTCATTATTAGAAACCTTCCAATCAGTCATTACCTTGTGGTTCTCTGTCCTGCCGTCTGGTTCATGTCGATATCTCCAATGATAAACACTATAACTCAAAAAACACAATAGTTGATTTTAACAGTTGATATCCTTGAATATCCAATGGCTACCCCATGCCTTGTAGTAGTTGCATTCTGTGAACATACTTAGGGAGTCTTAATTTGTTATTGTAAATCATTATATTTGGTTGATATTTAAGCTTATTTTGTTGTTCCTGAAAATTGTTGAAATTGAGTTGCATTGTTTTACATTAGGGGTATGTAATGTTAATGGAGCTTCTTGTATTCTTATTATGTGTTCCCTATCTTGTCAAAAAGATCATGATAACCACGGAAATAAAAATGCAGGGAAACTTAAAAATACGAAAATGGATTCGAACCAGGCTAGCCGCCAACAGATTGCCAACTTGGCTATTACGGTTAGTACTACCAAAAGTCAAATTTTAAAATCAATTAATATTTACAAATGGTATTTCTCATATCAAAAGTACGGTCTGAATAAAAGTAAAATCATTTGCTTGAAAATGAGATCTGAACTCTTAAATTTTGAATACGAATCTGCAGATTAATTAACAAAAATTTAAATATTTTTACAATGAAAATTGACCTCTAAGTACTAGATACATACCTAATCTTGCTTCACCGCCTTATATTTGCAGATTTTCAGACATTTCACCAATTCTTTGTGTGTGTGTGTGTGTGTGTGTGTGTGTGTGTGTGTGTGTATGTGTGTGTGTGTATACTCAGCTTATGTTTATTTGTGTACGTGGGGTAGGGAGGGTGGATTGCAAGGAGCAACTGAATCATGACCCCAACCAGAATTGTATATAGAAGGGGACGGCAAGTATCTCCGGTTTTATTTTATTTTCTGACGCTCGGAAGAATGTCATTATTTAAGAAATGCTCTAAAGGATAATGAAAAAAAAAAGAAATGCTACCGATTTCTTTGGTTTGAACGTTACCTACTTTGTTTTAATTTTTAATTGTTTTCATCAAAACTTGTTTATTTACTTTAAATTTTTGCTACCATTCTCTTACCATTTCTAGCACAACCACTGAATGTGAGATCGCCAAATCACGCCATCCTTATTAGCTGGTATGTAATTATCTACAGACAATTGGAGATGTTTATGACCAAACACACGTGAAAAATTGGTCAAATACAGAAAAAAACCTCTGACCTTAAAACAGATTTTGTAAAGTTTGCGAAATTCAACCGTTCAAATAAAAAAACGTAAACAAAACAGCTTTGCTTAAATTATCATATCAACTAAAAAGAAAATCGTCTTAATATCCTTTAAAAAATACGTAAATAACACATTTATTTAAAAGAGGTCCATAGTTAAGATAACTAAAAAAATTTATGTATATATGCATGTATGTGTGTGTGTGTATATTAGGATAGGAGTGTTTGTATGATTTTATTTCGGGTGGGGCCAAGTTAAGAAGCCGACTCGAATAATGTCGGAAAAAAAAGTCATCTTAAAAATGACAATCAAGAAAGGCACATTCGCAACCTGATCTGTCATCAGTGAGAGGCTGGGACGGTCGTTTCGTCCTCTTCAGGACTCGTCAGGCAGCCAAACTCCTCCGATGACAGGGAGCGGAAGGTTTAGGATCCCTGTCTCGTTACCGAAAGCGTGACCCCGCCCCAACCAAAACTCTACAATGATACAAAAAATGTCGATTCCTTGTCCTGCGTTCCGCTAGGCACAAAAGGAATTTGAGAAAAGCATAAAAGAAAGTATTAAAATTATGAAGTTTAAGTAATAAGGAATTTAAGCGTATTAATAAGTTCACAAATGACAATCAAGTGAGGCACAAGGGAAAGTAAAAGGATTTGCACCCCGATACGAAACGGCCGTCCCAGTCTATCGCCGATTGGGTGCGAAATTCTTTTACTTTCTCTTATGCCTCTCTTGATTGTCATTTGTTGAATTATTAGGAAGGTCATCTTAAAAGTTTTCAGGTGGAGGGTGGAGCAAAGTCTCTTCAATCAACCATCCAACCAAAAAAAAAGAAGAATACAAATAGCTCCTTCTCTACACATTTCGAGACTTCGGGGAGTGCCTTGGTCCATTCCCCGAAAACTTACATATTAGGACTGTAAGGGTACAGGAAATAGTACTGGTAATAAAAATAATAGGATAAAAATAATTATTAGTGCTGATTAAATAAGAGTCTACTGTATTTTTTTGTAAGCTACAGTAGTAACGGAGGTTAACTTTACATGGATGGAGGGTTCTTTTCTTCCTTTAAGAGAATTAATTAAACACGTCTTTAAGTCAAACGTCCAAAAAATGATTTTGTCAAAAACAAAATTGGCCTGAGAAAGTTTTTTTCATAATGGATTTCGTTTCAGTTGGTCACTGAGGCGAGCGATCATTAAGAGACGAAACTTTCTTGACAAATTCGCGAGGAACTTAAACACCACTTGGGTCTCGCCTGAGTTGCAATTACACTCGAGACCTAACCTAGAATTGACTGGAAACTACTGATAGCCGACTGCCTTGCCCCGCCGTGACCTCTACGGCCCCATCGGTAGGGGAGGCGGATGGCCAGGGTTCGCTCGGTGCCCGGGGCTTTCCGTTTTCACTCCTACTTGACTGCCGAGGCTGCAATCATGAGAGCCGCCGGACCTTCCCATCAGACGACGGCACAAATGAGACCAGACGTTGATGCACGGAATACGGCCGTTATTGCAAAACCACTCAAGGATATATAAAAAAATGTTTATAAAAATGATCCTCCTTCTTGAGTAACGGCTAATGGTCAGATTTGAGAATAGAAAAAAAAAGAAGAGAAGTAGCCGCACAATAAAGTCAAACAACAGACTACAAAATGTACATCACAATATGAGAGGAACTACGAACACTTTATGAAGTCAGTATGTTTATTCCCTCAAATAGGCCTTTTTACAAATTTACATAAGAAATAACCCTTATTTTTCCTGAATATCGAAGTTCTGTTATATTCATGCAAACGAAAACATTTTGCAAAGCAACCGCAGCCGTCATTATCTCATTCAAAAGACATTCTAAAATTTCTACATCGAATTTAGCTCAATAGGGCATCCTTTCTTATCTATGACATAAGATTATTTAATAAATAGGGTGGGCAAAATAAAACTGGCCCGGAAAATAAATTTACAGATATATTTCAATTATTCACAATAGGGCTGACCCTGGTTAATGAACAGGAGAACTGCCCAGCATAGAAAATGCTGGAAACCGTGATTTCTGTGATATTCATTAACAAGGGTCAGTCCTATTGTCAATATTTGAAATATATCCGTATTTTTTTTTCCGGGACAGTTTTATTTTGCCACCCTGTATTATTATTGCTTTATTGTACTTTTGGTTTAATGAAATATCAGTCTAAGAAGAGTCAACAGTTGTTGAATACTTCACCAGTATCTTACTGTATTAATGACGTACGGTTAAAAAAAAATGTTAAACACGAGCACGATTAGAAAAAAAGAAAGGAAAAAAAAAGCTTACAAGTATACAAATCAAGCACAGCATATCATTAGTGGAAATTAACATATCGTTTCCAGCATAGTCGCCTTGAAGATTGAGATACTTTCCAAACGAACACAATCAGTTTCTCTATCCCGAATGAGCAGTATTTCAGTAGCGACGTGATAAAGTCAAATTGATTCGATACAAAATGATGTATCTCTCCATTGTTTCCCTCGCTGCTGAAAACTTGGCATTACTGATTGTCATATATTTTGTGGGGCATCATGTTGTAAATGATTACGTAAATGTATCTTTAGATATCGGTAAAAATATTACGTTTGCTAGATTAAAGGTTTACGTGCAATATAAACTGGAGGAATTCAAGTACAACAATTTATAAATTTATAATTTAAATGTTATTATATTTAAATTAAAAATGTAACATAAGTTACATATTTAAATTACATACATCAACTACATAAAAGTTAAATCATTGACAGCGATTAACTAAGTAACTGACATTTGTCAACCCCACTTATCAGTAAAACACCTTTTTAAGGTTCACATAGCAAAGCAACTGACAACACATTCAACTTACATCTAACAATAGACTATCTTTAAAAAAATATACTGCATGAGTAGGGTGACCAGACGTCCCGGATTTTAGTGCAATGTCCCGCTTCAGTATATGTCCCGGATTTCGTAAATAGCCCAGATGATTTTGCAAATGTCGGTGCATGTAAGGATGGAGATATTTTTGTGAAATACGTTTAATAATCGATTAATTTGCGTTTTAGATTCTACAATGAATTCTTTATTCAGGCAGCACTATTTCAAAGTTAAAGTTTCAAGCAGTATGAAAGTCAAAGCAGTCGTTGTTGTTTTTTGTTTTTTTTTAGTCGTGAAAGTTGTCTTGTTCCGGATTAACTTCAGAAAAATCTGGTCACCCTATGCATGAAAGGAGCCCAAAGTTATTTTAACGTATGCTTACTTAAAGTTATTCGAAACTTATAAACAAGTCGTTATAAGATAACAAATTTCAGCACTAATATTGAATTCATAATCAATATTTCGAAGAGAATATTTTGAAATTCCAGATTAACAACTGAACATCTACTGATACGTGACAAAGATAAATATTTAATTGGCTGCCTGTCAGTTATTCTAGACAGTTCTCAATTGCATTTCAGAGATGTAATCAAGCTTCTGTTTTCAAGGATTCTTCTAGAAGCGAGGCGCCACAACCAGACCTCTATCTTTTACACACAATAATTTTACTTTCGGCTTCGTCTTACAATTTCCAAATTGCCTTTTTGCATGTCGTCGATAATTTAAGAAAGACAGTGCCACTACCTGACGCTACCTGGCAAACGTAAAACATGTAATTGTTTATTTATTTATTTTTGATAGTTATTAAATTACAAATATATATATACTTTTTTTCTTCTTCTTATAGTGCTGATGACAATAAATACTATCCACCGTTGTCGCAACTAAAAATTATAAGATGTTTATAAGAACATTAAAAATAGAAGGTTGTACTGCTAGGCATCCGGTACCAACGCTATAACTAACTTAAGTTTATTTCAATGTGATTCTTCATCTTTTTTTATTTACTGACTTTCAACTCATATATTTGATATTCGCTAAGTAATAACTTCATCAATTTTTTCGAGCCAATTGACTGACTGAGACCAGAAGAAAATTGGAAACATGGAAATTTCTACAATTTGAATACTTTTACTATTTACTATTCCACAAAAATTGAGGTTTTTTTTTTTAACTTATCTTTAAAAAGTTTTATAGCCAAGTGCACCAAACTTCAATTAACTTTGACGGCTGCATTGTGGACGTAGCTAAAATTAGTGGGGGGTGATGCCCCAGAAAAATTATAGCCTTTGTTTTAAAATTGTGTGAAAAGAAACAAACATGTATAAAAAGAAATTTATCAAGTTTCTGAATACATTTTCTTTTTATACATGTTTGTTTCCTTTCACACAATTTTAAAGCAAAGGCTAAAATTTTTCTGGAGCAGCACCCCCCCCCCCCATTAATTTTAGCTACGTCCAAACTGCAGCCATCAACGTTAATTGAAGTTTAGTGCACTTGGCCATTAGTCTATTTTCCTGGGAGATTCATCAAATCATGTCAGTGTGCATGTGTGTCCTCCTAAAAACGTTTGAACCGCTGTATGGAACTTCTTTAAACTTGCGACGCATATTTAAGGATTAGAGACGCTCTAATTTTTATTTTTGAAATTTTGTCCCAAGTCAATAAATTAGCGCTAGAAGATGAAAAAAATTCCACAGAAAAAAAAAAAAAGCACTGGAAACGAAACAATGATTCTAACAATGAGTAGTAATTATATTATTTATTTCTTATGCACGCGCTTTGATATGATTAGAATTAATCGGATTCCGACAACTTAATTAATTAATGAGGATTTTTATTACTTTTTTCAGATTAATTTCCATTCATTATTTTTAACAGATAATTTTAACTCAAAAATCAACGTAGGCTTTTCATGGGTTTATATGGGTTTCATAATTTAATTTCAAAAATATAGCCATACACCTGTTTAAACAAAAGCACATTTATACAATTTTAAATTACAATACAAACGCAACTAGTTTCTCCACCGAGAGGTGGTATTCTCAAGCAATTCACCACGCAATTCTCCACCTTCTCTGGTGGAGAAACTAGTTGCGTTTGTATTGTAAATTAAAATTGTATAAATGTGCTTTTGTTTAAACAGGTGTACGGCTATATTTTTGAAATTAAGACATTTCAGTACACGTAAAATATTTACATTATTATATGAGTTTTACTTTAAAAAAAAAAAAAAATAGAAAGTAACAAAAAAATTTTAAGATATTAAAATAAATAGAAATTTATTTATTCTTATTTTCATAGAATATTAAGCGTGAATCATTAATGTTTGTATATGAGCGAAATGGAAATGAACGAACCGTATGATCCCAACAAGGGAATCAAAACGAATAAAAAAGAAAAGAAAGAAAGAAAGAAGAAAAAAAAAAAGAAACATTTATCACGACTCGAATCGTCGATACATCTGTAATCATCACTGTTATTACGGTAGAGTAAAAACTGTCCGGCAATGGAAGATTATAATATCTGTGCCTTCAGGGGAGAAAAAAAAAATACTGAATTGATTTAAAAATTGCTTAAAAAAATAAGTGACTACTATTTTAGTAGAAGTAAGCTAACGGCAGAGTAATATTTACACAAGCTAGTTTGATATTTAATTCATGTCAGTAAGCTGGAATTTTTTTTTTTTTTTACACTTGTATTTTTTTTTATATAACTTTGCTACAAGTATTTATCGTATTACAGGCAAAAAAACTGCCTCATCTTGTGAAAAATTAAAATAAATAAAGAGCTTCCTGCTATGTCAAAACTGATTTGTTTAATTTTATTTGTTGATTTTTGTACTGCTACCACGACACAAATCAGATTAATAACATTCCGGGTGCTAGGTAGGAAAATTCGCGACGTGCTCTACAGAAAAACAAAATTTTGTCTTTTCTTAAAACATCAGCTCGTAACTCACGTCTTGAAACAACGGATCGAAGTTAAAACCCGTATTACGAAGCCGCTTACGCTCCAAATTCTGTAAATTTCCTGATCGTAATCACTTTATATCATTTTGAAATCTATCGAGGAAAGACAGAAAAACAAATTTTACAAAATTTATATTAGATCTTTATATCTTTATAAACTCAATATTATTATTATAATAAAAGTTCCTATACTTGGGTTTCCACAGCAAAGACAACATGGCGGATCAAGGACCAAAGCGCATGTTGCCAAGTGTAAAAAAGTGTGCAAAGGAGGGTTAGCGATATTAGGGATATGTGGTTGCATCCGTGAATTTCCTAACTATGCGTGTTGTGTTGACTATCACAGCCTTCTGGAGTTGTGCATAAGTGTTTTTATGAAGTTCTAGTGTGCTGAGGCTGTGGTGCAATGTGTGAGGCACCAGACCAGTGGCGAACAGGACGATGGGTACAACACGTACTCGGTCCTTTATTATTATTATTATATATATATATATAAATATATATTTAATATTTTTTTTGTTTCTGTAATATTTTAAACGCTCGTGCATAAAATGATATGCTTTTTTCAATGTATTTCGGCAAATGGTTCACCTTATCCGCAGTAGCTCGTCATGACTATTTTTTTTTTAAGAGTTCAGTCTGCAGTTTTAAAAATCAACGTACATTTTTGGAAGTCAATTATATATATTTACAAAATGATCTTAAAAAACTTAAAGTTATCTTCTTAAATCATCCTCCCTTTCCTTTTTACAAGAGTAATTCCTTCCCTAAGGGGTTTTACTTAACTACTGATCTTACGGAGTGTCTTCAATTTCTTTTAACTCTGAGGAAGGTATTACAGAAACGAGACAAAAATCTACACTTTTGTCAAAGAACGAGTTTGATCTTAAAAAAAAAGCAAAACAAACTAAAAATACGGTTTAAATCCTTTTCTTTTTCAACCAACAACGAACTGTATAGAGTCGTAAATATTTTTTTGCTTTGCTTTGAACGCAATCTCTTCGCTAATCAAATTCATTAAGCATATTCGAACGCGTTCGACTAATGAACCTCCCAAAGATTTCGTGTTCATTATCACTAATCTACAGCCGACTCTGCCCCTTTTTTTTTCTCTTATATCTCGGCAACAAATTCCTTCTTAAGAAAGTCTTGTTTTCTTTTTTTACTTTGTAATTTACTTTCCGGGTATTCAACACAAACCTCGGTTATGGAACGAATTAATGATCGCGTTCCACTATTTCGATCCCCGCCCGATCGAGTGACATGGTCGTCCGTCCAAACATACCAAATGTTCGTCGATCGTAATTGCCGACAGAAAACAGCAACACCCATCGCCGAGTCCCCTTCTCACCTGTTTTATCACCAGGTGCAATGACAGATGTATGAAATGTTACTGGAGACAGGACTCTCGGCACTTTTGCGTGGCCACACTCGTCCGCATTTGCATAGTTACCAACTTGTCAGCAGCAGACGAAAAGAAATCAGGCCGACAGGGGCGGCCACTCGTAGCTGTTAACTAGAACGGATTATAAATACCTTCGAATTCAACTCAACTCTAGAAGTTTCTTCTTTCAGCGGGGATAATTCATTAGCGACTGATGCGTATCTAATTAGACCTCTAGGTCATTTTTAAAAGAAAGAAAAAAAAAAAGTGGATTAACGGCTGATAAGAAGTTTCTCACGTGATTAGCCAATTTATACTGATGATTCAATAAAACTTTACATTATCTCTTCACTCAAGGATCAATTTTATTTCCATACTTATCTTCTAAAATATATTTTGGGAACTTTGTCTGTCGATGGATATATAATTCAAAACTGCTGTACTGCAAAAGCAACCGTATGAATCCTTAATGTAGTATATCATGATCGGTCAACAGCATGAAGCAACGTTTGTTTCAGCTCAATCCATTGTGTTAAGACCAGAATTATCGCTTGATTTCTGACAAGAGATAAGTCATTTTTCCTGTAAAGCACGCCGCGAATTTTATTGGAATAGCTTCCAATAAAGTTTCCCCTAGCTGACCAGAAGTCATGAATCGACGGGAAAAAAAAACAACAAATTTGGGATCTTACAGAAACTTTTTACAGAGATTTTATAGAGTTTATTTTTCAGCTCGAAATCTCTCTTTCCGTCCAAGAAAACCTGATAAAATTCTGTGCCATGTTAGGAGTATGGTCCTACTCACTGGAACAAGCAGTGATGAAGTAGCATTCACGTTCAAAAGGAATAATTCTCAAATAACATAAGAATCATGATAAATTTTGTTTTCCAAACTCGTATTTAACGTTAGTACAACTTTCAAATATATACTGTAAGTCCAGTAATATTCTTTTAAGATTTAGTCATTTCTTGAAGAAAACTCAGAAAATCAAGTCTTCATCATTGATGCACTCACTGCACTACTGTGAGTGGTTACATCAAGGAAATGTCAACATCTAACTTAATACCTGGACATCTTTCAGTGGCAATAGGTTACAAACGACAATAAATTCCTAAATTCTTATGATTAGAACATGATTTATAGAATCACTACCTGGTTTTCGTAGAGAAATGAAAGAAACTTGCTGAAAATTCTAATAGCAACTTCTAATTCTTAGAGAGCTTTCCGTATCATATTTTTTTCCTGAGAATTCATTTATAAGATTTCTTACGATGTCAGCTGCTTGGACTTTGAATTCTATGAAACTCTTCTCACAAAAGATATATAGTCTACATATTTTTAACATTTTAATTTTTTCTTAACTATAAAATCATAGCATCGAATTCTCAATCAGAGATTAGTTAATATCAAAAGAACTAATTATTCTGATATGCATCTGCCAGAGAACAGACTACTTAAAAAACTTATTGCTTTTTAAGTGCTTTTCCTAATAGCCTCCAGTATTACAATTCATTTAACCATCTGAAATAGCTATTAGCGACAAAAATTACTCAGCATTCTTTGATCGCTTGTATCTGATTGCTTTTCTTATTTGAATTCTGTTCAGGTAAGCCATTTATGCTCACTTAGGCAACTCTCTATGTCCATCTGTTATTGACAAAAGAGCTAATTTGTTTTGGTCGCGGAAGCCCATTTACATGATCGGACTAAGTAGTATCATGGCAGAACAGTTGCTCTTAGAATATCTATACAGACAAAGGTAAGCCTTGCGAAAAAGTGCAATCAATTGTTTTGGGAATGGACTGTGACCGCTTTTATACAACGAAACCTTTTTAAATTCTGACAAGTTGTAGGGGACATTATTTTATTTTTAAATGCTGGTTAGCGATGAAATGAGAAATTACAAAGCAAAATATAAGTTTTCATAATGCTAAATTTCTTTCTTTGTATATTCTTGTTTATTGTCATAGCGTTGTAATTCTTTTTATAATAGAAAACTTTGTAAAAACTTTGAAAACTCTTCGAAACTGTTATTTTGTAACTTATTAAATGTTCATCATTCCACAGTGCATTCTGGTCTACATTCTTAATCCCTCCTAGGGACTGTGCAGGTTTTACTTAAAACTAATCTCTTTAATTTCTTTACTAAATTAAGAAAAAAATACAATATCTCAATAAGAAATCTATTAGAATCTAATAATCAAGAATATTTCTGATGAGTGCTATGATTTCAAATTAGAAGGGCACTATGTAATGTTCTAAGTAGAAAACTTACTTAATTGATATCTTCAATCAATGAAAGCGGCAAATATGAGGAAATAGAACATGGGCTCTTGATATTATTACTATAGCATGTGTTGGTAATCTTTGTAACAAATGGTAATTGTAAACAGAAGACATCCTTGTCAATACTAACTAATACTTGTTGGGAATTCTTCAATAAATCAACTAAAAACAATCTGAAAACAAATCGCGCAAAGAGAGGCTAGTAAATTTAAAAAAAATCAATTTTGTACTAAATATCTCATTTCTCGAAAGGGAATCAGAAAACGAAATGATGGACGAAAAGAAAAGTGTGTAATAATAAGGGGAAAAGAATGAATACGAATAATCTGGAATAAAGTGAAAAGATATGACTGACTAAGAGAAGTCCTAATATTTATTTTTTTTCATATATTTCTTCGATTTAACTTAAACTGTTACTTAATTCCACTTTAAGTCGCCGATTATTGTTGTAATGACACTAATACACAAAAAAGAAAACACATCTAAAGCATTTAAATATTTTTAAAGAAATTAAAAACTTTCTGTACTGTAAGATTTCATCTTCTAAAATTAGATTCCATATTTTGAAACGGAAAAGAATAAGCTAACTATTATGAACTATTAAATAACTAATCGCCTACTAATTCACCAAACGTAACCTGGCAAACATTCAATCTACACAAGCGACCAACCTAATCTGATAAAATAAAAGTTTACAAAAGAAGCACAATTGTTATTACTATCCCTATGGTTAATGAGCAAAAAACATTTATTATTTATTTACTAGAAAGTTCCTTTATGTTCAGATGCCACTCAGTCAATTCACAACTGCATAATACCTTCTTTTGCAGAATAACTTCAAAATCAACTCCATTAGTAGACCGGCTTACCTGTTTAAGTTCCTCTTGGACTGAAGTAACATTGAAAATGAAGATTACGTAAAGGCATTTGTATAGGATTGCCTGATGATATCTGTAAAAATTATATAACTAAAATATGCAAAGAAAAGTTTAAGTTCCAACTTCATAACAAAAAAAATGCGCGCTTCGACCTTTTCAATTCCCTCACTGTTGTTAACCGTGAAATTTCTATGAGTGTGATCAATGTCTTGTTCTTTCCCTCTTTTTCTTTATATACTTCATTCTTGTATCCTTAAACACACTGTGCTTGTGAAACCCTGGAAGATCGCTAGAAACTCAAGTGGGCCGGTTAATTTAACCTTGTGGGCCGGACCGTACATTTGCTTATTTGATTATTTCTCTTAATAGTAACAATGTTGCTGTCTTAAATAGACTATTTGATTTACGAAACCAATATTTTATAATTATTCTCTGTGAAATCTGTTAGAAAAAAGCACAGATTTTAATAGGTTCTTTTCCATTACCGCTTTAATTTTACCTTTCAAATTTTCGTTCCGATAGTTAGGCAATTTTTTTGAGGTCTCGATGGCCGCATGTGGCCCGCGGGCCATTCTTAAGTGATTTAAAACTCAAGAGAGCTGCCGCTAACGCCGGATAAGAGAGGCGTGTCGAGCTCAAGGTCTTCTGTCAATGTAATGACACAATTTTAGACATTATATTTCTAAGAATATAATACGTATTAAGGAAGATAACGCGAGATTTTGACATGTGTTTGTTTGTCTGTTTTTAAATTAGGTGCCCGTTTATTCTATTTTTTTTCTTTTCCTCAAGGCAGAATACGGATTGGCAAAGGAATTACGGCCAATAAGTTTACTTTTCACTACAGATAAAAATTATGCAATAAAAATACAAAAATTTCAGTAAGTAAATATATATATATATATATATATATAGAATGGAAGGATGAGGAATAAGTAAAGTACAAGCTGACGGATACGTAGGAAGATAAAGATATATTTTATTAACACGAACTTTGATGTCAAAATTGAGCTAGACAGAAGAAGTTATTAAATTGGTATCTTAAAATGTTGTTAGTACTAATATATATGAAGCATTTACAATTATTATATAAATACAGTAGAGTCCCGATTATCCGAGTTAATGTGGACCAAGATAATGTGGCCAAATCGGATAATCGAAAAACTCGGTTACAGCGAAAATTGTAAATAAAATAAATCGTGTAGGTTTAAATGTATATTTTAACAAATACGAAAGTTATAGAGATACAACACATGCAATTCATATTGTTACGATAATTAAAGAGTTCTTTTACTTAAAAAAGTCCTTAATTGTTTTTTGTTTTACGTTACTTTGGCGTTTTTCTGCAGCAATGTTTCGCCATTTTTTTAAGGATAACAGGATTGCTGGTGTCGCTTCTTCTTCTTGTTCTATATATTCAATAGCTTTTAGTCCATCTGCGATTTTCATATGTCGATTTTCATCGTCACTGTCTTCATCATCATCGCTAGATTCATTTTCCTTAATGACGATCATTTCATCTGTAATGTCTTGTTGTTCGTCAGCGTTTATCCAGTCACGTATATCCTCTTCGTTGATTGGTGAGATCAAGTACAGAATTTTTTTTGGTAGTTTTAAAAATGGAAAAATGTAGAACGAAAAAAAAAAAATCTGGAAATATTTGATAGCTCGGTTAAAGCGGAAACTCGGATAATCGGGGCTCGGATAATGGGGGTTTTACTGTAATGTAGAAAAGAATATGGCATCACAAAAAAAAAAATAAAAAAAAAAAAAAAATAAAAATAAAAACAAATAAAAATACTGAGAAGCATAATTCAATTCGGAGGTAAATGAATTAAAATGGTACATTCGGTACAAGAAATCTAGAAACTTCATATGTGACTTAGAAAAAAATGTGTGTGTTTAAATTTCAACTTCCTAGGTCTATTGGTTTTGGAGCTTCAGCACTGCACACAACATACAAACAGATGCACATGAATGCTAACTGTAACATTACGTATTTAATGAACAAATAACCAACCTGTCTTTTTTTTGGTGCATCTTAAACATGTACTTCTAAATTTATGCTCCGTCCAAGTTGTCCTGTCTGTGTACTACAAATCCAAAACCCCCAACTTCGTAACACAGTAAACAACTGCTAGGTTAATTCTATTTTTGGTCAATATCACTTCTTCCGAGAAATTTGATTGCTTTTAGCGAATCAACGCAATCCCGTTGCTGTCAAATCTGACATGTAAAGGTAAGTCTTCAATACAGGTTTTTCAAGGATACAGCGCTTCTGAATACAGATTGTTTGCAATTCTTATTATCATGTTTTTCGCAGAATGGTATTGTCTCCCCGTACGCTTATATTGTCGTGGGTAAATTTTGAGGACCGATATAATATACTTTAACATTTTGATTCTTTTTTTCCTATGCTTCATTTAAAAAAAAAATGACAACCCTAATGACTAAATTTCTCTAATGTTTACAGTTTAACAGGTCTGCTGATAGCTTCCTGCAATTTAAAACTAATTTATTTCCTTGCCCCATGACAATCACATAGTTAAAAAACCTTAGTCAGTTGCTAGGATCTCCAGCCAGAATATTTAAGAGGGGTTAGCGCCAATTTTAATGAATGATACACCAGATCATTCATTGTCCAGCTAAGCAAGTCCGGAAAAGTCGTCAGGTAATAATTATGTATGATGAACTGTTATCAAAGAAAGGTAGTTGTTTTGCTTATTTTTTTTTTAATCATTAAATTTCTTTTCTCTTTAATTCTCTCTTCCTGTGGCTATCAGCCCGTGAGGCGATTCGTGTGTCAAAGGTTTATAGCTCGTCCGATCGGCAATTTGCTGCTTCGACTTGGGGGAAAATTACCTCTTCCATTACGAACTCAACTCGATGAGGTCACCATTCAGCCTTCATTCAACAACAGTGGAATGAAATACGATTTAATCAAAATCTTTGTACATATTTTTTTTTTCTCCCTCATGCTGAAGGGGGGAGAGATTTCAGATTTAATGAAATTGTAAACGATGAACATTAACTAAATCGGCTAACACATTATCTGATGAAAACGAACGATAAAGAAGAAGATCGAATTTTTAAACAGCGTTTCGACTGATTGACGTAATGAAGCAGAGGAAGAGTTGCAGACAAATTCTATTTCAATTAAAACTAATTTACTGAATTCATTAAGAAAACAGACAAATTACATTTACAAACTAAACGGTCGTTGTTCGATTACTTCTTTTCTATAAATAAATTTCTAGAAAAACATCTACATATAAAATTTAGTAGCACTTAGAAATATTAAAAAAAAAAAATTCAATACAAAATTATTTTGTTTTAATACAGAATCTAAAGAAAGTAAAGGATTCAAGATTAAATGTCAACATAGAATTCTTATAATTTTAGATTTATTTTTTCTTTTGAGGCACCACGATGATCATTCCTATTAGCCTCAGTATGGAGACCTCGATGTTTTCTGGTAACTGCTCCTGGCCGATGATCGCCAAAGAGCATGAAACAGCTGTTCCACGATGTGACTGGGTAAATAATTTGGTCTCACCCATTGTTTTTTAATTTTAGATTTAATAAAAATAAAAAAAGTTAAACCTAAGTATTATTTTTAATTATTCTGTATGTACATTAAGAATATTTTAATAATTTTAATTAGTGAAACTAAATAATGAGAAATTAATATTAAGAATGTTTTCGTAATAATTAAACCAATAAGATTAAATTAAATTGTTTGAATTAAATATTTTATCAGATTGACTTCTGAAATTTAAACTGTCATATTTTTTGAATCAATGAACTGCACTCAACTTTTTATAATTATTTTCAAATATATATATATACATATTTTAATATCACTAAAAAGTAAGCTACGGATAACAAAACTGGTTTGGACTTCCGCTAATTACTTTGATAACTAATTTACATAAAACTTCGTTATATTAAGAGTTTTTGCATCGCAATCTAACTTCGTTACAACAGGAACAGTTCAATCATATTATCAGTGTTTATTTGACAGTGTTTATTTAAAAATAACAATCTGCGTTTTAAATGTTGTATTTTTAACGTTTGTAAGAAAAAAGACAGAGATCTTTTCGTCAAATGTAATCACTAATCCTGAAGAAGTCTTCTGCTCAAAAGAGGAAATATTGAAGAAGACAAAGATGTTTTTCAAGTAATAGAAGCTTTTTGATTTAATTGTATATAATTTGAAATATTTTTCAAGTTCAATAAGTAACTAGTAAAATAAAAACTGATATTATGATTGAATTGTTCCTGTTCAAAGTTCGTTTGCGATGCAAAAACTCTTTAATATAACGAAGCTTTCTGTATTTGTTATCAAAGTAATTAGTGGAAGTCCAAACCAGTTTTGTTAACCGTACTTTGTTTTGTTAACTTTCTTTCTAGTGTTATTAATATTAATATCTAAGTAGTTAAAAATAACAAAAAAAAAATTGAATATAGTTCATTAATTCAAATTACGACAGTCTAAATTTCAATAGTAAATCTGAAAAAAATATTTAATTAAAGCACTTCTTACAAATTATTACGAAAATATTCTTAATTTTAAAATTTTTCATTATTAAGTCTTAGAAAATGTTAGATGTTATATTAGAAAAGAATAAAGATGATATATATGTCCAACTAAATTCAAAACTGAAATGTTTTGAATTAATTATATTACATTTTTTCTAATAATGTCTCTCTGTATTCGTATTTTAAAGATTTATTTTTTTCAATTCGGTGCTGATATTTTCACAACAGTTAAAAACTCTTTTTTATTTTATTTTAATTTAATTTTTGTTGGGTTAAAATGTTTTGCGTCCCATACTTCTTTTACATTTAAACTAAGTTTGGTCTACAGGCTTTTTATTATCCTTTAACATGCATTAAAAACGAGCCTATCCGTTCATCCAGCTTTGATAAACTCACCACTGTAGATTCTAAGAATATGAAAGTTCAGTTGTAAGTTTACTCATGTTGTTATGCACCATCACCTGATCCAGAAACCGACGAAACCGCCATTATATCCACTATTAAAAAAATCATTTATCGTGGTAAATCACAACTTACTAAGCTAGAAAGATGAAGGCTTAATAATATGTGTTCTTATCCACACACTGCTACCAACTGATAACATAAAATTAAACAGTTAAAGAACCTTCGATTAAAGATGACGCCACGAAATGCAGTCTTGAAAGACCAACTTTGTTGTACATTTTCATTAAATGAAAGGACAGCAATATTTCAACATCTGCTTCATGATTTACCGTCTCAAATATTAAATATTCATGAACTTTCATAGACCTTCGACAGTCGGTTTAAATACTAAAATGAAGTTCTGATTAGAACTGGGTAACATGTCTTCATAGGTCGTTTATAGGATATTATTTCTAGATGTGCCAAGTTGTTGTGCCTATCTCCAACAGCCAAATAGAAAAAAAAGGGGGGCCTGTCCTGTACATTCGAGATTTCGGGGTGGCCAGAGTCCCTCGGCCCTCTTCCTATATATATCTATCAGTCTTTAGGTCTACCTCGTCCCTAACTGCTTTAAATGATATCGTTCTAAAATGGAAAGAAATAAAAACTTCTCAGACAATTAGCAACATTCTAAGTATATAATTCTGGCAATGGAAGTATGGTATATTGAAGCATCCAACACTTCCTTAATATTCTAACAGCGAGAAGTTCGATAAAAGTATGTAAACTTTTTTTACTTTGGTCTGTGACCTTTTGACTTAAACACGAATCAACATGCTACGAAGAGAACGGGATTCTTTAATATTTATTTTCTGTTCTAGTTCGCATTTTAATTCAAGTCGGCTCAATTCCTAAGCGTATGGATGTAGGTCTTCAGAACCAAGGCCAATCACTGCTTTCCGCAGCTGTCTCTTTATTTTTGTCATTTGTACAAGTGTTGTGTTCATTCCTTCGATCACTGCTCATCTACTTTAACCTCAAAACGTCAGGAGTTAAAAAGCTGTCAATCGCCGTCGCTATCATTACGTTCCTACTGGATTTGTTCTCTACATGACCGCGAGCACTGCGTAAAAATACGGGAGTCCAAACAACAGTAATAAAGCGAATGATCCACATAACACACGGAAGGTTGTCACATTTAAATTACAATTTCTTAATTACAGTGAGAGGCTGCAAAAATTTATGGCTCTACACAGGTCTAATGGGGATCTCATTTACTTTCAAGGTAAAATTCTCTGAACATGATTGCATGTAAACATGTCGGAGGAGGAAAAAAAAAAAGAAAGAAAGAAAGGAAGGTAGGAATAAGTTAACGCGTAATCAATAGAAACTTATCATGCAAGACCTAATTTCATCGAAATTAAGAATAAAAGCAGACAATTATATTGATTTAAGATGATCGAAATTTATTAAAGTCAAATATATGTGATGTGTGTACATTAATGCGAACAGACAATTGCTTGTACGTCATGGAAACCCATTGTGGAAGATATTTAATCAATGAATGCCGTTGCGTTTTGTAAAAGATGCTTAAATGGAAGAATATAAGTAATTTGGCTGATATTTTTGGCTTACAATCAATCGAATTAGAGGAAACCAGAATGAAAGCCAATTCTTTCCAAGAATAAGTTAAAATAAAAAGCACTTTTTCTACTAAAATAAGAGTCTTAATCCATTCACCTTACTTTGGTGGAAGAATACTGTATTCTTATTCTTTAAGTAGAGAGGGCACAGTAGAATGGGATAGCAAAAATAGGATCTCTTTTTATTTTAACCTTGGGACGCCAGATGATCACAGTTGCTTAAAGATTGATAACTTTTAACACTGTGTTTTTAGAGAGATATCTTGGCTTATTCCTCAAACTTAGTTCAAAACTTGATGGGTTAAAAATAATAAATTCTATATGCATTTCTATTTTTGCAATTTCTGATATAATTTTACGATTACTTTCAGTTTTGTTCCTACCTGATTAGAAAATTTCATAGAATATGCTTGTTAGAATATATATATAAGTTTTACTTTCTTTTTTTATTAATAGACCCGCCATGGTGACAGGCATTTACTGCAGTACCGTATTTAATTTTAGTAATTTTCTTCGAGTAAGTAATCGAGAATAGACTGTAGGCAAACTGTAGTGGAAAAAACTCAATTCAGCAGTCAAATCTGCATGCCTTTTGGACTATATAACTTCTTTTTCTTGCACATCGCCATGATAAAATACTTTTATTATTATTATTATTATCTAAATATAAGTTAAGCTGATATATTTGTAGCTATCTACTTAGCCATCTTACAGTAGTCATCAGTAGAAATTAGACAAATTTCATTCGATGTTAGCCATCAAATGTAAGCAAATTTGATTGAAACTTCTTAGAATCTTTTTCTAATCTTTCATGTCCTTACATCAAGCGCTTCTGAATATATCAGCTCTACTGTATATTATCCATCAAACTACTTTAACTGCTTCCCTATTTGTATAGCATCACGCGTGCACAAAAAAGTTAAAAATTTGGAAAAAAAAAGCACGTATTTAGATCAACAACCTTAAGTACAGAAACAACTCCAAACCAGCATATTGTCATTTTCCCTTTTTTTCTAGTTATTTATAATCCTACTGTATCCGTTCAACAAAAGCATAATTATTATTGATTTTTAAAATTGGTAACATCACTTTTTTAAGATACGTGAAGTAATTCTACATCGCTGCCTTCAAAATTCTGAATTTATAGCATAGCAAATTTAAACTTCTTTTATGTAAAATAAAACTATTGAAGTTTATCAAAAAGTTTTATTATAAAAACAATTTTTAGAATCCTGTCTTGAGATTTATTTGTCTTGAGAATCTATTGAAGGGATTCCTTGTGATAACATTTACATTTTAATACAGCTAAAATATAAAACGGCATTTTAAAATAATAACTATAAACAATTACAGCAAGCTATTACGTCAGGCGTAAATTCCAAGTGTATGTTTCACCATGCTATAAATCTCCTTCTGTGTTGCTTTTAATCTTCTGGTTCTGCTTATGTCTGGTCTTGATTTCTTCTTATGCGCTTGTGTGTCTGTCTCTTTTTTCTTTTTTTTATTTGTTTAAATAAAGGGCATAAAAGTGAGAGAAACTATTTATCTCAGGCTGTGCGTGCAGGGACGTGGGCCGAAAAGAACAATTATCACACACATATCATAGCTGCTACTGGACTTGATGAGTTTAATTGGGTCTAAGGGGCGCTGGTCTCGCATTCTGTATAGTGAAAGCCACTATGAATCGTCCGAGTATTTCCGACGACGTAATTAATCATTATCCATTAGGTCTTATAATTACCTGCCCGGTAAGGATGCGTGCAGAATTTTAATCGGCGCCGAAGCGACTTGAAACACACCCGTTCTGGACCTCCCCTCCCCCCTTTCTTCTTAATCTTGAGTTCTGTTCACCTCCTCTTCGATCAGTATAGCCACTTACATCGGCGTTCTTCAAACGTTGAAGGAGTTTAATAATATTAGAAATCCTAACTTTTCTAGTTCTGTTTTATTATTAACACGTTAGTCTTCATCAATCTGTAATTTACCAACCTATAATTTATTATTTCTTTTTTTATTACTGAAAGAATAAATCAAGTGAAGTATAGTTCATGTATTTATTCGTTTACCTATAATTCTTATTACTTTATACAATGACATCATCTATGGGTAGAAACATGATGGTTCCTACGCTTCTGGACTTCAGGGATCAGTAGGATTTGAAAAAAAATATTGGGAGATCGATCTAGGCTTGAGAAAGTGAATTATAATACAAAATATACAATAACAAAAAAAAAAAAAAAAAAAAAAAAAATGAAAATTCAGTTTATGCTATGTAATGTATCTGGGCTTGGTTACGATTGAGAACAAGGTAAAACTGCTTTAGGAACACTGTTTCTTGTTTTGTTTTTTTAGTTCTGATTGTTCAGTTTAGTAGTTAATACTTAGAATATTTGCATTCTAAAACAATAAGATGTTCATTTAGATGTTTTAAAGGAACATCTAAATGAATACAAACTAATTAGTCACGATCCACCACCACTCTCTTAGGACAAACGACTGGATATTTTGTTACAAGTTAACAGGATGTAATTTGATAATTCCGAATTCTACTGGAACTTTTTCTCGACCTAATATCACAGATTGAATAGTTATGGAAGAAGGCGTGTTTATAGTTATAAGAGCGCATCTTAGTAAATAGAAAAATAAGCTGTTGGCAACTACATTAACAACACTAGTAAATGACTCGACAAGATTATAGGAATCCTATTCCTCTCATTTCAAAAAGTTCTTCCCATAGACTTATTCTCTTATATTTCTATTCATATGTAAATAAATAAATAACTAATATCCACTTTTGAATAAGGTGATTTTTTTTTTTTTTTAGTAATTATAACCAATTTATAAAAGGGGAAAGAATACAAACGGGAACAGAAGATAAAAAAGAATAATAGTTTCGATTTTTTTTTAAATATCTAATGCCGATTTATTTGAAAAGAAAATGTAAATAATTTGGAAATCATTCCAAAGAAGCATATTCCTCTTAAAAAAAAACCAGCAAAATTAATAATAATAATAATAATAATAATAATAATAATAATAA
>JAFIDM010000005.1:51372460-51409777 GCA_023159025.1 Thereuonema tuberculata
AAAAAAAAAAAAAAAAAAAAAAAAAAAAATATTAGCGTTCCACCACCCCTCCTTTTTTTTTTTTTTTTTTTTTACAAAAAGAGCACTGATACTAGTTATAAGCTTTCTGAAGTAAAAACTAACAAACTTGAAACAAGAGTGTCGTGGAGATAGTTTACT
Source organism: Thereuonema tuberculata (assembly GCA_023159025.1). Lineage (NCBI taxonomy): Eukaryota > Metazoa > Arthropoda > Chilopoda > Scutigeromorpha > Scutigeridae > Thereuonema > Thereuonema tuberculata. The sequence goes on from JAFIDM010000005.1 coordinate 51,372,620, forward strand.
CGAAAATCCAAGCAATTGAAAGACTAAACAATCAATGAAGATCAATTTAAGGTGAGCGAAATTTATGTTAAAAATTGGAGCTGATGTATTTATTCGGTAAGTTATTCATGCAATGTTTTGCTTATATATATTCGTCGATAGTTTTTATTATTTTCATCTATATTACTCTCATGTGAACATGAATAAAGTTGTACAACAGCAAATAACTCGTCAATGGTCGCAATTGCTGGGTTCATAATGAAGATCATTAACGCGCGGGAAGTAACAATAATCAAATGACCAATACCACACAATACATAAAAAAAATAGCTAAATAGTTTTTTATGTATTGTGCGGTATTCGTCATTTAATTATCAATAAAGTTTTGTTTTTCTTTTTGTTTTTGTTTTTTCCCCCAGTTTATTTTTATCATGAAACGTTAAGAGAGTGAATATCCGAAACAGGTCCATCTCTAATTTTTCAATCTTCTAACTTCCTTATTTTAGTTTTCAACAGATGACGAAAAACGGAGAAAGTTCATCTCAACTTTCTGGGGATCGTAGAATTAGCTGGTCAGCAGAAAAATCCTTGGACACGATTTGCAAATGCCAGGAGGCGTTGGCATCACTTGGAAGAAGGTTTATTAGCAGGATAGTCCGATGCCTCTACAACTGCTTTTCCTCTTCTCTTGGCTTTATGATCTCTCGCGTTATTGATTACCTTTTTCTGTCTCGCCTACCTCAACGTCCTGCTGTAAGTAATGAAACTGATTTACTGCAAGGCTCAATAGGACTCGATGGCGTTCAACAACCTAATGCTCACATGATTATATAGCGATTGAGAGAAAGCGATAGAGAGAGATCAGATAAAAGCAACGGAGGATATGGCCTCTGAAAATTATACAGCCAGAAATCAATTATCATATGTCAGATGTCACAAACGATAACGCCAGAGGTGGGAGGAAGAACTGAAAAGGAGAAAAGATAACACGGAAGGAAGTTCCAGAGGAAATCTTTAACGGGCGATACGAATCTAAACACATCTAAAACCAATTCTGACAAGTTATCCCGGATTATCAATGACATTTGCGAGTCTTCTTCGTGCTGAATCTTGCAAATTATTTTAGACAGCGTTCCTTTGTTTGCGAAGACAAAGCAGTCTTGGAAATGATACTGAGTGCGGATAAATACAGTTTTTACTGTTGGGATCGGGCATTAAAAATACAATAAATTACTATTTATTTATAACCCAACTTTATATAAAATGATGGCCATAGAGACGTGTAAGTCATCTCTGATTTTTTTTTTTTTTAATTGAAAATAAAACATTTGCCAATAGGTCAACCATTACGTTATTTTTATTGTATTTTTTTTTTATTGTAATAGGGCTACGAGTACATCCCACTTGTACTGCGGCCCAAAGCCTATTGTAAAAAACCCTAATTTTTTTTTAGAATACGCCACAGACGGCGGAAGAGGAAGAGAAGAAGCAGCAGACAAACATAGGAAAGAAAGACAACATCCATGCCGGTTACGGGAATCGAACGCAGATGTATCAGCCTCATGGTAGAATATCGCGTTGACCACAAGGCTATGATTGAACGGATTCGTTATAAGTAGTTCTTGATGTATTATTCCTCAGATAATGCATTTTATGTTTGAAATTAACATGAATAAAAATTGCTCATAAAAACATTTTGGACACACTGGAGTTTCAAAATGAATTTAAAACCTATGAAAGTACATTTAAAATTAACATTTTCGAGGGCTTCAATAATCCTCTTCATGAGCTCGGTATGCAAAATGTTTCCTTCTCGCAAATGTTGTTTCATTGTTTTTAATTTAGCCATGAGATGACTACCGCTCGATGTCATCGTGGTCAGCAATAAAAACAGAAGATAATATTTAATTTTAACTGTTAGAAACAACGTCAGAATATGCAACGAAGCAGTGATATACAATGGCGGTAAGCAATTACTGAAGATTCAGGGATTCGCAAATGTCCGTCCAATGTACTTAATCTAATGGTCATATTGACATTCTACCTCGTAGTTTTCCTATTTCTTGAGCTTCAAAAATGCATTTCAGCGCCGGCTGATGCGGTACATGTTATTAAACAACATTCAAACTTAACAAGTGGAATCAAGATTTGTCTATGGCATTAAGACTTGAAATTTTTCAGAACTACAATAGTCGTTAGCAGCAAATGTTTTTTTTAAAAAAAGAACTGCTTATCCTACAAGGTGAGGATGCAGATAAACGGAGAGTTATTAAGGACAGGCCCTCAAGTGTTTTGAGCTATGAGGCAAAAGGCAGTGGCCTGAGAAATGATGGACCGATGGAGTCGTCGATAAGCTTTATCGGACCCACCTGAAGATCCGGAACGACAGGAAACAATTAATTAATTCTCTTTCCGAATGGATACACCTAAATGAGTCGATGATTAATGAAGAACCCTAACAAAAACAAAAATGTTAGTAGCTCTGCGGCCATTGTTCTCTGATTATTCCTGCTTAGGAACTAATTAACTCTTTTGCAGAAAATAAAAAGATTTCTTAAGGAGTTTATTAATATGTAGAAGAACCTATCAAGTTCAGGGGGAAAAAAATGTGGTATCAATTAACAGTCATTTCAACATTGAAGAAGTCCATTAAGGACGTTATCTTTTTATACCAAAATAAAAAAAAAAAATAAAAACTAGAAAATAAATTAAATTCATCGTAAATATTCTGATTAGCTTCAGGTAAACCCTATACCAAGAAGGAAGTCAAAAATAAAGAATTTAATTTTTGACATAAATAATGTTGAATCAGAGATAGTGGGTTTTTTTTTTTTTTTTTTTGATGATTTTTCTCATAAACATGGATTATCTCTGGGCCAGGAGAGGCTAATGTGATCTTAATCGGGTTAGCATTTATGACATTTTACCTGCTAAGTTTCCTGTTCCCGTACCAATAAAACGGACATTGGATTTTACTGCAAGACGCTTCTAAAATGAGATGCAAATCGAAATAAGAAAATCCCAATTACCATAAAGATATTGACAAAAAATAAAATACAGTAATTTAGATCTTTCACGATTGTATACTTAATGATCGTACATTTGGTGCTTCGTTGGATTTGAATTCTGACAACTGAATGGTTTCCCCCCCAAAAAAAGAATAAGACACAACTAAACTATCACCTAAGGATTTCCTGGCCCAAATAAGTTAACATTAAATTTGCGTAGCGGTAGATTCTCGCTAAAATGGAGTTTATTCTAGGAATCCCCAATGTGGAATTATCCAGCCGCTTTACAGCTCACAATAATGGCATTTACGCAAATTTGAGAAATAACTTAAAGAAAGCCGGAGAAAGTGCTAGCGTGTAATAGCAGAAAATATAAGTATCATATACTTAAAACAAAATGATGATGTATATCTAACTTAATATAAGTGTAACTGCAGATATTTTGGTATTTAAGGTCCTGACTCAAGCAACTGCAGGCGACTGCAAATCTTTTACTTCTTTTATATATTTCTTTTTTTTAGTGCACCTAAAGTTCTGAAAGTTTAAAATATGAACTTGTAAAGCATCTGGGATTTCTATTTTCTTGTTTTCAATTTTCCAAATATTCTGCAATTAAATTAAAACTCAAAAACAGTCAATATTTTTGGGAGTTTTTGAGGTATTACTCGGTATTTTCAACTCAAAAAAATGTGACGAAAACCTGAAATGATAAAAAAAAATTTTTAAATAATATTTTGTATTTAAAATAATTTTTATTAGTGAAACAGTTAATTTTATTTTATTTTTTTAAATTACATGAGATTAACTTAAAAATTAACTATTGCACTAATACTAAATATTTTAAATACAAACTATTATTTTACAAATTTTTTATCATTTCAGGTTTTCGTCAATTTTTTTGAGTTGAAAATACCGAGTAAAACCTCAAAAATCCCCCCAAAATTGACTGTTTTTTAGTTAATTTAATTAATTGCAGAATATTTTAAAAATTAAAAACAAGATAATAGAAATCCCAGATGCATCACAAGTTCATATTTAAATTTTCAGAATTTTAGGTGCATTGGAAGAAGAAATATATAAAAGAAATAAAATGTTTGCAGTCGCGTGCAGTTGCTTGAGTCAGGACCTTAAACAACAAATATTTCTATGCAATTGCCTTAATTAAAACACATGAAAGTGTGAACGAACATCAAACTTATTTAAGGAAATTACATTCTGGGATAAATATATTTCTATTATTTTATATCTGTATGATTGCAACTCTATCACTGTATGATATATAAATTAGTGTGATTCTATAGTTTTCCATAGCTCATCTTACAGTTTTAATTTTTAAACAGTGGACAATGCAATGGATACGTTTTTTAATAGACAAACGTCCAGTCGATGTCTGCAAATCCTAAGTGCTCATTAATATACCAATCAGTTGAAACTATATTTATAGAGTACTAGTATCACTTACACTGAAACATTTAACTATCTTCAAAATTTTTCAGCGTATCTTCCTAACTCGTAAAATATATTTCTTTGTTTGTACGAGTGTGCGTGTAATCCACAATAATAGTTCATCCAATTTCGCAATCATTTCCTTCATTAGCATTTATCGTCAATTCACTTCAGTTAAGAAATACTTTTATGACCTGTAATATATTTTCCAGTGACAGGATGATTACATTGAAAATTAAAAACAAAAAATTGCTTGGTTTTATTGTTTCTTACACAATTCTGTTTGCAAATTTTAAAGATGGTGAAAACAAGAGTAAGCATAAAAAGTATTTTGAGCCTCTGCTGTTTTTCATGGAAAAGTTGGCAGATATTATTTTGGGCTGTTTTTTTCATTGAAAAACCTAGTAACCTGTTTATGAGTATCGTACCATACATTAATATATTATTTACACATTGGTAACAATTACATTGGAATTGCAAGAGCTATTACTTCAAGGAAAACTTCTACAGAGGAAGTAGAAACAAGTTCAAATGTTTGTATGTTTGTTTTTTAATTTTGTATTTTTTTAAATAATAAGTTATTAGAAAATAACTTTTCTAAGAAGCTATAGAAGTTTTACAATATAAATTTGCCATTTCTCATTCGTACATGCAATTACGAAATTATTATAAAATGAATAGTATGTAAATAAATCTCAAATAAAGAAGAAAGTTAAAAATTAATGTAAATTAAGCACAAAGCGGCGAAAATAGCCATTTATTCCTTTATATATTTTTTTTTATTTTCTACTCTGCTTAGTAATAGACTATTTAGTATTCATAAAGTGTAGAAAACATAAATAAATAGTAAACACACACATATCAGACATACTAGATTTCTGTACACATTATATTGATAGATTCAAAATAGTTTGAAGTAAAGGCAGTTCTTTCTATCTTAAAACTGAGAAACCATCCTTCAACATATATAAAATCTTGTATTTACATTTTATAGATAAAATTAAGGTATTAGAATTTCATATTGAATTAATTCACAATTTAAAGGTGATTTTTCTAATAAATGTTTGCTAACGTCTTTAGGTTTCGTATGTTTTGGAGAAAAATGTTGCATGTTTTCAGTCTGATTGTTTAGTATTAGGACTTCCTTGAATTTATAACATTCCCACGAAGCTTCCTGCCAACAAGACGTGGGCTTCAACATTGTTTGAATATTTGCAAATTCCTTAATTCCTGCCCAGGACCAAGACATTTGCTTTGGTTCAATAAAGAAACACAAAGAAATACAATTGTGTTCAAAAATTTATGTTAAACGGAATTTGGGAAACTTTTATTCCAAGCAAATTTATCCGCTAGATAATTCCAATTGAAAATATTTATAACAAATGATAATGGAGCAATTTTAATAGTGAAAAAGAAAAAAAAAAACACTGTAAACAAAATCGAACGCAAACACAATGTCACGAAACATTGCCAATAAATAAGTTATCTTCTCTCTGGGACCCAATTTCATCTCACCCTTTCCCCGCAAATCATAATTGCCTGCCTATAACATTTTCAACTGGAATTTACTGACAAGCTTTTTCGTTTCCAATAAATATTTTTGAAGGACCGACCTAGAAAATTACTGAAGTTTTCTCGATATACATTCTTGATGGCCAAAACAGTTGGCAATTTACCTCACACACGCTATTATGATCAAATATTATAGAGGGGGTTTCGATGGAAAATCTATGAAATTTGTAACTATCTAAACGGTTATGGGCCCATTTCCTGAACACACGGTTCTCTCATAAAGGTCTCACCCCAAATTATATACGGCATCGCTCATTATTTAAAGTATAAAAAAAAAGGAAAAGAAAATGGTAGGCGAAGACAGGGAACAGAGAATATAAGCGCCCCGAAGGCAAAAATGCCACTGGCCAAAATTTCCAGATAAAATACAGGAAGGAATTAGGGATTACGTGATATCAGACTACAGGTTGACTATAAGAAGTCTCCAGGTTGGCTGAGTCATTTGTCCCCATCTACCCCCCCCCTTCCATCTACTGAAGATTATATATTTTTAATACGTAAAGCCGGTCATTACGACTTGCCTGATCACAAGGATTCAATCTAAAGGCCTGCAGAAGGTAATGATATACAAAGCCGCGCACGGTGCCTCATCATTAGCAAGGTCTCGACAGGGAGAAACTACGGCCAAAAATTGTCTTGAATTTCAACGGTCATCGTTTACATCCAAGAATTACGAACGCAGGGCTTCTGGAAGCTTCTTTTGTAACACCTAGTTTTTCAGGATTCTTTATTCGAGGCGTAAAGATGCTAAGTTTAAACACTAATAAAACTCTTAGAAATTACGACAAGACAAATTAGAGTGTTTTAATTATTTAGCTGTATTAATAAAAAAATAGTCAATAAATGAAATTTAGTTGCATATTAATATGTAATAGCTAATTTTTGATTGCAAAAAGAATGTTAAAAATTCTTGATTAACATTATAATTTCTACAATAGTGGAACACTCTAGTAAAAATTAGGCCGCGCGGTTGGCGTTGTCGCTATGATATCGGCCTCTCACCTCTGAGTACCGGGTTCGGTTCTCATGTGGGTTTCTTGATGGTGGACGATCCGCGCTAGGTAGGTTTTCTCGGGGTTCTCCCGTTTCCCCTGCACTTCTCCCACCATACTTTCTCAGTCTTTCTCTCCATCTGTCCATATTTCAGTGGAATAGTACAATAGACCTCCGGTCGCAGTGCTTGGCTTCTCTGCCACCCACATTCATTACATAACATAACATAGTAAAAATTCCTTAATATTTCATATGTTTTATTGGAAGGCCGTAAAGACAACAAATTTTAACATCATGACGTAAACAGATTCAATTCTCTTAGGAATACACAATGATAATATATTTATTTAATCAATAAGAAAAATAAAATAAGAAGGTACAAGGAATCTATTTAATGAGCGCTTAAAATTTTATAAATTCAATTCATTCTAAAAAAATTCCTTTTATGTAAAATGAAATAAATATCAAATAATTCAAATGTCAGAAAAGTCGTGAAATTTAAATTTAATGCAATCAAGCCAATATGATCACGTTGCTTTTATTTTTTTTTTTAAAACAAAAATATTGGTTTGACTATAAAATGAAGGAAATCATAAAATGATGTTCTGTATCTCAATACGAACCACTGGTTATTATTAATGTAAATAAATAAAAAAAGACTTGATTTTCGTCATTTTGCAGCTGTTTATACCCAAATTGAGTAGCAAAGCTTATAGGTAGGTCAGTAAAAGGTTGGGAGGAAAAGGACAATCATAGCAACTGATTATCTCGAATTCTACGAAATTCTCCTCAACCTTAATGAAATGTTATGAAATTGAAGAAAACTAAAGACTATTGCATGCTATAGACAGAAAAACTGACGAATAAAACACCAGTAAAGACAAAATGAAGAATGGAAAAATGTGACGTAATATAGAGCAAAGTATACGAAGAAATAACAACACAGTTGCAAATCTGAACCGAATGAGGACTAGAGATAAGAACAATTTAACCAAAGAAAATAAAACGACTATTATCTACGATCCCTTTAGGATAGAAATTACGTGAATGAAATGGTCCCTTATATCCGAATTTATTGATTTTTTTTTTTAACACACCCCAGGAAATAGTTAATCAAAAACTAAATGATATGTGATTATGTAGTTACAGCTATTTATAGAGTTATTCAAAAACTGCTCCAATACTTTAATTGGTTTGATTTTTTTTTTGCCTGTAATTCTTAAACCAGATATGAACTCTTTAGAAAACAGGTTTTGTGTTGTACTTGTTGAATTTTTGATTTCAAAATCTCGTTAACTACCTTGGAAAACAACGCTATTATTATTAATAAACCAGAGAGGGCAGATACCTTGTAATAATAATCAATAAGTAATTAATACAGTGAAGCCTAAAAATTCTGGTTATTCTGTTACTAATTCAGGATTTCATACATATAACAAATGAATATATATATACATATAAACATTTCTTAAAAAATAATAATAATTTATACGGCAAGAAACTTTTCAAAAATCTGGAATTATTTTTTTTTAACAATCCTTAATAAATATTAATAAAACATTCAATGGAAAAACCTAAAACAAATTTAACTTAATTTAATATAAGAAAACACTTGTTCTGGAATATACGCTACATTCAGAAAATGTAGTCTTATTTAATTTCTCAGCGACTTACTAACAAGTTCTCATTATATTATTATAACATGAACTTCTCAACTAATTAATTACTGTATTCCTTCAGGACCAAACTGTATTCCTTTTTAAGACTCGTACATTGCTTTTTAAACTTTTTAAAGTTTTATTGTTAACGTTTTCAGAACGCATGATATTTTAATGATATCAGATATTAGATGCGCAGTCTCTTCGGCTTTTATCCCAGTTTAAAGAGAGAAAATTTTAACTTCCGATTTATGATTGATATGCCAGCCTTCTATAATTAAGAAAAATTTAAGGCAATTAAAAAAATAAATAAATAAATAAATAAATAAAAATATAAGTAAATAACTTCAATTACTCTGTCTTTTTCCTTAAGCGTTTTATAAGACAATGCACCGATTCAATGCAATCTTTTTGGGGTTTTTTGCAGTAAGTAACTTATTGGTTTCCTTTAGTGAAATGACTCTTATTAGACCAAAACTAATATTTTAAAAGCTAAATAAAAATATAAATGTTATACAATATTAAACTAATATTATATTACAACTAATGTAATATTTATATTAGTTCTTTAAAATCTTTTTTTTTTTCTTTTTTTTAAAAAAAAAGTTGTGAAAATAAGCGAAAATTTTCTTTTCTTTTAAATATAATATAGTAATGTATAATTAAAGGACACCACTTTACAGGCCTTGCAGCTCTCTTCGGGACGTTGAAGGTATAGACCCCAACGATTCTCATTCATTTCCGAGATGAAGTTGGAATCGGGTGGTCAGTCCGATGCCCTCCAGTCTTTTAACACAGGAGGAAAAAACTCAGCCCCCATTTTACAGAGGTCTAGGACCAGTCTGGAGTAGAAATGCGCAAGGAAACAAAATCCCCTATCTCCGCCGTTTATTGAACCCGGCTCCTCCAGCCTTTAGCCCAGAGCCATTACCACTGGTCTACCGGGCCCATATCACATATTATTACTGACACAATTTATTGGTTTGAATGAGAGGCGAAACGAAATGTCGGCAAAAGTTAGAACAATTTACACGATAACTGAATTGCGCTATTTTCTTTTGATCTAATAACAAGTTATTATATCGTCTTTTAACTTAAACCTTAGTTTACTTTGTATTTAGGCCCTTTAATAGATTCATTTACTGTATTCTTATTTTTCTATCTACATTTAGATAGTTGCCCCTTTAATACATTCGTTTTTTTATATTTTTTTTTTCCAAGAAAAATTCTCCTGATTTTTTTTTCTTAAATTTTTCTCTATCGAATATTATTACTCGTATGTTATTCTAGAGATTTGGAAAATAAACCGATGGGTGGAGGAGCTTGATGAATATGTGGGTTATCAAAAAATTTACAGTAAATATTTTGAATGTTATAATACATGTAGAGTTGCAGCTGTAAGCCCTAATGCTGGGCGAACACGTAGCAATTTCAGGCAATATTGTGGGACAATATTGCCCCTTTTCATTGCTGACAACCGTTTGCAGCAATAAAAATGAACAATATTGTCCAAGATTGCCCATTTCAAGACAATTGAGATTGTCGGAAAAAAAGGAACAATTTCAGTTGTCGCAACGTATTGCTGGAACAATAGCGAATCACATGAACGGATGAAATCACGTGACAATGCTGACGTCGAAGGAGGCGGGACTTTGAACATCGGAAATTCAGTCACTCACGCCGGCCATTTTCTTTGAGAAACAAGGCTTAAAATCAGCAAAATGGGTCGGCCCAAAACAGATAATTCCAACAACAACATTTTGTCAATTGATAATGAAAGAATCGTAATTGATTTCTAAAGAGGGACGGCGTTTAATACTATATCAATTCTGTACGAAAACACGCTCTCTCTTTAGCTCTCCCTAGTGAGAAGCGCCATAACCATCAATTGTCAGGACAATATTCGTTTCGGAAAAACTACGTGTTCGCGCGTGATCTGAACTGACAACGGTTGTCAGCAATAAAAAGGGGCAATATTGTCCCACAATATTGCCGCGTGTTCGCCCAGCTTAAGGAAAAAAAATGGCTAATATGCGAATAAATACAGTAACTTCATTTGGTTTGCAAATTTAAGAGCTTTCACAACACATTCAACACCAGTAGTAACGAATTTATTCATATAGCTCCACTACTAAAAAATTTTCGATGAAGCACAGTTTTATTCTGCTATATTTTAAGTAACAATGATAAATAATGTTTTCTCAATAAGACAGCTGCAAAGTCACCACATTTACTACCCTAAACTGTAGTTTTCTCATTAAGTGGGACCCTATTTTTAAGGTAGGTTAGGTTCGGTAGGGGTTAGTTTGGTTTGTGGCATTAGAGTTGGATCCTGTTCGCCAGTAACAACAGGGGTTACAGGACATCAGACACCTAATTAAGCCAAGGACAAATTACAGAGGTTACTTTTTTCAAAATTGCAGAACGTCGCTACTTAATAGATTCCGGGTGTTTTGGCTAATTTGGCCAACAAAGAGGAAGAGGGAGACATGAAAGATGCCGTGAAATAGCACAAGAGGAAATAAACATTGTCTCAGAGTTATTATCCTTGAAGAATTACGGTATATCACAACAACTTCTATGTGATTCAGTTCGGAATTAGAAATAGAAACAGAAGGTAAGGTAACTTTATGGGAGAATTTAATAATACGGCCTAGCTTGAAATTATAAGGCAAAAAAATAACAAGACGTGGTTATTGTAGCAAGAACGATTCAAGCAAGATATCTTTTGTTGGAGACCTGCAACTGCCTTCGAACCAAAACTTATCGAAGATTAGAAACTTAGTGATTTCCATCAAATGAGTGTACATTGCTAATATTTTTAATTCTCTGTACATCTCAAATCGCGAAAGTTTACAGTTCTGAGGGTGATGACAACTTCACGGCAAAATATGTTTCAGCTCGTTTCGTTGTTTGAGACCTGATTTGCAATCTCATCTTAGTTACGGGAAAAACATTAAGTAGCTAGCTAATGCATATATTCTACTTCCCATTGTGATAGCGACCAAATCCTGGTTGAAAAAATAGCGGCGAAAACTAACGATTAATTAGACAAATTTGCCCCTTATCTTCTTCTCAAAATCTAGGAATGTTATAGAGCATACCCCTAGTTTGTTTCTTTTATTTTTTATTTTTGGTTGAAAGGCCTTACTCTCCTTGACGTTTTGATGACGACTTTTTTTAAGTCGTCTGCCTAACTTAGCATACCCCGAAAATAAAATGTTTTCCCGTAGTATGACTTTGTTAATGTTATTTAGTATTTTTTTAGACTCACTCATGTTTCATAATAATTGCGTAACTACGTTCCTAAATTTGAGCCATTTCTTTCTGGATTTATTTATATATGTCCTTTCCAGACTGAGATCCACATTCCATTCAAGACATTTCTACGTCGCCGCTTACACTACCTATCCTTACATTCTAAGAAGTATATAACATTCATTGACACCTTCACAAATATACCCTGAGATTCAAAAAACGGTCCTTTGGCGCTGCTTAATCAGGTAAAAATAAAAACAATTTAAGATTGTGATTCACATGCTACTTTTATGTTTTAATATCATCCGAGTTATTCACTTATTAATTTTTCACAAAAACTCATTCTAATTTCTCGTTAGTTATGTATTAATTAAAATATAGAAAGATATTTTTGTAATAATTTTCATATCGCGATTCAATCATTCAATGCCAGCTTTATTCATAGTTTTCGTTTTAGTAACTGTTTAATGCTGTGCGAAGCAGCGCTGGAACAAAGTTTCTTATTATGTGGACTGATTTTCTTAATGTTATTTAGTATTTTTTTATACTCACTCATGTTTCGCAATAATTGCGTAAGTTGTCCTTGAAATTATAATATGGATTAAAAAAAAAGTTTTATGTTTAGAAACCTTATTTTCTTAAAGGCAAGACTGTGCTTCTGAGTACTATGAAATGATATGTGTATCTCTTATGTAAATAGTTCTTAAAGACAGTTATATTGATGCACAGTTTCAATGATGTAGAATTTTTTATGCCATTCAATTGATAATTCGAGACACATAATGTCAGACTGTAAACGAGATTCCTACATTCCTGGTTTTTCGTAACTTCAATATATTGACAAAATGATCAATGGATCTTCATTTAAATAATAATAATAATAAATTGCCTGTTAAAATCAGTTCATTTACCTTGTAATGGCAGAAATTTTAGCCATACAACATGATACCATTTCATGACGATCTGCGATTAAATTATGAATATAATAAAAGCCATATAATTGTAAAACACCAGAAAAGTCTATATAAAGGGCTGAAGAAAAGAACAAGAAGAATTTAAAACTGCTCTTGCAAAATAATAATTACGTATTTGTCGGCATATAAGACGCACCCATTTTTTGAGATAAATACAGTCGGACCTCTATTTAACGAACCTCTATTTTGCGAATTTCTCTATTTTGCGAATTTCTCTATTTTGCGAACTTTTCTTTGGAACCAAGACATTTTGCTAATTACTTCGTAAAATAACCTCCAAATAGCGAAGTCATTTTCTATTTAACGAACTTTTTCGTGGTATCTATTTTTTTTTTCCTCCTTGAAATGTTTTCATTATCAACATTCCCTTAGAGGAAATGAAAGAAATGTGGATACAGCTGAGGGAAAAGAAGAAATTAACGATGATGTGCTGATTGATGATTATCTTTCACTTGGATTTGAAGTTGAGACCTCGGAAACACTAACTGAATCGGATATTTTGGACAGTGTGAAAAATTAAAAACAATACAGCTATGATTTGCGATGAAGATAAAGATGATCAAAATGGAAATGATCATGATGCAGAAATAAAAAAAAAACAACATTCGTATGATGAAATGCTAAAATCATTTGAAACAATCCGACACGGATTACAATTTGGAGAAAATACTGAAGGGGTTTTTAGTGCATTGCAAAGATGCGAGACGTACTATGAGCGAAAACACTTTTTCAAAAAAAAAAAAAAAAAAACCAGACAAAATTAACAGACTTTATTAGTAAATTTAAGTACGCATGTGGTAATGTATGCTTTATGTCATTAAAATTATTACTTTTTTTAATAATATTTATTGTTTATCTATTTTAAATCTGTTTTATGTAGTTTAAAGTAATTTTAAAAGGTGAATCTCTATTTAACGAATTTTCCATATAACGAACTTTTTTTTCGGGATTTAGCGACTTCGTTAAATAGAGGTCCGACTGTATGTAGGGGGAAAAAAAAATAAGTCTTATACGGCGAGTACGGTGCTTGCTTTTATTGCAATACAAATACAACTAATAGTAATCCTAGCCTGCCTATACGACTTACAATCTGACAATACAGGTTACTATTAGTTTAAAATGAACACGTAGAGACTTTAAACTGAAACACAGTAACCTTGAATATTTCATATTACAAACAACGTAATGATTATTTAAAAACGTAAATAATTATTTTAATGTAAAGCTTTCTTTGAGGATTCAAAGTTCAAATAAATCGATTTATTTAATATTACAATATTTAATATTTATGTATATATTATAATTTAGCCTACTTTCGTACGAAACAGGGGCTTATCAAATCATTCAGTCTGTGTGTGTGTGTGGGTGTATCTCCCTAATAACTTTTGAATCACTGGATGGCTCTTCTTGAAAATTTAGCCTTCATATTCAAGGACTAAGAGACTATTTAACTTCTACATCCAAAATCTCCATATGGGTTCTTGTCGAGACAGCAACGCTAGACAAAAATACCCATTGGATATAGCATTGGACTCTAAATAATAACGGACTTCTATTTCTATTAATACTTCATTATTTAAAGCAATCAAGTTTAATCCTCTTTTAGCTAATCTTTTTATTGTGTCCCGCACTCTGAGCTATCATGAAAGATAAATCAGGCTGAAGAAGCGTAATAAAGCTGAAACAGCTGTCTCAGATTCCCGACGTGATAGCGCAGGGATGTGAGAATGTGCATTTTTAATTTTTTTTTATTATTTATTGTCATGCGTTTCTAAAATTTTTCTTTGATTTTTTTTATTATTATTATTATTTATTTTTCGAATGAATCCAACGTAACGATTCCACATATGGAAGGAGACCCTAATTCATCTACAGTAGACTCTCGATATCTCGAAGTCAAAGGGACGCTAAAAAAAATTCGAGACAGCGAGTTTTCGAGATAACAAGGTCATAACCAAAACATAAAAATTCACGTAAAAACACAAGATAAGGAATAATATTCTAAAAATTAGAGTCTTGATAGATGAGAATAAGTATAAATATGTAATGATAGTTAACAATAAGTCTAAATACAGCAATGATAATTTTAATTTTTAAAAGTAGTCGAAAATAATTATACTAAATTGAAAATCCCGGCGATTTTTCCGGAAAAATTCATTTTTTTACTTCGAAAAATATTCGACATAACAAGGTTTTGAGTGAAAACTCTTCGACATAAGAATTAAAATTAACATTAGATGAATTTGTAATATCAAGGGGAAAAATATTTTTTCGACATACCGAGAGTATCTATGGCCTTAACGGTAAACATTTTTTCAAAATCTTAAAAGTTAAATTTGAGGGTCAAAATGATCATATTTTGGCAGTCCAAGGACTAACATCATCAAAGAGCAACCGACAAGAAATATTAAGAGAACTTCCCTTTTATCTTTTGTGTTGTTCCAATGATAACAGGAGGCCTTGGCCTACCGAATATGTTCAGTAGATTGTTTGTGACGTGTGTTTATATTACAGATAGTTAATACGTAGATATACAATCATATGTTATCTCGCTAACAATTTTTTTATCTATTGTTATTTTGTTTGCTTCACATTAATTTTTACAACAGTTTTATTTTTAGGCTTACGTGAATTTAATAACTTAATAGTCAAAATTATATTATTTAGTAAACACTATATATGCCTACTACATTGGCACTTGAAAGGTATGTAAAATTATTTAATAAAAATGGCACGTTAAATAATCTTGTATTGTATTATTTAGCTTTTGACTTCTTACCGAAAACATTTTTATTTTTATATTTACCAGTGTAAATTAAAATAATAATTTAAAATAATAATTTTAGAAATAATTACTGAAATCAAAATTCTTATTGAATTTAAGAATAGTCAAAATAAACTTAATAATGTGCTTTCGTCTACTATGTTTCCTTTATTTTTCTATTTTATTTATTTGTTTATTTTTTGCAAACACAAACTTTTTTATCATGTTACCGAAAAAACTTAGAATATTTGCTTTCTGACTACATAAATGAAAATACACAACGGGGGGAAAAAAACAAATAAACAAATAAACCAGAAGTCTAGGATGTTGAACATCCTAGACTTCTCATTTATTCGTTTTTTGTTGTCTGTGTTTGTTAAGTTTACTAATCGTTTCCAGGCTATATCACAGTCAAAAATCGAAAAACAAAATATTCCTGATTTTTCGCAGGACGAAGCAAAATCAGTGACTTTGAAGATCCTTCTTTTTTATACTAAGTCCTCTAAGAATATGAGACCACTGTAATATCGAGAGAGGAAACAGACCATGCTAGTAAAACGATACCGAAATGAGATCAAATCGCGAGGACTATGCTCAATCCGCCTTAACACCATGAAGATCCATACAGCATCTCATTGTGTTAAACACTTCACTGGAGGATGTCTTTCAAAGCTACATTTGCATGGTTTACCATTAGGAGCATCTTTCACCTATGTCATGTCATGAAAATAATAAACCATTTACTCAAGCATTGCGACCTACTCTTTCTCTTCTAACTGTCCCTTTCCTGCCAATGCTGTTTATGCTATTTCGTATCATTCACAGACAGGTGAACTTAGAGAGAGAAAGATGACTCTCGTTCACACTGGTCTAACAGAAGAAAAAGCCGAAGTCCGAAGCCAGACAGAGAGCATCCAGCAAGGGACCTCAAAGCATGATGGGGGGTTCGAGTCGTAAACTGCGGGATTTACGACCCGTTTAATTGCATTCGTGACTGCCCGAATGGCTTCGAACATCCCGAAACATCGCCGCAGAGTGATACGCTTTTAACTCGATCCGCACTGAATGAATCATTTTTAGTGCTTCCAGTTCTCGGAAAATGTTCACCTGGATAATGTGCACAAAGGCTTGCTTTTGCTGTTCATATACAGGGAGGGAGGGAGGTTTTCATTTTTCCCAAGGAAAAATATCTCCTGGTTATAAAACCAGAGACATAAAGTCATTTAACATTCGGAGTCGTGTAAGTTTTACTGTTCAACTGTGGTGATGACACAATACCAATGAATGATGTTTTGGCAGAGGAAGAACTGACTTCATAATCACAGCAGAAATTCGTGACATCCATTAAGAGAAAGAGATAAAAAAAAATAAAAATAAAACATAAACGAAAAGTCTCTGAATATAAATCTAACAACAACTGCAACACCACTCTAATGACACTAATAACAAATTTATAGAGAAATGAAAACGAAAATAAAGCTGGGTTGCAAATACAAGCCTGTGCCACTGAAAACTGAAGGGGATTTTCTGTTCCAATTTTCTAAGTTTGTGAACTACAAGGAATTACTTAGCGTTGCCTTCGAAGGAAATAATGGTAGTTTTTGGCTTTTTACCTATGAATTACTAATACTTATCAGATTTTTGAGACGAGTAGGGCCTGTATTATTGTAGTTAATAAGAAGCTTAAAGCCCAAAGTGAATTGGTGGTCTTTGTCCTTACTTCTTTGGTATATAGGTATAAGGAAAGTTTTTACGGAACTGTCTTTAATGGCCTAATTAAAAATGTTACCTTATTATTATAAACGTGATTATGATATGGACAACAAACAGGTAGTTTCTGACCCTCGGAATCTATCTCTAAATACAAAAATCTACAGAGATATTTTTATTAATAGCCTAAATTAACCACTAAATTTTCATCTTCCTAGAATAAGTAGGTTTAGGTTACTTTGATCAACCGTAAATGAAGGGAAGATTTAATTCTTTATAAAATTGTATTTAAAACCTTTTTTTTTTTAATCCTTTTTCTGTATGCTGACTAATAATTAGAAATGTCGAACCACAAAAAAAACGGTAATATCCATGATTTTATTTATTTATTTTTTTTAGACGCAAAGGCATTTCCCGGACCACTCCACTAACAACTATTTCTTTTTCCATTTTCTCTAATATTAAATTTCGAAGCGAGATCAACAGCATTTTTACAATCACAAGTAGCATTGTAATAATCCCAAATTAATCCTATAATTCAAAATTTAGGAGTTGGAATGGAGACTAGCGATCATTTTTTATTATTTAAAATTATTTACTAAACATAATTCTTGGATTTTCTAATACTCTTAAGGAGCTACGTAAGCGATAGTATTGTTCTTGTAAGTACAGAAATGGCGCGAAAACAAAACTTCTCTTGAGTCCTGATCCTCGTAGTATTCGCTGACAAGGGAAAAAAAAAGAAAGAAAAAGTAAAATAAAAATAAATAATAATAATAATAATAATCAAAATTCTAAACAAATAGAATAAAAAAAAAGAAATACGAAAACACTGCTACATTTCCCAGGAAACTTAAGCGGCAAATACTAGTGGTGTATAGAGAAACGTAAATCAAAAAATTAATTCTTCGAAATAAATTACGAATTACAATAATTGAAACCGTCTTGAACGCGTCACACCGACAATCTAAAAGCTGCAATAAAAGAGCCAGCGTATATCATTGAAGAAAGCACCGGTGCATGCAGGGCCTCTCAGCGTGTATCATTTATCCGCCTGGGAAATCACGAATCCCATTAAAAACTAAATTGAGGAAACTAACGGCGGAGAGCAACTGTGTGCGTGTGTTGTCTGTTTGTGTCTGTAGGGTTGTTTCAGAGTCACAACTAAATCGAGTGATCTGCGAAAATCGTTTTACGATGCCGTATATAAATTTCGGTCGGCTCCGAAGCACAAAATTGCGCGTAATAAAGACAAGGAAACAAGAAATATAATCCCATATGCCCGGGTACAACCGCGAACAAAACTGTTTCCTTCAGCGCTTCATTCACAAAGGCAAGAGCGAGTTGTTTTATTTTTCTCTCTTTTTTTTTTTTATGCTTAACGTTATTATCATTATTTATAAAGGAAGAGTTTATGCTAATGGTATCTTTAATTATTACAATCAGAATCAATGGAGAAAAAAACACGGGGGAGAGAGAGATAAAGGATGAAGGGGACAAGATAAAGACATGTAGATGTACATTATTACATATTTTTTTTTTTTTAACAAACCATTGTTGAAAGCAAGTCAAGCTGATCCATATGTGGATTTGGATTACTTGAACTTTTGAAATTATAATTTTACAAACAGAAGAAACCAATCATTTTTGTAAATTTAAAAAGTAATAAACATATCTTGGCTGTGCAAAGTATTTATTTAGATTTGATATTACTTAATTATTTTTTTTTAATCAAATGATTTTAGTTTTTTGCCTTTAACCTACGTCAATAAAACATTATCTGGATGCATCATAAGGAGAAAAAACAAGAAAAAAAACAAAAAAAACAAGAGAGAGAGAGAGACAAATACAGAAAAAAGAAATACAATACCTACATTCGAGATGTAGTGTCCTGCTGCTAATTGGATGTAGCCTACCCTAATTGGCCACATCGGATAAGCCTCCGAGGGATATAAGATTAAGTATGATTACAAAGTTTGCCCATTGTTAATTGCCAATTTGATTAATTTTCACTGCCTTAACATAGTTGAAGGTGTATATAATAAGAATTCTTAGGGAGAATTCTTAGGGAGTAAATAAAGAAATAAGTTAGTATTAATTTATTTTTGACAAATATAAATGCCAAAATTTATCCTATATGATTGATTGATGAATAAGCTACAAGGTTTTTGGAGAGATGATTGGGTTAAGACTTCCAATTGTCCCAATAATTGATAAAAACATTGCTAAAATAATAATAATAAAAGAATTAAAAGATATTAATACAAATAAAGGAGCAATTTTTTTGTCAGTTTTAATAAAGTAATATAATTGAATCATGAGTGTCCTTCTGCGATCGGGGGAAATCAGAAATGAAAAGGGACAGTACCTAGTTTTAATGCTAGAGTAATGGAAATAAACAAAGAATTTATTTAGCTCTTCAATGATTATAATAACTAAATTGTTTTGTAAAAAAATTAATACTTGTTCAAAATAACAGCACTGAAGAAGCTAAAGCTTGAATTAGAAATATTTAAGAGTAGCTTCTCTACATTGTTAATTTAAAGAATTAGAGGTTAGTGCAATAAATGCTAGAAGATTAATTTCTAATTCAAGATTTAGATTCTAAAAATTGAAAATCAAAATATTATTTTTATGTTTGTGTACATATATTTTACTGAGATATCTTAAGTCAAGAGTAGATAAAAAAACATTCTTGTTACATGAAACAGAAAAAGAGAAATATTCATATCTAGAGTTGACAGGAGACCCGAATATCCTGCTACTGACTATACATAGCCTAGACTACTTGATGACACCGGATGGCTTTTAGTGGGAAATTAAAACAAGAGGGGAGAAAAGAAAATCTTTTTATTATATGAAAATATCTTTTTTTATTTATTAATTAACCTTTATCTTCAAAATCATCGTCCCTGTTTGTTAGCTACTGCTCTGATATGTATAAATCACAACATCTATTAACTAGCTCACATACGTATTAACTAGCTTTCCATAGATTAATTATTTGACTCTTTTTATTAGTCAGTTCTTTAAGCTTTAAAGACATTTAACCCTTCTACCTCTACTTCCATTTTTGATTCAGACACTTCAAGTTTTGATAATCTGTTTTCTCCCACTCAACGAAATGTACACGCATCTTGGCCTTGGCAATTTTCTCTTGAATACTAATCAACACCTAACTCCTTTCTTAACGTCCTCATTTAAAACCTGATCTTGCAACTGCTACCATCTGTTCGTTCCACTAGTTCGTTCTCTTAACCAGCCGCGTGTTCACAGTGTTGAGTAATTTTTGCTTTTTTTTGAATGAAATAAACACTAAAACTACATTACAAACCTGCTTTTCTCACTTCTTTCGTATTCGTACAACACTAACTATATGTCGTTTCGCGAAGTACTTGCAGGAATTCACAATTTTATGAAATAATAAAGTAGTCCCGATTGAAAACGTTTCACAGCTATGGATTCGTAGCGTTCTGAATGTTTTGTCTGCGTTTTTATCGATCAACGAATGCCAATCAATTTTTCTTTATTTTTAATTAAGTACTTTGTATTGGTTTTTCCGTCTTTCATAGGGTAGCAAATTTTAGAATAGTTAAATTAGAAGGCGGAAGGATACGTGAAGCCATTTACTGTCCTTCCAATGAGAGATGGCCGCCCTGTTTTTGTGAGATCTGCGCATGTATCATCGATTAGTCTAGTCAAGCACTTCTGTCTGATTTTATGACAGGACGCCACCATTACGGTAAACGATTGTTACTTTGCAAAAGAGCATTGTATTTATAAATAATATATATTTATTTATTTATATAAATACTTATTGTTAGCAACTGGTATTGAAATAACGCTAAATAGTCGAGAGAAGTTTTAATTTGGCGTTATCAACATGTCTTTCTCAGTGAAAACAGACGACGGGCGTCCATTGTGACAGGAAAACATAATTGATCAGCTACCGGAAGGGCTGCGCAGTTCAAACTTCCGCCGGCCAACTTTCATTTTGAGGACAATAGGTAACTCGCTCGAAAGCAAGAAAGCAAGCGAAACAACGTAACCATAAACAACGGCTAAGAAGAACAATCAGGTATTTATTAATATCTGATTGTTCTTTTTAGCCATTGTTTACGGTTACGTTGTTTTGCTTGCTTTCGAGCGAGTTACCTAAATAACGTCACGTATCTTTCCGCCTTCCAATTCTGAGAAAGTAGGGATCACCCAGCCTTTCCTCTAAAACAAGAATTATTTTTGCTGAGATTAAGAATGGTCAGAACATGAGTCTTTTATAGCTCAGGCTTAATAAGACGTCTGATCATACTATCACATCCATTCAGGCCCATTCTTCTCAAATAGATGATGTGGCTGGATTCACAATCTGTATCTTGATTCTTATGATTTTTTTTTTTTTTCTTTCTGTTATTCCAGTAGCTGGAAGACTATTAAATATATAAATGAATAATAAAGGTGTTACAGTTAAGCATGTCGAATGTCAAATCGAAGAACATTTTCTTAAAAAAGAAGTTTCTACCTTAGGAACAGAGTTTAGTAAATTCGTGTAAAAAAAAAAAAATATCCCAGGTATAAAGCAAGTTCTATCTAATGCATTCTATACTATATTCAATTCTTTGTGAAAAAGAAAATTTTTTAACGTGTTTAGAAAAATAGTATAAATTTAATTTTAAAAATTAAAAAAAGCTTCTGTCTCAAAGATTAAAACAGCTTTTCATTAGTGGATTAGCGATCATCCGTTGTCATAAAAGGACTTGGAACTTGAAGCAGAAACTTCCGCACATTATTCTATATACTTTAAACACACGTGTATTTTAATTTATTATTTTTTTGAAATTTAAATATTTTTCTTACAGATGGTTTGTTGGCCCGGTGGTCCAGTGCTATTGGCTGCGGACTGGAGAAACCGAGTTCGATCCCCGAAGGTGGTCGGGATTTTCCTAAGTTGTTTCTTCTCCGGACGGGCGCTAGGATTCACTTAGCCCTCTGTGAAATCGGAACCTGGTTTCTTTCGTAGGGAAAAGGTGGGCGAGCATTGGGCTGACCACCCAATCTCAACCAGCCCGATGGTCAATGAAACACCGGAGCCTACCTTCGAAAGCCCTTGAGCCACGAAGGCTCTTAGGGAAATTCCCTACTCTACCTATCCACTGAGGATTTAGAAAATATTATAATTGATTTTTAATCCTTCAAAAAATAAAAAAAACAAACTTATTATCTCAAATTATCATGACTAGACATCCATATAAACAAGTGACATCATAGAAATAAATAAAAATAAAAAAAAATAGAGAGGTTTTTGTTCAATCAAATGCAAATTAACCCATCGTTTTTAAAGCAAACCTAGATAATAAATGCTTTTAGTACTACAGCACGAATTTCCATTTTTAATATTAAGACACGCTACTAACCTGTAGCACATTCAACCTTTTTTTTTTTCTTTTAAATTATCAATACGAAAAAAAAAATACATTTAAACACAGACAATAATCCTCAATTTAAGAAGCGATTTACTGTGTTGGATACGTTCTCGGGACTCGATAATAGTTTTTGCAGTTTGAGAGCAGTGCTAGCTGTGCTAATTATGCTCCATTAAATGACATTCGCAATGGTTTGGCGAGTATTCACGATCGAACACTCGCCAATTAGCTATTTTTAATAAATCGAAGAGGAGGAGGAAAGGAGAGAGGGGGGGATAACATTTAGAAAAAAATAAAAGAAGAAAGGGGAAGGAAAAGACGTTGTAGTATTTCGTAATTGTGATTCAAGTATCTCCCCTCAACGATTAGCCGCGAAGATTTGATGTAGAGAGGTTACGACGACCCCTGTAATGAAAAACTATCCATTTCAGAGAAGTATTCGTTTTTATGGCACGAATATTGCTTTGAATAAGGCGGGGGAAACAGGTAAAGGCAACCGATCCGTGGAGAGAACCTTCACTAACGAGTTCACGCAAACTAATTCATTCACTAGCAGAGAGAGATACGAAAAAGGGAAATGGATAATTGGATAGTGTAATCTTTCAAGATTTATAATGTATTTTTCAACCTCAGTCGCTAAGGAGAATTAGGCTCGAGAAATCAGTATGCCAGTGCGAGGTTTCTCCCCGTAATAACTTTTGAACAAGTAAATAAATCTTCTTGAAGCTTGTCAATATATTTTGTATATTACGGATATGAGACTATCTGCATTTGAAAATTTCTTCACAGTGTGGAATCCTGTGGACAAATCTGCTCGTTAAGATTATATAAAAATCCCCATGTAAAAAAAGCAAGGAAAACATTTTAGCTTCGCTGTTAGCAAAACAAAGAGTTTCTAGTGATCGTAACAATGCATTTTGTTGTCGAACTTGTTCATCAATTTTCCGTGTACAGTAAAACCTCTCAAATTGGCCCTTGGTAATCCGGCGCCTATGGTAATCCTAATCCTGATTAAAAAATTTTTAATAACTAAATTCGTTGTAATTATAAAATACACTTTTTATTTGTATTGTTTTTTTAATAAAAATTTCAGTGCAAAATTAGGAAAATGGGATTAAATTAATTAAACCTGGCATTATGTCTTCACAAAAATTGAGCCACTGAGTTATTGTAAGAACACTCTGGGTAGTCCGGCTTTTCTGTATTCCGGCCTACTGGGCACCACATTAGGCCGGAATTGAGAGGGTTTACGGTATCTGTTTTGATTAGAATTGGATATAAGCGACTGAACGTAACAACTTAATCAATTTTCAGCGAAATGGAAAATTTGAAGTTAGACTGTAACGGCCGATAGTAACTTCAAAAATATGGAGACGACCTCTTTTTTGTTTTTCTTTTTACGATTTGAATAGAAATACAAATAAAAGAACACAGATTTAAGGAAATAAGCTCAAGGTTCTTTCAGGAACATCTTCGTTTAATATTCACTACTCTAGAACGTTTTAAAAATTAGGAGGACAGGGTTTGAAGACAGACAGAATAGACATTATTAATCATATTTATTAATTTCTTCGGCACATCTCTTGTAAGGAAATTTCAATCTGTTAAACTGTTTTTCCTTTTGTTAATTGGGCAAAAATATTTATATTCAAGGAATATAGCAAATTATTTGAAAAAAAAAGTAAGATTATTTTATACTTTATTAATACACTTGATTTCTTCTCATTAATTCAAATGTTTTGTTGATTTTAACCTGATTCTAAAGTCTTAACGAAATAATTAGAATTTATTATCCCCCATTTGAATCCATTTGAGAATCCATTTTCCAAATTCTGTAAATATTAATTTATTAGCAATACTTGATATGCAGAATCGGAAATTTTCAATTCAAAAAATAAAATTGGGGAAAAAAATTATTTTAATAATAAAGGAAAAAATTATGTATAATAAACCAAAAAAATTAATAAGAATTCAAAATTTAATATTTATTTATAATATTAAATAAAACGGGAAAAAAAAAAACCCTCTCGTTTTTAAAGACATTATTGATTCGATGAACCAGTCAAATCATTTTGATTCCAGTCCTGCAAAACTGAAATCAAACTGGTGCATCAAATAACCATCAAAAGCAATGTATTTATTCGATATAAATCTGTCCCATCTAAGGCACCGAGTATCGCAATCTAAGACTCTTGGCGCCATCTTCCGAGATTTAGAGGAAAGCGCAACCCATTTCAAAAAACAAACTTGGGCACTTCGATGAAGTTCAAATTTGTTGGACGCTTATTTTTAAAACATAATTTTAACAGTCTATCAAAGATTACAGATAACGTGACAAATAGCATTTAAGAAGGTGATAAAAAAATTCATTTTTAAGAATAATTAAATTAAAAGGGCATTATGGGAAAAAATTATTGATCCTATACATGTTTTTAAAAATTAATGTAGAGAAAAAAAATCACGGTAATGCATTTAAAGAAAAAAAAATCTAAAAAAAGAAAAAAATGAAAAATGTTGAGGTGAATAAAAAAACATACATAAAATTAAGATAAAAGAAAATGAAAACGTTAGTTAATTTTTATTTTTATTATAATAAGTTTAATTTACTGACTTTTTTATTAATCCTATTGGAAATAACTACAACTATTTACATAATTACATTGCGGTGATTCTAAAAAAACAGAATGTTTTACGCTATCTTAAATTTCACGATGCTATTATTATTATTAAAATGAAGCTTAATTTTACTAATTATGTGATTTAAAAATTTTATTGTGCTATGTAATAATGCTTAAAATATATTTTAACTTAAAAGTCGGATATTTCTTCATATACAACGAAGTGGGGGTGGGGAGTATCAAAATTTTAATTAACAAGTAATTACCAATAAATTTACATTAATTATTGCTTAGTGTTGAACTACAGTTTCGAAAAAAAACTTACTGCTAAACATTTTCTATTAAAAAACAATGGAAAGGTGTTTCTAAGCTTTTTATTTCACGTGGGGTGAAATAAAAAGACAGCTTAGAATCTTAACAAAATAATTAGCAATATGACTTGACAAGAAGAATGAGACAAAGAATGATCAAATTTAAGACTGGATAAACTCCTGTAAAATAAATCTTTCAGAACAACAACTTCACATTATTTTTTGATAAAGTTCCATATTATAAATTAAACTTTCTCAGACTGTAAGAATTCATATGAAAAGTACTATCAAATTCCTTCTTTTAAGAAGGAACATGTTTTGTTTGAGAAATGAGACAAGTTTCAACGCAATAAACAAGAACGAACATCAAAATGTACATCACAAAAACACAAGATTCCCAACTAAAGTAAGAGATGGTTAAGCTGCGTTAGTAAATTCATAACAATCAATGTCCCATTGAAAAAAAAAAAAAATGAGCAGTAGTTAATTACAACCTTCAAACAAAATTAATTACATCATTCAATCAATAATCAAGAATTTTTATTAAGATTTTGAACAATTCCTGTTACCACTTTGAAGAATACAACAAACTATCGAATATCTCAAGATATCTCTAGACAGTTAGTTCAGGAAATACATCTCAATAACTGCAGCACTCACATGTCACCAATTTGTACATACATGACTTCTTGCTTACCCCTTTTGCCAAATCATCAGTCATTCTTTATTTATTTATTTATTTATTTATTTATTTTTATTTTTTTTTTGAAACCACGTTTTGCTTTAACTCTCAAAAGTCCATACATTTCCATATATTCAACCCTTTATTTTCTCCCTTTTTTCTTCGTTTGCAGTGCCCAGCCACACTCACCGTTCACTCCCCCATCAACATAATATGGCAAGGCTCATTCACTCAATATTTAATTGATTAATAGTCAAATTTCTATGAGGAATCGTACTGCTTCTCTACCACAAGATAGTTGAAGAAAAAAAAGGAAAAATGCTTACGTCAAAGCAATGGTACGAACAGAGCTACTTTTAAACCATGAAGCTCTGGAATTACTGCTAGGTGTCAAAAAATAAGATAATTGCTGTCTTTTTCTTTCCTTACCATTTCTTAATAATGCTTAGCAATTTATATCAAAATCATTATTATAGTAATTACAAAGAATCTAGTTAATGTAACAACTTACATTTTTAAAAATACTTTAAAAGTCTATAGGAAAAAGATACTCAACAACTGACGGAAATACCAGTATTTAAACGAAAAACAAATATTTTTTCCTTTTATAATGTAAAGGATAAGAAAAGAAGCATAAAAAGAGAAATATGAAACCATTGAAAATTCAAAGCGCTTAAACGTGTTTTTCAAATGAAGAAAAACCTCAACTTTCACGATCTCCATCTAAACAAGGGAACCTCATTTTCTTCTCCAACTTACAAATTTATTTAATTATAATTAGTATTACTTTCTTCTTTTCTGATTTTTTAATAATGTAAACGTGATTTCCGTTTCAGATTTCACCTGACTTTCAATCACACAGGTTTATTTATTTTTTTTTTCCCAGATCTTCTGATTCTGTAAGATTAAGAGAGAGAGAGAGTTCAAGTGAGCTTCCACAGTAACATTTACTGCCCTTGATCACCTCGGGCAATAAAAGCATGACTCAGAGCTAAATGTTGCTTCAAAAGGCGAATGCCTCTCGGCAATTCAACAATTCGAACTGAAGAGAGAAAATAATAGCTACTGGACAAAGGATTTGAGACGAGTGAAAAGGAATTTAAAATAGATGAGGCTGCTTTCTCTGCATGCGATCAGAGGAGTTGGGGGGAGGAAAAAAAAACTGAAATTAAGGGTGACCTGAGATTGGAAAATGCCTTCACTACAAAATAATATTTTAACTAAAATAATAATAATAAACTCTTAGAATGTATTACAAATTGTAATACTTTCTAAGAGTTTATTATTGTTATTATTATTTTTTTATAAATAAATGTATTTTATTTACACTTATGAATAAGGTGAATTTGTAGTTCTTTTTTTTAATTACAAACAAATATACACCTAAAACCACAAAACTTAGTAAGTATCAACCAAACTTCGACAACTGACTTTGTTATTAGCTTCGTGATAATAATAAATAGCTTTTAGGTAATTTTACAAGAATTCTAATTGATATTCGTTGATTTAAGTTTATTTTTAGGAATTTTACAAGAATTCTAATTGATATTCGTTGATTTAAGTTTATTTTTAGGAATTTTACAAGAATTCTAATTGATATTCATAATTTAAGTTTATTTTAGAATTTACAAGTTTACCAATATTGATAGAAAATTTTTAACGTGTATTAATTCAATATTAACCAATATTATCAAATTAAAGCTTATAGTCATAGCCTACATTTTTGTTATATTTAGTCTACAAAGTTTAACTATTAAATATTTATATTCAATACTTGTTACCTTGAATCTGGTTAGTAAATATTGGTTACTCCAATAAATTACATCATTGCAAGTAGAAACAATGGTTAAAAAGGAACAGTTAATGTTTCGTAGATGCATTCAGTATGCTATTAGATACCAGCAAAAGTATCTAATGTTGTCAGAATTGGAAAGGAAAAGTTGATGATATTTTACTCGATGATTTACTTAATATCGAAATCAATTTGAGAAGGAAGCTGAAGCTACAGAGTTGTAGCCTTTCTTAGCTCTGTAACATATTACTACTAAGGATTAACTCAAGAGGGGGCGAGATATCACTGAATAATAACTTTTCCCTAGGTGAAAGGAATGTTCATAATAAGTTTGGTGCCTGTAGCTTTTAATGTTTTGGAGATTTTCGGGAAAAACACAAAGTATTAAAAACAATGACTTATCAAACTTATCTGTCGAAAAACGTATGTGAAATAGTTTATTCTTCAAAAAATCTATGTCTCATTAGTTTTGATCAAGTTTATAAGGTATTTCAAGTTTATAAGGTACTTACGTAATAGAAACACCTTACGTAATAATTTTTTTTATAATAGAAAGAAAGTGTCTTGGGAAGAACTATTAATAGATCAGGGATAACTAAATAAAAAGTATTTTCGGGCCTGGACTTCACGCTAAACTTCTGAAAAATTCATGTACATGTGAGCGATTTAAAAAAGGCATAAAAACAATTTTGAAGAGATAACTGTTTGAAAATTTTATCAAAACGGAATCTTAATAACTTAAAAAAGCTAATGTGTCTTTAATTTTTCATAATTTATTAATTTATTCATAATTCTCGGCTTTCACTACGAGAACAATAGTTAAGCATAAACCAAAGTAAAAACAAAAAAAACTAGAGGCCGTTATAAAATAGATATTGTACTGAAAATTGAATGATTCAGTTGACCAAGAAAGATTATCCATCTAAATGATTATTTCTAGCAATGTTCGTTTGGCAAATCTTTCGGAATAAGCATCAACTCAAGCCATATTTAAATGATTCATTAATGAATTTTGTGCATAATGGAAATGTTGGATGGGGCATCTCTAAGCAAAAGCCATTTGTTGCATTTTATAGTAATATTTGTAAAATACAAATTAGTAAATAATACTACAACGAGCAAAGAGCTTGGAATAAGGAATCGACAGCTAGATAGACAATGGTACGTGAATACTGAATGGTACTGAGAATGGTAATAGTGAAGTGCGTTGCTCTTCCAATGAAACGTGCAGAAAACCTGCAGTTACTCTTCATTCTCTGCATCGGTCGTGTGTCTTATGGTCATGTTCTACAACTGCAAATTTTTGATTGTACACTGTGACAATTCTCTTCTATGATTAAAAGAGATGTAATGTAATTTGTAAAGTATCACAGCTACAGCCGACCTTCTTGTTAGTTGATTTATTAAAGATGGTTAATGGAAGTTGAAATGATTGGTCTTTACTTAGCACCTCAGAACACCTTTACGATGTTCCTCAATACAGAAAAGCCAGTCTACGTCTTTTTCCGATGGAGGTCAGGCATCGGGTTGCCGTGGATGCCAAACATTGATTTCAGTATGTATAGTCCAACAAGTTCTGCTTAGTATAAGTTAAAAGACTAAAATTCCAGAATGTACTGGATGCTTTATACTTTTAATGTCCTGGTATACCGGTATTTGAAAATAGCTAAAAACACAAAGATTTACATGTTTCAAGATTCTAAAAAAACTGACTGAATAGAAATAAAGAAAAAAAATACTCAAATTACTGAATCATGAGATTGATAGATAAATAAACCTTTAGAATCACGATAAAGTACAGCAGAGGAATCTTGTAAATGGATAATGAATAATGATAATGAAACATATGTTTTTCTTTTTTCCCGAAAGTTATGAGAACTGTCTAGAAGTCCTACTTATAAGTTTCTTTGACAGTTTTCCATCGCCTTCCACAACAAGGAAAACGACAGATGGTCTTGGGACGAACTATAGATCAGGGATAACTAAATAAAAACTATTTTCAGCCTTGGGCTAAAAAAAAAATCAAGCTAAACTTCTGAAAAATCAGAATATACGTGAACGACTTAAAAGTCATCCACAAAAAAGTTTAGAGATAACTATTATGAAAATTTTATCAAAACGGAATCTTAACTAGTTATCATCTATTTGATCAGCAAAATATAAGTGAACCATATAATAAAGAAATAAATACCATGTGTTCTTAAATTTAAAAGAAAACTATAAAAAAAATAATGAAAAACTAAGTTGAAAAAAATACTAACGGTCGGAATTAAATTAGAAACGTAAAGGATGTTTTGAACGTCGGACATATGAATGTGTTTTATATTATTTAATATTGAACATAGTTCTTCTTTTTTCAAGATTCGAGATACGTCACTGTCTTTTTATTTCTAAAGAAAAATATTAATTTAATGAACAGACTTTTTCTTTTTTAATTAAACCTATTTAATAAATTACTTTCTCAGTTTTTGTGATACATACCTTATTATGTCTCTGACAAAGACTTACTTTTGTTTACATAACCGCACAAAACGCTATCAAAACGCACAAACAGACGAATAGCATTAATTACCTTTTATCATTAACAGCCTGAATTGTTTAACACGAGAACCATCAGATACTACTTTATAAATACCTAAGGGTACGATTAAAATCACTTAATAAAACAAGATGAGAGTTTAGATATTGATATTTCGGTAATTCTATAATTACAAGTACAAGTTCTATAATACAAACAAAAAAAATATTATTTAAGAAATAGGACATGTCTATTTCTGTAACTGGTCATTGTTTTACGCCACCTACAGTGATACTAGATAAATTACAGGTATTTCTTCAATATTAGGTTCCGCTATTTCCAGCCTAATTCTACAGTAAATCAAGGAAAATAAGGACATGACAAAGGGACATTTACTAACCTATAAACAAACTGATTCTTCTTTTCTAGCGTTTATATTAGAGTGACCGGGAAGAGTAGATAATTTTAAATTTTAAGTTATAATCTGTGTTAACTCTCTGTTCTGGTCGATATGAATGTAAAATATTGATAAGAATGTACACTTTTACTTTTATTATTTTAAAAGTAAAATTATACATTATATGCTTAATGCAGCTTTATGGGCATTAAATTGATTGCTATTATTAAAAAATTGTTATCCTAATCAATAAAAATGATTACAACCATGTTAAGGCGGCAAGTTACTTAAAAATACCATTCTTGCTAATGGTAGGTTTGTGCATTTATTGTCAAAAAAAAAAAGTCGTGTAATTTTACATATAATAAAGCATAACAATTTTTAAATACATTATTCAATATATTCAATCAAATATTAGGTTTGATAACGAATCGAACAGAAATTCCGATTTCCTGAAAAAGAGAATGACATATCTTTCAGTGCCGCCCACCAAAAAAAGTGAAGATAAGACAACTCAACGTAAATGAATTCCACTGTTAAAATGAATTCGATTCCACCCCCAACCAAGAGATTGAGTGTGTTTTGGGTCATCACCACAGCACTTCCGGTAGTATGACTAGAGGATTTGGGATAAAGGAAGACTGGTGAGGGAGCAGTGAGTGCAGGGATGTAGCGACTGAGGGCGGGATAAGGACCAGGCCATTATCATCATCATTATCATTAGTCTGGAGGAAGATGAGCGGGCATGGCACCAGAAGTCAGGCTTCACTGCCAAGTCTTTAGTTTTCAGGAAGAGAATGAGGCAAGTCCACTGTCCGAAATCCCTCTGGCTTCTAAAAATCACTCTGCAGCTGTTTTCCATCAGCTGAAAAAGGGACTCGCGAAGAAGAGACTCCTGTTTCATCGAATTGCCAAAAGTAGAATAAAACCTACAAGTTCAATTTGTTCTTAGATCAGAAGATGCTACTAAAATTACAATACATACAGTAGATGTTAATCTACAAGATATTCACTTGACGCATCGCGAATAAAACCATTCTAGTTCATTAAATTTATTCCTTAAGTAAGCATTTGTTGCAGAAAGTGATGCTGAAGCCAAAATAAACGTGTATTAAATTCTTTCAATAATTTATTCAGTTGATGCAGACAATACCACACACATGGTAATAACAAAATAGACATGGCAACAGCTTCATCCTATAATACATTCTCTAAACCTTGTTAATTATACTTAATTAGTGATAGATCAAATTTAATTTTGTTACTAAATGAAGAAATTCATATTATGAAGTATTCCCTTGACGCAAATAATGATATCACAACTAGAATAAAAACCCTCTTCTTAATGAACTTAATATCTATAAAATATCTAGTCGATGCATAACTGCAGTGTTAATAAGATTTTCTTCTATTCGTCTGCTTTATACACACAGAAATTCAAGAAATTTTGATTTACATATGCAGTTCAAACTGAAAACCACGTTTCTTAGTCACTTTACGATTTCTCGCATTTCCACACTTCGTCGAAAGGGACAGAGGTGCCTACATCTACTGGAAGGAACAACATCCAGAAAAAAGGAAAACAAATTACAGAATTACAAAGTAAAAAAAAAGCAAGAAGCAAATTACAGAATGTACTGGATGCAGTATCAAAGGATATTGTGGGTCTGATCTCACACTAGAAAGTACAGTTAACAAGGGTTACAGAGAAAAAAAAGCAACTTTGGAATGAAATTTTAAGTTTTAAAGTAGTATATCCATTCATCGTCCTTCTGTCTGTGATCAAGACAGTTCAAAACTATTTACCCTAGGAAGTTAAAACTTCATGAATTTTCTAGGCAATCGTATCTAATTTTAGGATAAAACTGAACCAATAGTTATGCAGCTAGATATAATGAAAAAGATTCAAATTCCGTAAGGATATCAATTTTTATTTTAGGAAGAATTTTAATAATAGCTATGGAGTAAGCAAAACGAAATGTTTTATTAGGATACAAACTGGATCCACAGAATAGCGGCCTAGAGTTAAAAAGCATTTGGCGTTTACAGCTTTATGATCGCATATCTCAATATCAAATAGTTAAATCATTTCTATCGAAATAGTTAAAATTTAATGATAAAAATAGATTACGCAATGTACATGAATTCCATATACATTGATAAACATAACAAATATAGTGTGCAATCAAAAATTCCAGATTAGTGTTCAATTCGCTTTGTCCTAGGAACGTGAGATTTGAATGGTAGATCTAAGTTACCAACAGAATTTCTAATTACAGTAAAACCTCGTTAAGTCGTCACCCGGATAAGTCGTCACTCCGCTTAAGTCGTCGTTTTCCTTTGGTCCCGACAAGGTCTCATAGACAATAATGTAAAATAACCCTCTTTTACTCGTCACCAAATTTAATTCTACTCCGGATAACTCGTCACCCTCAAAAATGGCGAAAAGCATCTTTATTCTCAATTTTGCCTTCTATCTTTTCAGCCCCGCCCCTTCACTCTAAGAAAGCCTAGCCTTTACGGGAAATTTTCACGTGGGAAATTCACTTGGGAAATTACACACTTCTCGCTGCGACTCTTGTCAAGAGTAGACGTTTTTCTTGACCGCTACTGAGTGTGATTTCATTTCATAGCGAATAAGCCCCTAAAATAAAAAGCGATCGAAATTGTTTTTCTTCTTCCAAATGTAACTGCACTTCTTCAGCCTTTAGATCAAGGGATAAATCTTGACTTTAAACGAAAGTACAAAAAAATGCTTGTAAAGGACATGATAAAAGGGTTGGATAGGAACGAAAAGCTAGAAGTTTCGGTTTTAGATACGATTAACTATGTGCACAAAAGTTGGAGTTCCATTTCATTACAAAGTGTTTCGAATTGTTTCCGACATGCAGGGTTCAGAAAGTTATTTCCAGTAATCAGCACCTTCATCAATCAACACTGTTGGATTATTTTAATGCCAGTAAAAGAAAATAAAATGTGGTAAGTATAAAATGTGTTTTTTTTGTTTTTGTTTTTTTATTTTCCACTCATTCATTTGCATATATTGATTTCTGAAAATCTTGTTTTTCTCACCGAATCCTACAGCAATTCATAAAAATATTGTATTTCAGTGTTTTGTTTGTTTTTTTTTTCAAAATTGCCCACTCTGCTTCAGTCGTCACTCCGCTTAAGTCGTCAAAAATGTTCGGTCCCTTGAGTGACGACTTAACGAGGTTTTACTGTATATAAATTGTGCTTATAGGTGATAAAGAATGTCATTCAAATTCACAATTTCCAAGCGCTGGTAAAATAACTATTATTTTAAACAATAAACTTAAAAGCGATTAAAGAGATACTAAGGCTAAACAATGCATACGTTCTTTTCTTTCTTTTTTTAACATTAAATTACGAAAAATAACGGCATACCGTAAAAAAAAAAAAAAAAGTTTCCGAACTGATTTAAAGGTGATGTTTCTATTGTTAGTTCGATCTTATACCGTTAGGTGGTGACAAAGTAGTTTGCATTGGGTCACTGTTCGTTTGCTACAAGGAAATATTAAGGTTAATTCTTGAACAAAGCTTATGTTTAAGGAGGGTTGAGGCTTTCACAAATTTACAGTGACTGAAGAAAGGGCTTTGTAGATACTGGTCTCCTTGTCCCTTTCTTATCAGTCTAAAGTGACTGAAGAAAATGGCGGATTTTTTTGATGAAAAAGAACAACATGTTTGCATCAACTTCTATATCAGATTTGGAAAAAAGATTGCGACGAAGGCTTTTTTAAATAATGCAAATAGCTTTTGTGGAACAAACAATTAACAACTGACTTCGAAAGTTCAAAAATGACACCTCAGCGCTCAGGGTGTCAGTCAACAAGAAATCGACATCAGTGACGATTGCCGTTAAATAATTCACCTACGAAACAGGAAAATCGATGAAAAATAGGAGACACACTGGGATTTCCTTTGAGTGGTTATTCGGTTATGCTTCCTAGAAGACAATCTATGCATACAACGAACATGAGAAATTGTCGCCCAGTCATTCTGAATGAATAATCCAAAAGCGACATGACTGCTATGTTAACCCGAGTAATCAATGTGATTTTTCTCTTTTAAAAAGTAATCATCTCAAATTTTTGGACCAATGCTCTAAATGTTGTATCAGTATCTAAGAAAATCTCCTTCGAAATTACTTCTAAGGCACTCTACTAAAAAAAACCCAAACCTGGCATTTTCTTAAGATTATTCTTCAGCGGTTCCTATGTTAGCAAGATGAAATATATCAATTATTACAAACAAGAATGCGAAAGGACCCATTTCTTCAATCTTTTGTCTTTATAATCGTTTCGGTGGGCTTCCCAAACAAACAGACGAGCTTAAAAAAAAATGAAAAAAAGGGAAGTGTGTTCTGTAAAACCTGCATTTTCAAATCATTGTAGCGTCGCGTCGGTAACAGAAATGAACAATGTAGTTATTTCTTAATATTATTACTATTTTTATCTTTATATTCATTTTAAATATAAAGTAAATAATAAATTAATGACGGTTCTATTGAGAAGAGCAATGTCTTTATGCAAGTGCCTGTACTTGGAATGATTGACAGAACTCTGGCTGTACATTACATCATTCTCGAGAAGTATTTCGCAAAGCATGCAAAAAAAAATAATTAAAGTTACACTGAAATTTTAGATAGGATCAGATTACACTGCGAAGAAAGCACATGCAAAGCAATCATTATGTAAAAGAGTTTGAAAAAGAAGTTATAATTGGAAGCATTATTATTGTCTTATTACTATAGTATAATCATTAATGAAGAGGGAGATGCAATGTTTGCTTATAAGCTTGTAGTTTTGTTTCAATGAGATCTATGTCTTTTGATTTCAGCGCTTGTTTCACTCTTTGGACAGTTTTTCAGTAGGACGCGCTCACCAGCTGAGTCAGAGAGCTGCGAGAGCTCTTTTTCATTACAATATTAGGACAAACTGTAAGCTCAGGACGAACTATTTTAAGGTAAGTAATGTGCGAGCTAGAATACATATTCATTCACTTTTGTATCATTTTTTTAGGCCTAGCTCTATTATATGATAAATATGTTTCTAGCTTTTATATGCACTTGCAAGTGAAAAAAAAATAAGGCTGACTTCCACTTTTCGGCGGTTTTCGCGTTTTAGCGGGAGTCCTGAATCTACGGGCACTACTGTGTTATTAGAGAAGGCAGGAAAGGATTATTTATAATTTATTTGTAATTCTGCTGTAATATTAAGCAAAATTACGCCTTTTTAAAATGTATCTAATGCACCTATCCACAACCGTCCAAAGCATGTTGGTATGATGATGGTAAAGAAACACTGTTCGTATCTACTTAATTTGTGCTTTTCATGGTTTTTAATGCTTTAATGCCGTACCGGCACAGCCTTGTGGTCAAGGTGGTAGCCTTCGACGAGACAAATGTGTCAGAACCTGGGTTCGAATCCCGGCGCCGGCATGATGTTTGAAAAAAAATTCTTTTCCTGTGTTTGTCTGCTTCTTCACGGCGATTTCCTTTTAAGACAATTAAGAAAACCTTACAAATCCTGAGCAAGGAAATTCTTCACTATTCTTGAATGGTACTCATTTGGTCTAACGTTTGTAACACTCCTTATTATGCGTTCGGAGAGAGAAAAGGAGTAGGGAAAAAAACAGACTGTAATTTAAAAATAAAATACTTATTGATTAATACAGTTTGTCCAACAACTTTGAGACATACAAAGTTTTCCTATAAAATGGAAGTTTAGGTTACTTGGAGGAAGATCCTATTCGATTTGGAAACATCCGACCAATAGATAAACCACTATGGAATAGAAAATGTTAAATTGTTTTGCACCATTCAATCCCAATACTAAGGTGATTATCAACCAACCAAGAGTGCGCTTCTCTTTTCTGAGTTGATATTTGAATTGTTTACTTTTTTAAGGTGGAATTTTAACGTGTGGGTAGCAAGTTTCAAAATACTGACATTCACAACATATTATACGTAAAAATTAAAAAAAAATAATAACCGGTTTCGCCCTCAACTTTTTCGGACATCTCCTGGTTACAATAA
>JAFIDM010000005.1:51409787-51429349 GCA_023159025.1 Thereuonema tuberculata
GCCAAACTTGTTTCGTGTTTTCTATCTTCTCTATTGTTTTTGGTCAATCAACAATTAAACAATACCACACGGCTATTCGAAAGTTGGCACGTCAACTATATCTGATTTACTAAATATTTTCGTTAATCAGATTCACAAAGACTACTACAAAATAATATATCTACGTAATAAATTAAATTTGACTCTTTAATTATGAAAAAAAAAAAACATATAAAGTAGTTTCTTTAAGTTTGCAATCTCTAAGTTAAACACAATAACGAACAAAAAAGATTGCGAGAAAGAAAGAAATTGGAAATCAGGAATGGCTACCACGAGCTGAACATCCGAAATCAGACAACAAATCGTCTTATTTTGAATAAATGCATAATTCAAAGCAAGCTTATCTATATCAATGAGAGACAACAGAAAAGAATAAGAGAAGGAAAAAAAAAAAAACAGAAAGGAAGAAAAGAAAAGAAAAAGATGGATGTTTCCTCTGGAGTCGAAATGACGTGACTTCTCGAGACGAGACGGAGCGGTTTGTTTTTGGACCCCCGGCTGGGTCCCACTCCCGCTTGTTTACGTTAGCCCGACGCCTTGCTCTTTTGTTGCTCCTGGTAGAATGGTGTTCGGCAGAAACAAATGTGTCCTTCTGCTGAATATCTTACAGCAGAGGAACTAGCGCTTCCATAGAAGGGATGGAAGAACGAATTATTGAAAGCCAAAGGGTCAAATTTAATTTTCGTGCTTCCGTGTTTTGCTCCGTTTTTATTAATGGATGCACCTTTGAGTACCAACTATGCACTCGATAACCTATCTCTAGGAGAATTTAAGACATTTACTTTTGACTTCTGAAGCAAGCAAGCAACTAAACTCTTGAAGGAATTCGATCTTAAGTGAGATTACGGTCTTTTACTGAACCAAACGATTTCAAGACCTTTATGAAAGTACTCACCTAAGGGAAAAAAAAATATAATGCATGCAGATTCAGAAGCACTAAATTTGACTGAGAACCTGGCCATACCTTATTCTTCAATCCTATTCTTCTTTTTTTTTCCCTGCTGCTTCTCAGCAACATTTGTCCAACTTTAATTAAAATACACAGTACAGACAGAGACACACATACATACACACATCTCGTTTAAAATAGTGTTAAAATCTTGCTGTCATCCCTTTAATTCTTAAAATGTATATTAAAAAAAAAATCGTTTGAGAACGTCAGTTCTTTAAATTTTTAAATGCAGAGAAAGGATACAATTTATTTCGAATTTTATATTTTGATATTTTATTTTCACCTTAAACTTATGAATAAGTAAAATGTTACCTTTTTTTTTCTTTTTTCTGTAGAGTTATGTATGATGTAATTGCAGTTATCATTAAAATGTATGATGTAAAAAACATAGAGTTGGTAGATGCCCTTTTCTATTCAATTTGTGATGATGATTTACATTGTATGAAATGTCTTACATCCCCAGAGAGGAAATCTCGCAGTTCCTGCAGATGTATGTACATGAAGATAAGAGCCATTTGTTTAACATCTCCTGAAACTAATTTTGATCTCTTTAAAAGACTGGTACAAGTGGGTTTCCTTCAATTATATCATCAGAAAAATGAACAGTAATTGTAAAAAATATTTTAGCATTTTTTTTTTTATATATATAGCTACGATTTATTATAACCAAAAAAAAAAAAAACTGAAATATTGTAACATCCTAAAAATAAATAAAACAAATAAATTCCTTTAAAATTGCAGAATTTTTCCAACCACATAATTACTATATATAAGACCGAAATGATGACCATGGTGTCATACAGAAGTTTTAGGTATAAACGACATCAAAAATGATCTAAGCTCCTAGGTAAAAGAAAGACAAGATCCATATTCTATTGAAATAGAGAAATAACTGGAATTTTTGGAATTCTGGTTACGCGTTATAAACTCTATGAACTGCTTGTTAATTACACGGAGGAGAGCCTCGGAGAGTTTTGAAGTTTACCACGTTCTTTTTGCAACATAGTCAGCGCAAGAAACTTGGCAAAAATCATTACCTTACCTAAAGAAAAACTTTCAAGACAGCGAAACTTTATTGTAAATCGAAGGAATACAAATAGAACCCATCTGCTTCCGGGTAATGTTAGATAACCATTTTGAAGTTAAGAAAAATGGACAACCATCACAGAGAACTTCGAAAACGAATTTTTCCTTCTCTTCTATCTTCAGGAGATGCCGAAGCGGCTACTCTTTAGAGTTTGTTGGCTCTTACCATTTCCAATGATGGATGTTGCAACCCCGCTGCCGGACCCCAAAACACCCCTTTCACAAAGTCCGAATCCCGTAATCTGGAAACCACATTTATTTGACTGGTTTTCAGTCTTTGGATCCAAACCCCAACCAAGTCCCTTTTTTTTTGGAAATATTTTTTTTTCCTCATCACGCAGACACACACCCCTATTTTTCCTCTACTTTCCTAGTTTTCTCTCTCCATCCGTCCGTTCGATCTGTGATGGGTCAGGAAACGGCACAAAGAAAGAGAGAAAGAAGAAGAAGAGAGAGAGAGAGAAAAAAAACTCCTCATAACAGTAATCCGTCTTCGTCAGGGTGATTTCACTGAATAGGGAGATCATTAGGCAAGGCAAACTAGATATGCAGGCATCGGAAGAAGAGGTTCTCGTGATTAATGTAGGAGGAGATGCTCCCCCTAACGGTGGATGCCGCGCTATATGGTGGGTGGGGATTTGTAATCCACCCCTCCCAATCCCTCACATACATATGATATATATATATAAAAAAAAGCTTTCAACTTTAACCTTAACACCAAGATTTTCATACACAGCTGACAAATGACCGTCATAATGTGCTCCGCTGGTCGCTGACTTATTTTTTTCCCCCACCCCCCTCAGAATACCCATTGGAACCATTCATGCCTCATTACAATTACGAAGGGTGATGCTTCTTCGTAGAAAAAAGAAAAATGAAAAATAAAAAAAAAGAATTCACACTCGGAACAGTTCAAAACATTCTCGGCAAATCATCGCTCAAACAGAAAGAAACCTAATAGGTTTAAAAAAAAAAAATAAGTGAGGGGGTGGGGGCAGTTTTGTTATGTTGTTTACATAGAAAGAGTCATTTCTATTGATTTCAATTTATTAATTTAAAAAAAAAAGGTTTTCAACGCAGTCGTGCTTTCAAAGTTGGAATGCATTAACAACTGGACTGAATTAATTTATGCCTCCTTCAAAAGCAAAGAGTTCTTTAACAACGAAGTTTATACATGCAATTACTGTATCAATGTAAAGTTGTCCAGTTTTATAATGCACTTTCATCCAGTAATAATATCCGAATAAAAAAAATTGCTAATTCAGAGATGTACACGATTCGTCTTACAATAAAATAAAAATAAAAAACACGTCGTTCTTTTGTATTTTAAAAATTTACCACTGCGATATTGACATTCAAATTATAGCCGTTAACTGATGTTCAAATAACAGGTAAGCAGCATTTTAAACAAAGCAATAATTGCAAAATTATTGATCTAAGACTCTATTACTGGAATTCTCCGTGTTAAAAACAGTTGAAATGAATCGAATCAATATTACGATGATTCAGCGTAATTATTCAATAAAGAAAATTATATATTTATTGTAAAGTCGCCATCAAATATAAAATTCATTGAAATTCAGTACAAACCATTTTATAGACCCATCATCCTGACATTGTTTAACTTATAAATTGTTGGTCTTAAGTTTTATTTAATCCTATCTTCATTATAATGACAAAGTAGTCATTATGAATTTCCTCCTCTACAAGAAAACAAAAATTAGTGAACTATTGCAATTGCTCAGCTGAACGTCCCATGAACTGCAACAGTATTATTAGGAATCGAATCCACCAGTTGTCATCTATATAAAAGATCTCAATTCCAGCCAACTCATTCAGTAATAACACTAGTTGAGATAAATTATTAATAGAGCAATTTCAATGTTCTAGATGCTTCTGCTCTGGTTCTCGTTGGTATTAAAGTTTTTCGATTTGATTTCAACCCTTTGAATATGTGGGGAATCGAGGTATCGGTGTTACTATGCTCCTCGTATCAACCCACAAGTAGTTGCAGCCTGTACACTCTGCGCTTATTACCTAGAAAACCACAATGTCTATTCTGTGTTCATCGTTCAAATAAGGCAAAAAGAAAACTCTGGTTGTCAAGAATTTTTACAGCGCCTTTCTGGTTTCATCGGATTGACACCTTATCAAATGGGACCTCTCAAAGCATCAAAGATCTACTTTCAGCTTGCAAAACCACAACTTTATGGAAGGTTATGTTGCTCCTGCAATACACCTTGTGCCTTGCATTGTTTTAACAACATTGTGGCTCATTATGATCTGACAACGGTTTTCCACATCCGTAAAGTATCAATCAAAAGTCTACACAGCATTGCAACCGGATAGCTTTTTTGCATAACTGTTTTCACCTAGTTACTGAGCTCTGAATGTTTAGAGAATGCAACTCCTTTTAAAAAATTCTTCCAAAATAGGCTTATATAGTCCACACTTGATGGTTCTCCAATAATTTTGTCTTGTTTTAAATTATACTGCGGTTAGTAGGAGAGAAAAGGTTTGAGGTCAGTGTCTGGAGCACTGGGCTTTTGATCGAAGTACGTCTACTTAGTGGTCGAATTAGATCTGATCGTTTCGAAATACCAGCAAATTCGGTTTTTTACCACAACAGTTTGTCCTCTATTCTTACCAAATACTTTAATGTTATTTAAAGTGCGGAAATCATATCTACAACAAATTTAAAGTGCGGAAATCATATCTACATCACAATAAATCATACACAGAGCTGCTTTTTTTTTATATATTTTTTGATACCAGGGATATTGTGATGCTAATATGATTTCCGCACTTTAAATCTGTTGATATATCTATACTTTTTCTACAATTTAATCCTTTATAAGCTAAGTGGCTGCTAGCGGGGATTGGATGTTTGGCCTTTTTTATTCTTAATTTATATATTTTGTTTTTAATATATGGAGGGCCGTTATCTCGTTGACTTTTGCTTTATTTATATGTTTGTATAGATCACTGAGCTGTAGATACTAGGCGAATCCAGCTGATGAAGGTTAGGAAACCAGAAACAGCTGTCCTGGATTCCCAGTATCAAAAATACAAAAAACAAACCAGCTCAGTGAATCCTTACTTATGTGCTTGTGTGTTTTTATTGTGATTTCAATAACACTCCTTTATAACTTAGTCAAACCTTTCTTTTACAGGAGGAATCATGTGTATAGAACTGGTAGCATATAAGATTATCTACATATCGATATTCCAGAAGGATACAGCGCACTTTCACTCGGTATATCACGTGGACGTGACAAGTTTTTGTTTGTTTAGTTTTTTTTGTGCTATTTGGCAACAATCAACTCAATTACCCATACACTTAAAAGTCAATTACTTTGTCTTGAGAAATGTGATGAATCTAGCTTGATGAAGCAGATTGGTTCCCCACGCTTTCAGATAGAGACACTTTTCTTAACCACTAACCGAAACATACACGAAATCTAACGAAAAAAGAATCCTCCAACTGAGCGGATTCTGAGAAGCTGTTAAGCAAGAACCAGGAATATGCTCTTTCAAACTATTAAAATAATTTACGATGAAGGAAAAAAAAAAAATATAAATAAATGCTTGACCAAATAGAGGAAAAAAGTTTCTACCTACAAATTGATAGCACTTAATCTTACAATTAAACGTCAGAAGTGTGCAGTTAAGTATGTAGCTACTGCTACACAAAATACGGATGAAATATTTTTTATTTCTGTATTTTAATTTTATAATTCAGCTGAAATCAACTTTTAACAATATCATCAATCAAATTATTAAAATTATTATACACAGAATAATTACGATAAAAGAAAAAGAAATCCTAATTATAATTATAATGATTTAAAAATAAATAAATAACTAATAAAGCAAACTTTGATTTACAATTATGACGATTTTTAATTATAAATCAAAGTTTGCCTTATTATTATTTATTTATTAATTTATTTTTTTATTAAGTATTAATTATTTTCAATCTAATAAACCTTACATTATTTCCTCCATATTATTTTTATTATTACTGATAATATTTCGTTGATTACTGTAGACTATCTCTTGACGCATCTATTTCTATATATAAATACTGCTATGTATTATGTAATTTATAATTTTTCTATTACATACAGTTTGTTTTCGAATGTTCCCTTTTTCACAAAGGATATTCTCGTTCACCACACATTATTTTCGTTCTCGTTATTTTATATGTATTTTAACATAAAACATATTAAAAATATTCAAAAATATAAAAAAATATTAAAAGGATGTAATTATATTTTGAAACCTTTTGAATTCATCTTACATCTCAAAACTCATTAGGTTTTAAATCGACTTAACGACGTTTAAGCTGTTGGTTGACTTTTTATAATGTTGCATTTACAAAAAAAAAAAAAAAAATCCTCACGAAAAATAATTAATAAGATAAACAAGACTTATCTGTTGTTCCCTTTTTTTTTTCTCCTTGCGAAAAGGTCTTTTTAATGTAATTCAAATATTAAAACTGTTCAATTTGACTGGCTTCTTTGACGAGCACTCCATAAAAATGGCCGGAGCCCAATGGCAATTTAGCCGAATGATACAGCATGTCTACCCCTGCACTGAACTCTCGAGACTGTTGATCACTTTCCAATAATGCGAGGGTAATTTACAATGTAAATTTCAATTACTTGTCAGCCTTCAGTAAGATGACACTCGTGCAATATCAATCACCATCCACTTTAATTAGGGATGCAGTGTCGACGACAGAATGTGCAACCCCACCAGATCTTTAAAACTTTCTTTACGCAGAGGAGGAGGGGGGAAAAAAATTCTAAAGTAAATAAAATAAGAACGTACGTTTACCAAAAGAAATATAAATATATATTTCTTTTTCGCGAAGAGCAAGTAGGAATACATGTGGAAATCAATCACACAGCAGATAAACAAACTTGAGAGAAAAGAAAGAATAACAAATTAGTTCATAATAGCGATTTTCTTTTTCCGTAATAGAGACGACAGAATTAACAATAAATTGAATAAATAAATAAATAATTAACGTTTAATTACAGAAATAATTTAAGAGCAAAAAGTAAATAAATTTTTAATCGGAATGACTGTTAAAAAATATCAATGTCAAAAACAAAATCCAGTCGAAGAAATTTGCAGTGTTTTAGTGAAATTTGCAGCGATTTAGTGAACAAACATTAAATTATACTTTTCTTTCTGATTCTGTCTGAGATTGTTTTTGAGATCAAAGCATAAATATGGGGCAGTTCAACAAATAGATCAATCAAAAGAATGCAACTAAAGGCCGCCTTTTCTGACCAATACCCAAGTCGCTTGGAACCGTGCATTAACATTAATGGATGATAATGTCAAGAAACTTTCGTTCTGA
Source organism: Thereuonema tuberculata (assembly GCA_023159025.1). Lineage (NCBI taxonomy): Eukaryota > Metazoa > Arthropoda > Chilopoda > Scutigeromorpha > Scutigeridae > Thereuonema > Thereuonema tuberculata. The sequence goes on from JAFIDM010000005.1 coordinate 51,417,239, forward strand.
CTGCTTTCTAACAGCTCTCAGTCCTTTTAAGACCTCCAGATGCGACCTTTGAAACAAAATGGACCCAAAGGCTATTTCTGCGTAATATCGGATCATTTTACTGAAAATGATACACATTCTATAGAAGGAACGTTTTCTATGCAAAGATGTATGCTTCTTCTGCATGAAGTTAAGATGGTCATGAAGGAGCAAAGTGACCCCTTGTTAAGGTCTATAAGTATAAAGGAGTTACATCCGACTTCTTTTATTTATCTTCTACAAAGCAGCTTTCTTTTGAAGGAATAATTCCTGTAAGGAAATTTCTTCTTTCGGACCTGTCAGAATGAATTATCATGTCGCATTTCCAAACCTGACAGCTGCCATTTCGTAATTATCATCATTCCTCGCCAAGACTTGAAATTTCACCCCTAAGTTTTTCTATTACATCTTTAAAAGGTCCAACTAAAATCTTCTTACTATTAATCACAATCTATTATTTACAACATACCCTTTAGAGCTAAATTAAACACAAATTTCTAATACACTGAGAGCGGATAATACATTCAGAGCGGATTTTGTTAGAAAGATCAATAAAAAAACTTAGAACACTGCCTTTAAAGCTAAAACATGTGATTTATGAGTTGTCTTTTCAATTAAACTTGATTCCATGCAAGTTTAATATCATTCTTAATACTGAAATGACTTATGAACACGATTTGTTGTTGCCGTAACTTTAGATTCAACAAACAATTGCTTTTTTTTCCCTAAAACATAGAGGATAGAAATGAATCTTGCGAGAAAAATTACTTAACCAACAGGAAATTAATTTTAGATTTTTTTTTTTTAATTATTATTTTTTTCATTAATTTCCTTTTCTTTTGCTGGGGCTACCATTAAAAATCAATAAATGATTATAACAAAGCGGTCATCCCTATCCTTAAAACTTATATCGTTCTTATATGGTAGTACTGAATTTTGTGGACTCATTTCTGCTAGCAATGACCTGCTCCAAGTGAGTACTTTATCATTCCCTGAGTACTGTCTATCTCTAAGTTAATTGAGTTGACCTTTTGATATATATCAAGGGTCCGCTACTCCTTACCCAACTCTCGGTGAAACTGTTTCAAACAATTAAAAAGAAACAATGAATTAAACATTAAAACATTGTATTAATAAACCAGTACAACTGATCTCCGATATCTGCTTTTATTAAAATGAAGTATACAATAAAAAAGGTTAAGCAGATTTATAGATTTTTAAACTGAATTCTAGACAAAAGAAATATCTAGATATAAGGTATGAAAATTACATCTTTCTTCTAGTAATGTGGGACTTTTATTTTAGCATCTAGGATGTACCAAAACATATAAATAATTGCGGAAGCATTTAAATGAAATTTAAATACATTTTTAAAATATAAAAAGCAAATTTAAGATTGTTCATTTCAATTCAATGTTTAAACTGTAAATTCACTTGACATCCCCTTGGCTTTATTCAGCCAATCCTTCATCTCAGTTATGTGTTATACAGTCAACATATATAAGCTAAGTTTGTGATAAAAGAAAGTATAATAGTATTAATAAATTAAACTTAAACATACCAAAACTAATATATATTCAATAAGTGTTTATTCCTTCTTACATCTTCACTGTACTTGCGATATTTCGCAGAGTAATTACACTCTGCGAAATATCGCAAATATAGTGAAGATGTAGAAGGAATAAATGCTTATGGAATTGGTAAATTTCATTCAGGTATCTTCGTAATGCAGGTTAGAGCAAGCTTAAGCTTAGGTAAAAGCTTCATTAAATCTTTACCAACTTTTTTTAAAATTAAATTTCCCAAGCATCACTAACATTTGTTAAAGGAGTTAAAAAGTAGTTTAAATTCATTATAGTTAAAGGATTTAATGAGTAACAAAACATGAAACAGCTACTCTGCTATTTGCGAATGTAAATGTGATTCTAACAAGCCAAAAACGAGAGAATAGGGGTGTTTTTAATTCAACTCTAAGTGGGACGAAACGATAAAATAGATTTGACAACAACAGCAAAAGGAGACTGGATTCAGGGTTAAGTCACAGAGGGGTACAGTTGAAAGATTTGGGTAGGAAGGGAGAAGTGGGAGATGGGGGAGGAGTGGAAAGGAAGAAGAGGAGGGCGAGGGGTGCGAAAAAGTAGTGATCGATGAGTTTGTCTGGGGGAAGCAGCCATGGCCGACAGTGGCTAATCGCGCTGACACGGCAGAAATTTTTCCCGTCTCTTGCCCGCATTATCTAGCTTCAATCCCACTTGCACTGCTGCCAATTTTCTTCCCATTACCACTACTGTGTGCGTGTGGCGGCTGCCGTTCTTGTTGCCTCTGCTGCTGTTGCTGATGTCTGGCCAGAAAATCAGGCCAATGTGAAATGCTGGCTAATTTCAAGATGACGACAAATCCGGGCTTCTTTCCGATAAAATGGAGCGCAATCAGATAATGAAGAGAAACTCAAAGACAGATGTATAATTTGCATGCCTGGAGATTTATTCCCTTCCTTCAGAGGCATTAATTACCAATTGCTACCAAGTTCTTCTGCGCCCTTCGCTGAAGTTGGGCTTTTGTGCAAAACATTAAAACGGATGCGACAATGATCTCCAGCATCGACTTTTCCAGAATTTCGCTATGCAATAGTAGATTAGATTGTCACGTATTACAGGAAGGGATAGCAGAGGCTGATAAATTAGTATAATCTAACTGGTAACTACTTCATTTCTAATAAACATTGCCTAAGAATTTAAAGGGTATGTACACGGATTTTGATTGGTTAATCAATAACCACATGAATGTTGTTTTATTAATGATTGAATAATTAGAATCAACTCAAAAGATAACAGTTAAATTAACAATAACAGAATCAAAATTAATAGCTAACGACTAAATTTTGACTGAAAAGTTTAACGGATAAATTGAAACAATTTGATCAACAAGAAAAATAAAATGAATTAATAATAAAAATAAGAGTTCATTACAATATAATGACAGAAAAAGATCATTCAAAAGACAAGCACGAAACTGAAAACTGAGCATTGTATAAGCATGGAGAAAACAAACTTGCTATATAGAAACTATAAAAAAAAAAAAAAAAATCTGCTATGTTCATCTGATTAATAACACTTAAAAAGAATTAAGCTTACGATTCTTAGAGGATTTGAAATTTTTCTCAGTATTAAAAAAAAAGTATTAATATAAACCAAATTTCTCTTTAAAAGGTCACGTGTCACTTCGTCATTCACTTCATAATGTTTGCTTCATAGACAACACTGTAAATCCTAGAGAAAGCGACTTGTCCTTAAAATCTTAACGACATCGCCACTAGGCTCAACATTTTTTGCTATTCATTTAAAGTTGCATAAATTTTTCACGAGTAGGTCTCGAATTGCCAATGTTCTTCTTTACGGGATCTATAATCCTTAATGAGTTTTGGTCTCTTGAACAATAGTTCTCCAAAATCTTCATTCTACAGGTCTACTCTTCCATCTTTGTTACTCCTTTTACAGATCATAAATTCCACAATCTTAACCATCTCTTTCCTTTTTTTCTCATATAAAATTTCCTTTAGTCGTTTTCTTAGGAATCCCGGTTTCTGGCATCCTTTCTAATTGTCCAAATTGCCAGTAATTGTGGAAAATATTTTACTTTTTCTATAAAAAAAAAATAACAATTTAAACAGCTACTTAAACAGCATACTCTTATAGGATCGGACAAATTCCATTTTTGGTTCTATCACCTTCCAGAATACCTTCCATTAATATTTCTAATTTAATGTTTCAAAAGATCAAAAAATAAGCGATGCTAACGATAAAATACAAAAAAAAAACAGTTGGAATTTATCTAAAAACTTCATTGGAAAAATAAGAAATACCGAAAATTTTAGCTGAGATACAACATGTGAAAAGAATAATCGGTCTTTTACGTGTACTGCTGTTGGTTAACAAGCACAAATAGAATCCGGTACACCTGAAGATAATTTCAAACATTAATTTAATCATTACATTAATTTTACAACTATAGTTTCAATTACACTGAGTAATCACTTTCAAGCATCTTGAAAATGCTTGAAAATGATTACTCAGTGCAATTGAAGCTATAGTTATAAAATTAATGTAATGATTAAATTAATGTTTGAAATTATCTTCAGTTGTACCGGCTTCTATTTGTGCTTGTTAAACACATGTGAAAAGCTCATGGAAAAACAAAAGAAAACACTATAATATCCATATAAAAAGAAAGACAGAGTGAGAAAAACGCATATTTAAATGAGTTATATCTCAATATATCTTAACTGATTAGGACCGCTAATGAAAACGCATTCAGATTTCATGTAAAAATTAGCACTAAACTACTTACTTTATCCCAAGAAAACACAACACCTAGAAGTTTAAATGCGTCTCCTTTTTGTGTAAGTTTGTATCCGTGTTTCTAACTTTGTCTTTAAACGTATATTTGAACTTAAACGCTCCTGTAAGGTGGTGGCTAGTTCTGACGAAGCTTTTTTGTTGTAGCATTGAATGAGTTTTCGTTTTTGAATAAGTTAATTACCGTTCGAAAAAAAAAAGAAAACAAAAAAAAGCAGTGCAGCTACCGTGTTCTTGTATCCTTCTAGTATCCGACAAATTGCCGCAGCTTTACCTACTTGGGAAGATTGATATTGTCTTCTCCGGCGTTGTTGTATTGTAATCTGTTATCAAAAACAACCTTCACAACATCCCTGCGTGACAGCTCCAATTGACTCCCCCCTCTTTTGCAAACCAGACCGTCATAATTACCGATCTAATAAAGGGTGAAATGGTTTTACGAGGAAAAGTGCATTAGTTTCAGTGACAGGCTTAAGCAATGTGGGTGTTAATTAGTAATTAGGAAAAGGGCTACGTTCAAGCAGGAACCGACTAAATGAATTACACGGCAATTAAAAAAGTATTTTCGAAACTTTTGTCGTTTGATTACGGAGGCTATTCTCGGGATTAATTTATGATTTGATGATTCATAATTAAGTATGTTATTAGCTTGGTGTATGCAGCATATTCGTAAGTGATTCCATTATAATATGCCTAGTCTTATGTAAATATTAGAGTATCTACATATTCTAGATATTTAACGAATGAAAATATTGGAGCAATTAACATAATTTTTTGTTACTATTTTGTAATATTTAATATTTAAACGACATTTAGGTAGTTTAAACATAATTAGCATAGATGAAGTCATTCGAATTTAGATTAGGCTATATTTGCAGTTCTAAAGTACCTACTTTACGTATTATAACTTCCTAAAGCACCATTTATTAATATTACGAAAGTACCTGGAATAAAACGAAAATTAAGAGCACTTGTAAACAATCAACTGGTTATTTAAACCCCTTTCAGGAAATGGACAACTCCGCAATGAATGCAGCGACATTGAAAGGAAAGTAAGATTTTATTTTATTACACGTAAAAACGCGCATAACACGAGTTTATTAAGAATAAAACGAAAATCAAGTAATCAGATGTAGACAATAATCTGCTACCCAGGTCCCAGATCAATCATTTACCCCCTAAATGAGTTTTCCCGAAGTCGAGACCCAGCTAAATCGCTTTCTCGCACCCGAAAACGGTAGATTCACCTCATTTCATCAAAATCCGTAGGCCCGTTTTTAAGATAAATTTAAAAGAATTGCTCGCTTATAGTATTTGCTTTAAAATTTAGGGCCTAGATAGGACAAATGACAACTACTGTTGGTGAGGTTTCTACTGAGCCGACTCAAAGATCGTATCCTTAAATGTTAATTTAAGTATTTTCTCTTAAGATTAACAGATCACTTATCATGATGAGTTAATTTCTCACGCAATTCATCTCTTTGGGAAACACTTTAACAAGTGGGTCAACTCACTAAGCAAAATTAGAATAACGTAAGTTTCGGCCATCAGCAGTTTATGTACTTCATAAACAGAAGATTTCCATGTTATTAACTCGTAAACACGACAGAAACTGCATGATGGGCTATGAGCGATCAGGTTTCGCGGTAAGAAATACAGTCAATAAGTCAAGCAAAAGCAGAAGTCCTACGTATAACAAGATGACGACGGTTCCGTCTAGCGATTATCCTAATTGAAATCCCTTAAGTCAACAAGATGCTTCTCTGGTAACTTCAAGCTGGCTGTCGTGCTCGGGATAGGATCTGAAACAACAAAACCCGGCCTCCAGAGGAACTGAAAAGCCAAGCCAAATACTCCAGTCCCCCGGGAGAAGAGAATACGTCGGGGATTCGAATGGGATTATATAGAAACGAATTAATTTACTTTTTTTTTTTATCTTCAAAATTTTGGTAGCTTATTGAAAAATCTTCTCCCCTACACTCTCCCGAAGGCCTGCAATTCCCAATTACTCCCGATGATCAATCGAAGGTGGCAATCCATCATTCGCTGGGCCGAGATGTCACCCCCACTGATCCCTGCAAATGACAATACAAAGAGAACGAGAAAAGAGGCAGGGTGGGTATTAAACACTGCACATTAGAAAATGAAATTCCATAAATTCATTGAATTTATATGATATAAACTCAAGAAATCTTCTCCTGAAACACGCTTCTTTAAAGCGTTATACATGAGAATTTTTTTTTCTTGGAAAGCTGAATTACCTTAACTTCAAACATAAAAGGTATGAAAAAAAAATTAACTCCTTGTGTTTTATTTAAATAATCAGTTATCGTTATACTTAAGTACTGATTTGCCTGAAGCAATGTTATAATCTTGCAACTAAAATTCCAAGATTTCTTTCATTTCAACAAGGGTAATAAACTCAAATGTCCGTAAGGTTGTCTTGATTGAAACTGATGGACATTTCATCGAAAACTATGTTACTTGCTGAAATATAAATAAATTGGGTAACGAAACTGTTCATAATTTTTGCAAGATAATTAGCATCTCCTTAAGGCTGCTGCACATTCGATATTCACATTGCTATCATATCAGATGCTTACTGATGAGTCTATTTTTTTAAACAATCTGAATATGTAGTCCAGATTCTAAAATTTTAGTTCTGCACGACAAATTAATTCAAATATCAGATTTCAGTGAAAAAAACAAATACGTTAATCAATCACCGCACATTTTTTCAAACCTTTACTTATAGGATTTTATCGCATTTGTGAATGTTCTGCAGTTAATAAACTGTTAGATTTTTCTAGTCAACTTTAAACATGTTCGTGCTAGAAAGCAGTTTTTTTTTACGAACGTGTTTGCAGTTAAGGCTACATTAAACGCTGGGACTTAAAATGGGACTTAAATCCAGTCCAAAGTTCACGAAACCTAAAAAAAGATCTGAGACATGTAAATAGGGAAATAAATCGGATATCCAAGAGGCTTAATTAAGATGAAATTCAACATCATAAAGAAACGGTTTGATCACAGTTCTCCATCTAGTCTGAGGATTCAACATTTTGATTAAAATTGCGAACCACTGATAAGGAAACAACGATAAGAGAAGGAAATATAATTAAAGCGATCAATTATATTTTTAAAGGGACAGTACTTGACAGCGGGACAGCAAGCACGCAATCTGATACCACACACAAACACAGGAACACAAAGCCAAACGAGTCCAAACTCCACAGTCGTTAAAATGGCATCGGAAACCCATTTGAAATTCAAAATGATTTTTTGATTTTATCACAACTTGAAGACCTCAAGAAATTTTCCACGAGAATGTTTACCTGTTAATGTCTTGAGAACCACCTGATTATAGATGGGAAAGAGATAATAACTTAATTTCATAATCGTCAATTTTATCACCCATAACCTGTCTTTCTGGAAATTGTGGTGCAAAAGCTTTCTCTATCCACACTTCGCCTTGGTTGAAATGAGGAATTTTTAGCTAAAAAAATTAGCTTCAAAAAGGATCTCAATATATGACATTGAAATTGTAAGTACAACTATTCACAAAACGTCAAGAAACAGTAAGACTTTTTTTAATTTATTTATTTTTACTTTTTGAAATGTGAATATTTTGCATAAACAAAATTACCTAATTTTGTCGCCCAACCTCGCATATCTGGATTTTACAAGTCTGAAAATTCAAAATTATGCTTCTTCGAAAATATTTTCTCATATTCGCATTCTTCTTTCTTAATTTGCCATTTTTTTAAGAACTTTGAGTTATAATTAGTTTTTAAAATGGAAAGCGTACATGACGTTGTTTTGAAATTTGCAAAATAAAACAAACATTCCGGAGAAATACTACAATTTTCGCCCTATTCGTTTAACTAGAATACCTTTGTATCCAGACTGATTGGATCTTTGTATTAAAGATACGTGAATCACACTGTACCCGATGTCTGAGCAAGATTGAAATTTTGATCGGTCAGATTTAGGCTTATTTAAAAATATTTACTTATTTCTATGCAACGAAATTCTTCGTGAATAATCCTAGACAAATTTTATGGATCATTCAAAACTGTCCGGAACAATAAATTGATAATTTCCGAAGGATTCGGCCCGAAAGATACATTTTGCCTTTAACAAAATTTAAGCAAAAAAGTAAACAAACAAGTGAACACATCTAACTCGCAGATATCACTATCAGCGAATGGAAAGGGGTTATCTGGTATACTGATGTTAACAGGGATTTCAATACATACTACAACTTATCTTGTTCATTTTGCTGTTCTTTTTGTTCATTAATTCTAAGAATCAATTATTTCTAAGCTTGAATTTAAATGTATTTAAATATATCTGATATATTTTTCCTTATCATATCTCTTCATTTGACTTTACATAACTTTTTTCATCTTTTTTACATTGACCAATCGGCACAAGATGAGAAAGGGTAGTCAGCCCTCAACTCGCCCCCCCCCCCTCATTTTACGGGGGGCTGGATGAACCTTAGGGCCCGAATGCCACTGAACCCTGCTACTATCTTCACAAAGAAGATATTATTGTAAAGAAACAAAAAGTAACATTGCATACAGTAATAGTAAGAAAGTTGTACGTTAGAGGTGGAATGATTACACATTAAAGTAAACAAATTCCTATTTCCCGTAGGACCCTAGAAGTATGGCAGCCGTTCTGTTGGCTGAACATTTTTATGATAAATAGCATTCCACTTGCTCTTCAGTCACTTTCTCTTAAGAAAAAAATACCAACTTTTTAAATAAATCTGGTTTGGTATCTGGAAAACAGAATTGAGAGATTGCTTTTTAAAGATGACAAAAGATATAAATGAGCTTATGTCTTCATTCTTCTTCTAGCTCCGGAGAAGAAATTAGACAACGTCATAAGCTATTGTAAATTGTGGTAAATGTGGGTGGCAGGGAACAAAGCACCGCGACAACTGTACTAGAGAATGATGGAAGTAGTGCAGGGTGAAACGGGAGAACCCCGAGAGAACCTGTCTAACTAGGATTGTCCTCCATGAGAACCGAACCCCGTCACTTACAGGAAGAGATCAATGTCGTAGGCTCATAAGTTACTGAATTTCCTCCACCTTTTTCTTTGGATGTTTATTTCTTCTATAGGTTTTTTTAATACTTTGAGGATGATTTAGACTCGTTTACTGGGAACAAGACACATTCAGCAAAGATATTTCGTATGCAATTTTCTTTTTTGCAAACCTGTAATTTCAATTTATACTAATTCTGGAGAATTCTATTTCAATAAAAAAGCTGAAGAAATCAATCAATTAGAATTAGAGGATTTTCTCGACTAAAGAAACATTTAATGCAAAAATAATGATAGCAGCTAAGCCCGCCAGTACATTCCAATGTAATCCACAGAAACTGTGAAACTGCTACATATTTTTCCTCCAGTGTCTTTTGAACAAGCGTGAATATCAATGGAAACAAAAGGATTAGCAAAGTTCTTCTAATAGTGTTTAATGTAGATCCTAATGCGAGACGAGAACCACGACCGAACCGTTATCTAACAGCTGAGGAAGCCAACATTCAAGTGACAATGGGGCTTCGGTTTGTCACGACAATGGATGAGCAGAGGAGGCCGCAGAGAAGATGCCAGTCGAGTCTTAATCGGCGAAAACAGCGTTTTACGCGAAATTAAAACCCTTTGCAGGCCCATTCTCCTTGGCAGCACAAACGGCACTTGGGACTCCAAGAGCCCGCGAAGAAATTTACGAGCTCGGGCTGCGCTTATGGCCGAATCGCGACGGCGAGAATAAATTCCTCAATTACATTAGGATCTTTTTAGGCGAAAAAGGACTTGGTGAAATGATGATTTGTAATTGTGCTACTTGTTAAGGATGGGAAGATGAGGAAGAGGGATGGCGTGATAAGAAGACCAGAGAATGAAAACCACGATCTGCAAAGAAGGAAGAGGAAAAGAAAAAAAAAAGAAAAATCGGTTCTCTAATGGAATTACTCAATTTCGACGAGGGAAGAAAAATCTATCTGATTGGTTTCCCCACACATACCGTATTTCATTAATTTGTCAAGTGTGAGGAGTATACCAATTAAGCAGTCTGTCAACCCTTCCGGGTTTTTTTCTTAACAGGAAACAATTATAGCAAGAAATTTCAGATGCTTATCCATTTTTTATTGTACTTAGTTAAAAACAAACACAAAAAATGCATGGAAATTAGATGCAATTTAACAAAATAATTTCATTCATGTAAATCTAGGTGAAAGATACTTTTATCACGATTTGAGCGTTTTGACCTAAGTTACAGTTGAATTTACAAAGTAATTCCTCAATACAGGTGTAAAAAGAGATCCAGAGAAATTAACACTATTATCATCAGAAGATGACTATGTACTTTACCCTTTCCCAATAAAACCCAACAACAAGTTCCTGAAAGAACTGAAAACTTACTTGCTTAAGGATGTTTATATGTTTTTATTTCACTGTGTTTTTGAAAGTCATGGGAAAAAAAAAATTACGAATTTTCAAATTGTAGTAATTCTTAAACACAAATAATCTGCTATCTTCCAAATGCTGAAAATTGTTTAAATTAAAAAATACATAAATTCGTTTACATCTAATTCACTTTAATTTAATCAAGCAAGCTGGAAAATTAAAATCGGTGACGTTGTACTGCTAGACTTGAAATTCAGTCCTTGCCGTCAGTGAGGGTTAACTGTTTCGCTTCTAACGTTTTTCCTGTAGGAATTTTAATCACCCTCACATGCAAATGTCTCTTCAAGAATCTAACGGTAAAATTTCAAATGTTACAGGAAGTTCATCTCCTGTCCGTAATTAAATACATCAAGTTTCAAGATTCCGTCACTAGTTCTAAAGTTAAGAGGGACAAAAACCAACACTGATTTCTGAGCCAACCACTGAAAAGTAGACTAAAAAATAAAATAACAGTTCTTGAAGTTTTTGAGATAGGAATGCCTGATAGGATGTTGCCCTTCAATATTCTAGCTGCGTATACCGAAAATACCGAAGATGATAAAGGAACAGAAAATAATAATAAGGAACATCCTTGCACGATTTAATTCACCAAAACATAACACACGGCAAATTTTTTCTTAAATAGTAATTTTTTTTTTCCGTAAAGCTTTTACGTAGTGTGCTTTACGTGGTTAAGTAGGACTATACGATGTTATCGAGTATTTGAGCGGAATTCAGATCAGCCTGAAAAATTAAAAAGTTACCCGGTGATAGCGGTTCTATACCGAAAAAAAATTTCATTCATCGTGGATTGATGTATTTCTCTGCATTTTTTCCGTATCGTGCGAAAAGGATTTCAACACATCTAGATATTGTAAGTAGCTGGAGAGGGGAACACGAAAAAGAAAAGATCCTCAAGAGAAATTGTAATGTATTTGATATTGTTTAAAAACCTCATTTGAGTTCCTACAAATGAAAACCGTGTATTATCGAAATTTTATTTAATTAAGCTTTTTAATCTTCAAGTGAAAGTTTAAAATGATATAATGAACCCTAAGTTGTTGTTCTTTTGAATAATATGATCATACTATTTGCAAAGTTTAAGATTAATTACAGTTTCTAATAGTCTTATTTAAACTTTTAAGATAAACTTAACAGAAACATCGAGAAGTTTCAAACAAATAGTTATTATTTTAATTTAGTTTTAATCAGAATTTCATTTAAAAAAAAATGATGTAATTATATATCTGAATAAATGAAATTAAAGAACACA
>JAFIDM010000005.1:51429359-51486867 GCA_023159025.1 Thereuonema tuberculata
TTGGCTCTTTTATCTAAAACAAACTCTAATCTTTCGGGGGAAGTCGGGAAATAAGCTCGTCATTACGCGACTGGAAATTTTAAGCCAAATATTTCCTAGTATATAATTTTCCACGAGGCACCTGAATACCAACTACCTTTTTACTCCTGACTAGACTTGTTAAAAATTTTAAGTGCTTTGTAATTATCTAAGGAGAAGGTGTTTAATGATAGAAAATGATTAAAATGATATTAATTTACCGTTGTCCTTTTTTTTTTAATAGATGATAAGCACTTGGATGTCAAATCCTTTTATTATGTTGATTTCGTTTTTGTACTGTTCCATTTCATGTACGAAGACGCGACAATAAGAAATATTGAAAGAATACTGCTTACAGTACCATAATACCGTACTGCTTATTTTTTTTGCACGATATTATAGTACTGCAGAAAAGAAAAAACGCAATTAAAATAATTATAATAATTAAACATTCTAACAGATGTATTAATGTCTCTTCTTTAAACTTAACAAACAATTCTAGGTTAATCTCATCTACCTATTTACCATCTCTTTAAAAATAAAGGAATCACAAATACCTGATGAAATTTGGTATAAAATAAGAACTTTATTCTATTTTTTCACATAACAGTGTAGATCAGGGGTGCACAACCTTAGGAAGTCTGAGGGCCAATATTTTTGTAAAAGTTCTGATGGAGGGCCACAGCGTCCCATTCTCCAACTCTTACTATATCTTACTAATTAATGATTTGACAGTGCCATTTATAATAATAATTAATAATAAATGTAATTGGCACAAACTTCAAATTATCAAATAATGCGCTAGTTGTGTTTCATTCCAATAGTAAAGCCTGAGACAGTTGCTATTGCAAGTTATGACACTTTTCAATGAATCTGTTGGCAGCAATGCAAAAGCTCAAATTTAATTTAAGTTTGACACTACCGGGCCGCAGGTTTTGCACCACTGGTGTAGATCAATACTAAAATGTATCTAATACCACACAGAACATAACTAAAAAAGTTTGTAATTAAGATACAAATTTGCAGAAGAATAAATTACCAGAGTATAATGGAAGGTGGTGGATTACAATTTTCAGAGTTCTACAATTTCGTTCAAAACTTTCATATTTTCTTAACTTCATATAAAGTTTGCAAAATTAAGATCAATTTAAATCAATGTTTCCTCGGATCAGTTATCCTGACAAATTTAGGAAATTTTTTAAGAAGAAAAATAAAGGACTAGATGATTTTTGTTTGTTTTTTTAGGGAGCTTAACCATAGGGATGTCTAAAACCACAAATTTCCAGAGGGGGAGGGCAGCTATAAAGATTTCCGAGGCAAAGCCCGGTGGGACGGCACTATTTGATCGGCTGGTAATGTGCACAAAAATTAATTTACGCAAGAAATTATGAGGTCGATTGTCCCACAGCCTGATGGAAAAAAAGTTCCAGTCCCTCAATGTCTATTTCTATTAAAAAAATTCGATTTTTTTTTAGGTTCTTGAAAGTACTACTGATCACTGTAAAAACACTACAATTTTTTTATGGTCATTTTTTTATATACTTTTTGATATGGTAGAAAAATTGTAACACTATTTAGGCACGAAAACAAAATATTTTTTATTCGAATATGAATTAAACGTGAATAAGCACAATGATTGATATATAGGTGTACTTTGAATGTATAGACTATTAATCGTATGCTAACAAGTATTCGATTTTCTTCATTGTTTTCTTAAAAAAAAAAATACTGATAAGAAAAAAAGTTACACTTATTCTTCTTAAAAGAAGATACACCAAAGACAGAAGTTAATAAAAAACAAACATAAATAAATAAATTTAATTTCCTGTTTTATACTCTTCTGTATCGTTTGTTACCATATGATTTTAAGGCTTTTCTTAAATGAAGCTTAATAATAGGAAACATAATACCAGTATTTAGTAAATAGATTTCTGTAGGAGATTATTAAAGTGGCAATTCTGTACATGGGCGAATGCCAAAAACGAGATCTATCTTCGCTAAGAGACGCTTCCACCCACACACAGAGAGAGAATTGCTTAATGGATGGCATCGTACGGGGATCAGGATAATTCCCAACAAGACAAATGACAAAAACCACGAGACCCTCCGTTGATGAAAATTAGGGAGAAGAAACAAACCTCCAACGCGTGTCTCTTCCGAGCGTTTTTGCGAGCGCCCAACGTAACTCTGATTCAATTTTTGTAACGAATTTAAGAGAAAAGGCAAAGATAAATGAACATGACACGACCGTCTTTTCTCATCACAGCTAACTTCCCACTGCTTCGTCATAAGGGTAAATGACAGTGACCGGGGCGACGGGAATAGAAGCAATTACGAAATCCTAAACGTATGCAAAAAGCCCCACGCGTACGTGGTGCTCAAGTAATAAACCATAAGCCACACTGGGACGGAATCAATTACTATAAAAGAAAGGTTCCCAGCTAAGGTACTGCTGTGGCAATATTTAGCATTCCGGTACAGGAAGGAGAGGAAGAAAAAAACAGAGCAGAAAAACAAGTACAATAAAAACATTACGTAAATCTATGTCACACAAAATTTAATTTTAGATCATTTAAGGCATCCCAGTGATTGATCTATTTTTACATAAATAAAAAATAAAAGAAATATTAAAAAAGTGAATTTTTAACTGCGTGATGTAGCCAATGGATCAACAGGAAATTATAGCAAATAACTGAAATAAATTAATATGAATATTGTTTGATATCTTTTTATATTAATAAAAAAGCTTCTTGATATAAACTGTCAAAAAATAATAAGCTAAAAAAAATATATATACATATAATAATTGCTTTAAAATGTTTACTTCAATGAAAAAGGAATTAATTTCACAAATTAATTGTCAATTGTTTAACTAATTAATTGAAATATTTAGTTTACTTAATTGTAATTAATTTAGTTTTCATTAAAATATTAAATACAATTATTTTAATTAATGTTTAAATTAGCTGAAATAATTGAACTTAAAATTTTAATGTAAATTAAATTGATTAAAATTAACTGTTATTATTGAACTTTTTAAAACATTTCCTTTTCAATAAGCATTAAGAAAGATTTCGGAGCTGGTATGCACATCACTTTATTGATCTTAACCCTGTGTATTTGTGATTTGATTTATTCAGCTACAGGGATCGCAAATGACAGGCAAATTACTGCCAGGTGTTTAATGACGTAATCAACGCAATGAAATAAAGCTTCTTCGTGAAACCCTACTGGTTTTGTACAAAGCAAACTACTCAAGAATAAAATTTAGCAAACTGTATTCCGACATATCATAATGCCGTAGATAATTTTAATTTAAACATTTGTTAACCACTCACTTATGAAAATAATTCGTAAGCATACAGAGATATAAGCTTAAAAAAAAACTTATTTTAGATATTTAGAAAACTGTAAGTTCGTATTTTAAATGCTTTTAAATGAATTTAGAAAAAAAAAAAAAATGTTTACATTTATGACCGTACATTTATGTGTATTTTGTTAACTATCGTATTTTTTCCGAAAAATTTTTCTCAAAAAAGGGATGTCGAATATATAAATATATCGGCATCTGTTTTTTGAGAAATTTTTTTCGGAAAAAATACGATAATTAACAAAATACACATAGATGTACAAAAATATATATATTTTTTAATTTCATTTAAAAGCATTTAAAATATATATTTTTTTTTCCAAAAAATGCCCCAGAAAAGGATGCGTCTTATATATCGACAAATACGGTACTCTCATAAGACCGTACATTATCGGCCGATTTCTCCAAATAAAGTTAGTATTACCTCTTGTTGCAACTTACTTGCAGTCAATTGGACTTAATCCAGTGGTAGCTTATGACTATTTGAAGAAACCCAACGTAAGCTTAGTGACAACTAATATCCGCTAACTAGGCAACCCCATACAAGTGTGGATATTATTATTGTCGTATTGTAAAATTTCGTCTCAGCGAAAGTTGACACTCACAATTATTTTTATGGCAATGGTAAGGAAAACACGTCTATGGTATTTAGGAATTCTGAAAATTCATAACGGCTTGGATTGGGTTCTGAAATAAGGTTTTCCTTGATGTATATCAACTCACTTTTTTATACATTACATTTTTTAATGTATTATGGTCACATTACTCGGTATTCACTTCGTTGGTTGTTTGCAGTATAATTACTGAACTGGCAATATAATCAATTTCAAGTATAATTAAAATACATTAACCATGTTAATGTTATACAGGGTGTCCCAGAAGCAAAAGGTCAGTATCCTAGATGGTCATGGCATCATTCGTTTCAAGGAAAAAATTTATATAAACATACGTCGAACTGTTACAGAGACAGAGCCTATTTGAATGTACAGTATTTTGAACTTGGCGCGCCCCAAACTGTCCTTCACTCCCGCAGTAATGCGCCACCTCTGAAGCACGTGAATCGGTGTGAAGAGTCAATTGGCGATTTTAATGGAAATTTATCATAAACTGTCCCTTGAACAAGAAAGAGTTCATAATATCTCTTTCTTATCAATAATTCAAATACTGTATCTCGGAAACCGTTCAGAATAGGACACACATTCATATAAACTTTCTTAGAATGACCGAAATACTGATCTTTCCTCCTAGAAAACCCCTGTATGTGTATGTTTTGGCTCTCAATGTTAAAGCAGATGTAGGCATTGTTTCTACTTTATAGCCAAAATAAAATGTTAAGAACACTTATACAGAATACATGTTGACCGAGCGGTTGGCGATGTCGCTAAGACACAGGCCTCTCACCTCTGAGTACCGAAGTTCGGTTCTCATGTGGGTTTCGTTGATGGTGGCGATCCACGCTGGGCAGGTTTTACCGGGGTTCTCCCGTTTCCCCTGCATTTCTCACACCATCCTTTCTCAGTCTTTCTCTCCGTCTGTCCTTCTTTACGTGGGATAGCACAATAGATCTTTCAGGTCGCAGTGCTTGGCTGTCAAGCCACCCACGCTCACCACATTACATTACATTATACAAAATACATTAGTATGATACCATTTAGAGTGCATGTCCATAGCTGTCAAAAACCACTTCATGGACTTGAGTTAATGGTGAGCAGTGAATACCTTCATTTCATTTTTTTCTGCAAATAGCAGATAAAATTCGACAGAACAACTCAAACTATTCCAATAAAGACAATTCCATAAACAAAGACAATAGGGGACATTTCGGGCTTTCCTACTCTTCTTCAGTAATTTGAATAAACGCTAATTTTGAAATTAGATTCATAAAATGCTTAATGAATACACACAAAATTGATCTTCGCGAAAATCAATTCGTCAATTTTATTTAACTATTACCACAGATTGTTTGTTAGCTATTTACATTAATTGCATCTAATGATCTTTCAGAAATCAATAAAATTAGCATCTTAAATTAAAACTGTCTTGTCATATTTATGTAAGATTGATTGTTTTAATATAAACAAGATCAATTAAAAATGCTAATAGTAATTTTGGGTCAACTTTTACACGTTTTTTTTAATTTAAAAAAAAAAAAAAGGCGGGAAAAAAGTTTATTAAATAAACACATTATGCTTGCAGGGAATAATTAAATACTACTAAAGATAAGTTCAAAACTCAAAATGTTTCAGAAAATTTTAATTTTGTAAAAAGTGTGTCTGCTTCGTTCAAGAAGTGACCAGACAGCAAAAAGGCACAGTTAGGACTGCTTCTCAATAAACGAATTTTCTCAATTCAAAAGCATAACTATATTAGGTTTGAGTGTTAAAATTATCAAAAGCAGTTAATTAAGCTATTTCAGAGCTTGCCAACGTTTTTCAATTTACAATAACATCAAATGTTTAAACTTCCAGACGATTATGTAAGTGACTTCAGTTAAACTTGCCGCCATTCTTGAACTCCTCTTTCATTTATTTCAAAACCCTGCAATATTGGGTCATCTAAATGTTAAGAACTTTGGCAAATACTATTCGTCTCATTGATGCTCCAAGCTAAAACAACATTGACTCAAAGAGTCAAAGGCTTTTTTGACAATGCTGTGTAATAGGTAACATTTAATTTTACTTATTCGTATTCTCTGGACAAATTTAGTAGCATCTTTAAGAAAAGAAAAATACAATCAAAAGATAAGTTTTATTGAAAAAGTATTTATTTGTTTATTTATTTAATAATGTATTTCTTTGTTCCTTTATTAAATAACAGTTCCCTGTACTTTCACGATTTTGTAATTTTTCTAGAGATTTATTTCCATTGTATTGCAATATGAAACTTAAAAATTTAGCTAAAGTTACAATGGTACTGAATCTCTTTACTGGAAAACCAATCCCAGTAGCTTTAAATACTTGCAATTACAAATAAAGCTGATCTTTCAATGTCCTATTTTTTTTTATTTCCCTCAACTTTCACAACAGCTTCAAA
The DNA here is from genome assembly GCA_023159025.1 of Thereuonema tuberculata. Lineage (NCBI taxonomy): Eukaryota > Metazoa > Arthropoda > Chilopoda > Scutigeromorpha > Scutigeridae > Thereuonema > Thereuonema tuberculata. The sequence goes on from JAFIDM010000005.1 coordinate 51,435,781, forward strand.
TAAAATGCAAAAATCCGCTTCCTAAGTTACGGCGGAACAGTGCATCTCAGCAGCTAAATTAACAACAGAAAGAGAGTAGGTCTATACACAGGCAGGAGGGAGAAACAAGAGGGGTGTGTCGACCGGAGACAGACGGTGTGGAACCCAAATTACTGGTAATTATTTTCTCATTAATGTAATTTGCATCATAGGTTCATTTGCGAATGTCTCCACGGCGCTTGGCAGCCTTTACCATAATTTGTGCCTGAACCTCATAAATTTCCTCGGTCGACGGGATGGGTTGAGGGACGGCAAATGCATAGACAACAGCTACAATGCACAGGTGCATAGGTTTTAAACCTCGATAACTTTGGAGGGACTTGTCTGTATATCTTTAATGTTTGTTTTTCTTTTTCCTTTATACGAATAGACTCTTTTAGAGAAGACAAATCAAAACTATGTCAGCAGTCAATCTGTAACATGTCCTCCTGTCAACGATTCTTACTTGGTAAGTAAAAATCACAGAAACACCTCAAGGAAAACCACAGAAACACTTTGAAAGCAACTTCTATAACTTGTTGGATTGAATTTTAGCGTCATTAATGTAACAATGTTCTATCTATCTCTTCCGTTAAGGTATATTTGAAATAAAAATTACAGAACAGTAAGTTCCTTACATGTAGTAGAGTTTAATAGGTGAGAGAAACAGACCAGGTGCTCGGCTTCCCTGCCACCATACACAGATAAACATGTGAGAGAAAGATTAAGAGCATACAATAATAATGTCTTCACTTAAGTTTAAAATTAAAATAAAAACTGAAAGCATAAAAATAAAAAATAAATAAGGGATAAAAATAAATTAAAATCTCTACCGATTTCCAAACGAAGTTTCCATATGATGACTTATTCATAATGAAATCCAGTTACATCGACTATCCTAAAGTTAAGGATCTAGAAACTAAAAATCCACACATATTTAATGAATATTTTAACATTAATTGTCAGATAGTTTGGTTTTTTTTGTAACGTTTTGTGCATAGATAGCGTCCTTTTTTAGCTAGAAAACTTACATATATTCAGAATTGGACTAGAAAAGCCTCTGGAACCTAGATTACATTGAAAAATGTGGAGACGAATCTATTTATACTAGGAATAAAAATTACAATTAATAAAAACTGGTTATAATTTGACGTAAATTCTACTGTCAAAAAAAAAAAAGAAAAAAAGAAAATTCGAGAAATTCATTCAGATACTGCAAAAATTACTTTTATTGAAGCTGCGAAATTATTAGAAGAGTTGAAATAATTGCTGAACAGGTTAAACAATTATCTGGATTTATGTCAATAATTCCCAATAAAACGCTTAATGTCATCAAAATCTAACTCGAAGTGAAGTTATTCCACAGGAACCGACAGATGAGAAGCGGACAGTTTATTCAAAGACACAGATTAAAAAGTTTAGAATAAATCTCAGAAATAAATTCGTTAATTTGAAGCGTAATTATTGTTTACAGCTTCCGTTCTCCATGTTATTTGTTTGCTTACTTTTCCTACAAAAAAAAGTAAGGCATTTAAAATTCATTTGGGATTGATCTAGTTGTTGACTTTAAATTTTCTCTTTTTTCTTTTCTTCTTCCGCCCACTCCATGTGGTCGGTTTCTCCTTCTGGTGTTAATATAGGTCAGGATCAATTAGCCCGACATCCATCTCCGCTAATGAACAGCCTAACTGGACAAACAGGACTCAATCTCGACACTCCAATTAGATAACTCTTCGGAATTTAACATGCGAGTGCCTGAGACGAATTCATTGCCGCCTGCTCCCTCAGCGCTTGACAAAAAGCATACTTAATCCCGACGTAATCCTTTTCTCTTTTCAAAAGTCGTCCCAGAAATTTTCGTAAAACTTTTAGACTATCGTGATCAGAAAAAAAATTCAACAGGAAATCAGTTATTTTGATCTGAGATAGTCATGTACCAATATTTTTAACAATTTTACACATTTTTTTTTTTTTTTCCTGTACCCATATACTCGATCAGTGACAATTTTCTTACGTAAGTTTAAAGTGCATAGATACAGGGTGTCTACAAAATCTGAATAAAAAAATTCCCTGATTTTTCTCTGATTTCATGAACAATTTCTTTTAAAATTCCCTGATTTTAAGTAATAATTGCAAAATTCCCTGATAATTCCCTGATTTTTTCCAGAATAACAAAATTCCCTGATAATTCCCGGTTTCCCTGATTTCCCTGATTCTGTAGACACCCTGATAAGATTAGATTACGTGAGTGTGGATGGCTGGACAGCCGAGCACGTCGACCTGAAAGATCTATTGTGCTATCCCACGGAAAGAAGGAAAGACGGAAAGAAAGACTGAGAAAGGATGGTGTGGGAAATGCAGGGGAAACGGGAGAACCCCGGGAAAACCTGCCCAGCGCGGATCGCCACCATCAACGAAACCCACATGAGAACCGAACCCGGTACTCAGAGGTGAGAGGCCAGTGTCTTAGCGACATGCCAACAGCGCGGCCTTAAAGTGCATAAATAAAACATATAAAAAAAAGTAAATACTGAGAATGCATAACAGCTGTCCATGATTCCTAATGGCAACAACTCAAAGCATGGTGGGAAACATTGTGCATTCTCCGTATTTTTTCAATTTTATTACGTATCTTAATTCTGTGATAATGTTAAGGTCCTGACTCAAGCAAATGCAGGCGACTGCAAACCTTTTGTTTCTTTTATATATTTCTTTTTCCAATACACCTAAAATTCTGGAAAATTTAAAAATGAACTTGTGAAGCATCTGAGATTTCTATTTTCTTGTTTTTAATTTTCAAATATATTCTGCAATTAATTAAATGAAAACTCAAAAACAGTCAATTTTTTGAGGTACTACTCGGTATTTTCAACATAAAAAAATTTGCGAAAACCTGAAATGATACAAAAATTTGTAAAATAATGTTTTGTATTTAAAAATATTTATTGTTAGTGCAACAGTTAATTTTTTAAAAAATAAAAATTGTTTTTGTTTTTTTAAATTGTCTGAGATTAATTTTTTTTTTTAAATTAACTATTGCACTAATAATAAATATTTTAAATACAAAACATTATTTTACAAATTTTGTATGATTTCAGATTTCCGTTAAATTTTTTTGAGTTGAAAATATCGATTAATATCTCAAAAACACCCGAAAAATTGACTTTTTTTGAATTTTAATTTAATTAATTGCAGAATATTTTGATAATTAAAAACAAAAAAATAGAAATCTCAGATGCTTCACAAGTTCATTATTAAATTTTCAGAATTTTAGGTGCATTGGAAAAAGAAATATGTAAAAGAAATAAAAAGTTTGCAGTCGCCTGCATTTGCTTGAGTCAGGACCGTAAAATATGTACTAAAAGGTAGAACCGGCATATTAAAATGACATTTGGCAGGATATAAGTCAAATTAAAATTCCCATTGATATGCATTTTAAAATAAAATAGGTATGCATTCTTAACATCAATCAATAAACATAATATGATTTTATATTAAGCTTATTTATAAAATGCGAACATGGAAATTTGAGATTACTTCTGTCAATCACACAGAATAAAAAGCCCGAATCCTGTACTAAATTCCAAATACATACGCCAATATTTATATAGACATCTTTCAAGCGCAATGATTGACAGCAATGCAATAACCAATTGTATTCCCTCGCTGAACAGCAAGCACTTATAGCCAGAGTACCAGAAATGTATTCGCCTCGGGCGAGTTATCAGATAAAGGTGGCGAGTGAATTTTCAGCCCGTTTAAAGTTTTTGAAAAGATAGAATCTTTGTTTTCTTCGCATAATTCCATAGATTTTACCACTTTAAAACATCGTCTCAATGTCAATTTAATTAATCAGGGGAGACCACCAACGAACTAGTAAAGAAGTACTAGTTCGAGAAGTAGACAAGACAAAAAAATTAGCAACGCAATTAAGCTTGTTATTGTTCATCTCCCGAAATGTTTTATGATGGCTTATCAGAATAAAATCACGAATAATCTATCTTCCGCCTTAACCTGTGCTTTACAATTCCTTTATTCAATTTTGGGAAAATAAACTCAAGTTTATTATGCAACTACATAGAGAGAGAGAAAGAATGTATGTTTCGCTTTCCAGATAAAATACAAAAGAAAGACAAAAGCTACAAATGCCACGTATATCAGCTCTAACCTATTCTTCGAAATCGGACTTGCACAAGGAAGTGATTAGCTGATAAGCAAATGGGAAATGAGCCGTAGCATCATCAAGTTAGAAGAATGCGACTACTAACTTAAGATTAGTAATCTACAAGAAGTGTGAAGAACATAAAACCTACTTTCCTTAAGATGTGATTTTTAATAGTGAAAAATGACAAAAACGAAAAACCTTGTAGTTTATTTTAAAATCTTAATTATCTACCGAATTCAGACAGGATAAATTTTTCACTTCTGAAAAACAAAAACAAAAAAATAAGTAAATTCACATTATTTCCCTATGATTGTTCAACCAGATTGATTTTAACTGTATCAAATCGCATGCAATGGAGTTGCTACGTTTCAATATTCGCTGAAAAGTAAGAGAGTTTTTGCCATAACGTGATTTTGCCATAACGTGATTTATATACGGGAAACGCAAATGTCACGTGAACGAATACGGTAACCACAATAGCGGGCTCTGTCATAAAGAGAGTTTTTGCCTTAACGTGTCAGTGGACACGGTAAGCTAATAAACAAGAAGGAAGACATACTTCAGATTGCTGCATTTGGAGGCATTGACGATGATTTGTTTTAGGATCTAGTGTTACACAATATCCTTAGAGAAAGAAACATTCAGGTTCGAGAAGAGGAACATCCAAGGTTGAGTTTAAATGAAATAAATGATGAGGATTGTCGATTGTATTTCCGTTTCAAAAAAAAAACGATATACAGCGACTAGCAGATGGCTTAAATTCACCAGCAATAATTGAAAATGAAATGAAACTTCGCGCAAGAGTATCAAGTCGTCATTCATGTTAAATCTAATTCTCTAAGGTGTATCGGAACTTATGTTTCCTACCGTAAAGCGATACGCTATTCGAGAAATATTAACGAATCACGTTAACGGTATTTCCTCTACGGGACAGTGACGCATGCGCAGAATACCAGCCATGTGACTGTAGCGCTACCGTATAGAATAGCGGGCTGGGCAAAAACTCTCTATTAATAGAAATACGATAACAATCCCGCTGCAGTGTTTAGCACTGTATATATGACAATGCCTTTCTATCTTTTTCTCGCGCTAATGACTCGACGGGGACACATCTGGGAAACATTTCATACCAAATTTCAAGAAGATTCACCCAGCAGTTTAAAAGTTATTAGAAGCTGGAGACAGACAGACAGACAGACACTGGCTGCTTTGATGAGTCGTTCTTACTAAAAGTAGGTCAAAAACCTCATTTCAATTTTTTTTCCTTTAATATCTCTTTAATTATTAAACTTTTTAAGATCGTCAGTTAAAAAAAAAAAATAAATAAATAAAAAAATTCTTGCGGAATACTTTTTTCCTCCGAGACTAATCATTAAGACCGTACGCAGAAGCGCTGTAATTCAAACTGGAGGAAAGAAAATTGGCCGCCTTGGCTTTCGCACGCATAGCCGCTGTGATTCAGTGTCACAAGCCGTCCACCAAGACATGGTTTATGAGAGAATCTAATCAATGTGAAAATTCGAATCTCGAAATCAAAGAGAAACTAGCCGAGGGCTATAAATTAATTTGTATCATAAACAATCGCAGCTGACACGCTACAATGCCACTTCATACATATATATTTTTTTTTCTTTAACTATAAATACATAACTATATTTTTTTTTTCTTCCTCTTCTTTTGCGTCCTTACCCCACATTTACATTTGCGAAATTCTCTTTCCGTTACGTTTCTAATCGATAAGTGTAACAAGAATGCGACCGCGTGATTCCACAATAAAAATCCTCGACTCAAAACAGGGAGGGAGGGAGGGTAGATAGGGGAGAAAGAATCGAATAAAACAAAAGCGATCGCTTTGACACTGAATCATGGACATATACCATCAATTTTACGATTCCGCATTGCATTCGGAGCAGACAGTCACGATAATGGCGTAACCGATTGGAATTCCCTTCATTTAGCTACGGAATCACTCCCTATAGAAGTTACCGCCAAAATAGAATAGCCAATCAACAACAGACTAACAAATCAAATTCCCGTCGCTTCCAATAAGCTTGCTTTTGTTATTAAGAAACTATTAAAAATAAAGAAAAAAGGTGCCAATTTTTTGAGCTTTTTTCAAGATAGAAAGATGCATTCCATATCCATTTCTTCCATTCTTCAAATAACTTTTTATAACAAGTTTGTCATTTGTTAAATTTCTTGTTATAAGCAGCTTGTGTCTTGTTGGAATTTCAACAAGATCGGCAGGTCCGATCGAAACCTGGTCGAGATTTTAAGGTGTTTTTATGTTTTTTAATTATTGTGTCTGGCCTTTTTTAAAACTACACCATTAATTTCACACATGTTAAATTTCTACATAAACAAAGAAACTTTAGAATATAATTTGAAGTCGAAATACAATGCCAGTCCGTTCGTGCGTGATCAAGATATAAAGCTATCTGTCCGACAAAATCCGTCAAATCTGAAACTTTAAAAGAAGATAAGGAAAATAAAGTATTGGTTTAATTCTCGTAGGACCAGTATAGACTCTAAAAGTGACGAAAAACCGCCAAAGCCCGTTGGCAATCAATTCCAATACCATGGAGAAAAAATATGGAGTTCGTTTCCATGTATTACATTCATCTCTTAGCAATTGATCATTACACGTATACATTTTTCTTTCTTCTCGATTTTCGATACCTCTTTTTTCTATGTTTGCAGCAGTTTTTTTTTCTTTTTCACTATCTAACTTTTTTCTTTTTTCTATTTCTATAAATTTTCTTTGCTAATCTTGTAAATATTCGAAAGTTGTCACGGCAACCATATCTCCTGACCTCTATTTAAAGACATAATCTGATAGTTGCAGTGACTTAAAAGTAAAAAAGTATGATTTTAAAAAGTAATTTTTGATAATTAAAGTGGCTTGGATTCGAAGACCTCACTAAAATGATAATTTCACAAAGTTTTTAACCTTCCTAAAATTTGCTCTAATTCCCTCCAAAAATAAAGCTTATTGAAAGTGGTGAACTCTGACGAATAAAAGTGGACGATACACCCTCCGATAATTGGTTAGTAATTGAAACAGTTTAGATAGCGTTCATTAGTAATCAGTGGTGAAGCTTTCATTTCACTGAAAATATCTTTGGGAAGACACAAAATGCATAGAAAAGCTATTGCTGAATCAACGTGGAAAGAGATGGCTACCTAGCAACTATAATAGTTCTCAGCAACCATGTATCTAATAAGTGCTATGTTTGAAAATGACCATCAAAGGATAGCAAGATATGCAGGAATTTACAGACAGCGAATTCATGTTTAAATTATCGTTATAACCCTTTTTTTCCATTTACAGTCTATGTATGTAGATGTTACTTAAAACATACTGATAAACACGGGTCAAAAAAAAAGAAAGAAAGAAAAATCCTGAAATACTAACTTTCTTAAAAATGGTTGCTTTTTTTTCTTGTTTTTCTAAAGCTACTGAAAATTCCAGCTACTGAAAATATTATTATAATAATAATCAATAGACTTACTTTACGCCACCAAATTCGAGTTCATTTTAATCAAATCAAAGCACGCACAAACTTAAAATGGATTACAATGCATTGTTTAACTTCAACAGAAATGCATTATTTGTTACCAGCAAAAATTAATAGTTTTGCTTATAACGCGTTTCAATAGATTTTTTTTTTGTCATCTTGCGCAAATCTTTCCATTGGGAAAAGATGGAAAAAAGATGGATTAAACGGCAAAATTGTCAAATGCAGATGTCTCTTGTCCGTAAATATGCATGTCAAATTTCAAGACGATATATTTTGTGGTCCAGTGGGTACACAATCCACACATACTGCTTTTTTTTTTTTTTAAGGCAAATAATTAGATTAAAAAAGTAGGGGGGGAAAAATAAAACTTTTTCCATATCCTTTTCTCTTTCCAAAAAATAAATAAAAATGACACTTTGTTTGTTTGTTTGTCCCCGTATGCGTTCCTATACCATTCATCCGATTGCGATGAAACTTTGGTGAGTTGTTGTGCGCACGCCCGCGAAGGTTTCTGAATTAGTAGAACCATTTTACAATATCTGGTGCGCAAGTCGTTGCAACAAATGAGTGTATTTCCGGTTTCAACGTTTGCAGTTTCCGGCGCGACTCGCATTTGCAATGACCATCAACAAAGCACAGGGACAACACATGGACAGCTGTATGTGGCCTGCTCACGCGTCGGAAAATCTTCTGATTTATTCGTGTATGCACCAGACGGAAAAACAAAAAATATTATGTATCCAAAAGCACTTCAATAAACAGAATTAAAACACAAACACTTTCTTTCTTTGAGTGGGACTGCGACGCATGCCGGGTACAGCTACTAGTAAATAAAGCTTCAAGACGATTCATCAACTGGTTCAGAAGCTATTAGAAGACAACTACACTCACACAGTACACTATAAATGCATTTCAAAAGCCAAACTTTTTCTTAGGAAGGTAGATTAAAAATGTGATTCACTAATATTAAAAAAAAAAAAAAAAAAGGTTAATTATCCATTCAATAAGGCATGCAATAAAAATCAGAACTACGATATTTTTTACATTTTATTTGTTGTTGTTTTTTTATGATGCTTCAGTTGATAAAACAATATAATTAGCAGCAAGGGAGAGAAAAAATATCTACTGCTCTACGAAATAAAAAAGCGGTAATAAACATAAGACTATAGAGAAGAAGAAAACAAGTAGCAGATGAATGAACTATTTCTTTTCATGTTGTGTGACTGGCTACTGGGGACCATTCAAACCTAACAAAGGTTTTATTGCCCTCAACGAATTCCTCTTAGTATTTCTAAATCCCATGTTCAGGCACAACATAACTACGCCAAGGCCCTTAAGTGACAACTTAGTAAGAAGCAAGAGGAAAAGAATGAAAGAAACGAAGAAGGAAAAAAAAAAAGGAGGAGGTAAAAAATAAGTTAAGGAAAAAAAAAATTCAACTTAAAACACGTAAATGACAGGCTTAGATTCTTTCAATTACCTCTGTAGCAAGGAGTCGCGTCTAACGTGGGGAGATATAAGAAACTTACACACAACAGACTTCTCTCTCCCTAATGTGCTTATAATTACAGGGAATTTATTCCTGGAATATAGCGAGTATTATTCTCCTTCACGTAGAGGTTCAGTTCTAACAGAAATTAAAGTCGTTTCAGTGGCTGGTTGAACAAATGGATGAAAAAACAAGGTTTTATTGCGTAGTAATAATAAAAATAAAAAATACCATATATTTATCTCCTTATTAATTGTGTGTATTTTTTTTACACACACACACATATATATATATATATATATATATATATATATATATATATATATATATATATGAAGATTACAAAAAGATTTATAAAAAAAGATGTATTTTTTTTTTTAATGTACATTTACAACACTACATTTTGTTAACAAGGCATTGTCTCTCTGTCTCTTTTTTCTTAATTTAGGTGAATGAAATTCCATACTTGAATGAAAAAACCGGCCCTAAGATCAACTGTAAATTGTAATGTTTGAATTTAAGATATCCTATTAAAATTTATCTGATTTTCATTGCGGTAAGTAATATCTTTTCTTTCTTTCTTTCTTTCGTTTTTAACTTATTTGAGGGGTTGGGGTGTAGAACATGATCACTGACATTTTAGCTGAATATGAAAACCTGAAGTATGTAAAAACCTGTAAAATATCCGATTTATTGAAAGCACTAAATAACACAAGAAAGAATTTATGCCTACCTTTATTAAAAATGTACAATAAACTCCCGATTATCCGATGGCGAATTATCCGCGGACCTCTCCTGTTTCCATTTTTTTTTAATGTACAATAAATTACGGAACACATTTTTATACACATTGAGAAAGAATGCACGAGACACGATCGGCAGTGCAGCATCCACATTTAGCGACGTCAGGGGTTTTTCGTAGGGGTTTTTCATGTTTCGACACGAAAAAAACAAAGACAATTAACCGAATTTTTTTTATTTAAAAAGTAAGAAAATAACGTAAAATAAAATAAAATAATTGTTTATAATGTATTTACTGCCATTCTAATGTAAATAAAACATGTTAAAAGCATTTTTGTGTTGATTTTCGTCCTATTTGGGATTATCCGCGGAATTCGCTTATCCGTGGTTACCGCGCCACCCAATTCCGCGGATAATCGGGAGTTTACTGTATTTCTACTGTATTTCTAACGACAAAAACGAACATTTATAACCAAAATGTACCTTTTAAACATAACAGTAAAAAAAAATGTCATTTTCTTAAAAAAAAAAATTAATTCTCATTATTTACTTAAGCTACCGAAATCGGATTAATTTTAATCATATCGCGAAAATGATTAGCTAAAAGGATTAATTTCCATTAATTAAGACAATGAAATATTAACAGAAATCCATTGTTTTGATTTCCAATGCTTTCCTATGGGAATTGTTGTAGCTTTCTCGATCTAATTCCTCGACAAGAACCCATTCGGAAAAAAAAAAAAAAAAAAAAAAAATCAAATAAAAAAGTTAAATCGTCCATAGTCTACAAATATAAAAGTCAAGTTTCAAGAAGATCCATGTAGCGGTTCAAAAGTTATTAGGAAGAACAAACACCCACATACAGTAATCTGATATGTCTCCCTTTCTTAAGGAATTAACCTAATCAACAAATTGTTGACCTGTCAAGAAACGATTTGTGATCAGTTGAATACTGCAGATGTTACATTATTTACTACGGATATCATGTTTTATATTAACCTTATACGTCATATCGTCTCAAATCATTTTACACCCGAACCCCCTCTTTGGAACAGGCCGCCCCATATCAAGAAATTCGATCAAAAGTTTTAAGTCCTCGTTACACTCTTTAGCATATCCTGTCGTATAAAAAAAATGGGAATAAGCAGTTTTCAAATCTTTGAAATTCCACGTAATTTCTAATATCTCCTCATTCAGCAACTTTAATGCACATGCATCCTCAAAGTTATATTAAGAATTCGAGGATGTTTGTTACAACAGCTAAACTTAAAGTCTTTCTCTAGCCTGGGCTCAGGTGTAACTGCATTTGCTAAACTGGATAGCAAATTTTTACCAGAAATACCAGCACTGGTAGCATAACAACAGTTCACACAAATGCAAATCTAACCTTTTTCATGAGTAAGGATTGCCTTTAAAAAATAAACATGACAAATAGATGAAGGAAAAACTAAAACAGCAGCCAGGTTGGTTGATATAACAGAGGACAGCCATGTTAAAGACATGGCTACAGTGCAAAACATTGCAAGAGTGCTCCACAAATATTGTTATATGTTTAAAATGATTAATAAAAATGAAAGGCTATTATAAATTTCATTTTTTCTTTTAACTGCATTGAACGTTTTATTAAACAGCCATTTTATCCTAAGACTACATATCTAACAATCGAGTGGTTCTCTCCACCCTAATCTCTGCAATTTATTAATAAACCTGATCACAAAAAATTGCCACACCCAGAAGACGGGGAAAGATTTAGCCGAACATTTGAATGAAACATGCAAATAGCTAAATTTGCCGTGACCGACATGTGACATTCGAGGGAGAAAAGGCGGCAAATGCTAACGACTTAGCGAAATCTTCCAACACTCTTTAATTTGTTGGCAGACATTGAATTATAAAGTGTACAAGATGCCGTGATGACCATTTTGATAAAGAGAATGGGTTGGACAGCATCGGATTGTTAGAATGTTCAAAACCCAGACAGTCCACTTCTATGCTGTACGAGTATACAGACAACAGCAAAGGTGGTTTAAGTGACTGTTCGTCAACTCTCATTAAAGAATTCTCATCTAATGAACTGTAGCCATGAATCTTGATCTGCTAATTTACATGTCCTGCCTTCATTATGATAATTGGCACTGGCCAGGTGTCACTATTGGACATGGCTTCACTGACATACGATTGTAGTTAACTGCAAATGGGGAGTGGCAACGTTTTGTTCCCACGAGTAATAGGTAGTTTAAACACTCATCTATATGTTCTGCAGCCTACTGAATGCCTTTAATGCCGTCTACATATTAAAGGCATCTTCAAGACATGCCTATAAGGTATCTTGCAGGCAATCACATGACATGGTAAGTTATTAATGTTTACAAGCGATTTTCAGCCTACAATATCAATAAGTAAAGTGTTTTGAGGATGTGTTAAGACAGCCCACAACTGCAAAAATTATCTGTCTACTATACCACGAGGAACCACTGCATGTACTGTAAATCGCAGGGTTTCGGAACAACGTAACTTCATGTAACAGGTATCCTTAGTTGTATTAAGATAACTGGATATTATAAGAGTATCTTTCCTACCCGTCTATCTATAAATTACAAGGATTCAATCCTTTTCATGTGGTTGAGGATGATTTCATTTGTCTACTGAATGTTACAGCTTAACTTTCTGTCTATTTCGCTACAAGATAACAATGATCCTCCCACATTACAGAATACGGTCTGGAATGAAACCAATACTTAAATCACTCTCAAAAATATTCAGGATAGCTGACGTACATGGTGTAAAATTCTATTAGTATTCATGGCAATGGAATGTTGCAACAGTGCTGTAACACGACAGAGGTTAATCTCTGCCTTTGGCAGAACGTGATTGATATTACATCACTTTTTATTTTATTTTTTGTCAAGAATAGCGATCGAAATATTTTTCAGAATATCAGAAGAAATGAACCTGAAATGGATAGAATCCAATAAAATAGTTTTAAAAATAGTGTCTTTAAGTTTCGTATATTTATCTAAGTTTACAATAAGTTCTGTAATTATTTGAAAAGCCCTATATAACAATAAATATATGCAAATTTTTAACGTGTGCATTAAATTATTAACAGTTGAATTGTGGCCAAAACACACAACAATAAAACTTTAAATTTATATATATATTAAAAACACATGTACTTTCAAAGCGGACAAATGAAGCATAGACCGTTTTGAAAATACTTGTGTTTTTAATATGTATATAAATTTAAAACTTTTTTGTAATATACGTTGGCCACAATTCAACTGTTAATAACAATAAATATACATATAAAAATTAGGATTACTGTTACAAAAATAAATAAGTAAAAAAACAATTATAAGTTCATTTGTCGAAGACTGTTTTGACGTTAATTATAATTAACAATAACTAAAACTTCCATTTAATATGCATAAAAGTAACAAAAAAATGTAATAGTAGTAGTTACTGTTAGTTAACCATGAAGCGACCTAAAGCCCGTCATTTTGGGCGTAGGGGTCTTTAATATTACTAAAGTTAACCATGAAGATGACTATAGAAACAACAAGCCAGATGACTGCTTTATAACTATATTATTATTATTATCAACCAAACTACAACGGATTAACCTCATTCCAAATAGCTTATCCTTTATGGTAATCCAATGGATTAATTGCAATTTATTACATCTTATTTAAATTTCTTTACAAATTCACATAACTTATACTTTCTCTAAATTAATTAGAGAATAGCACTTTCTTTTTGGAATAAACCTTCAAATTTATCTCAAATTATAAGAAGGAAAACAAATTAATTCTCTTTTCTCTTTTTTTTATAGTAGTAAAAAAAAAAAATTATAAACGTTGGTGAATATGTCGGCAGAGGAGAATCAACTCTGAATATCTTAATAATAATTTTATTTTATACCCCTTTAATTCAAGGGGTAAGTGGGTAAGATTATTTTGAAACGGTTGCGTTCTCCGACCCCTGCCGAATGTAAAGGGATTTCGACCCACGTTAAACCTTTGGTTACTATTAAAAAACCATCTATCACTGTCAAAAGAGGCGGTGGATAGCGGGGAAGGGGGAAATACAGAGAAGGAATTAGAACGCCGGGGGGAGAGGGAATCTCCCGACATCCAGTTTGCCTTATTGGCTGAAGCAAGTAAGCAGTGTGCTACTTTACATGATTACAGCATTCATCTCTGTCACTGCAGGTCACAAATTTATCTTGACGATTCGCGTTTGTCCTGCTTTTAGAAACAGACGAAGAAATTCCAGGTTTCATTAATATTACGGTTGAATGGGAAAAACACTTACCCACACACACCAGGTGAATAAAATAACATCGATTTGAAATAGCAGAAATACTAGCTAGCTTACGTTCGACTTTACATAAGAAATACACCTAGGTAGCAATGAATTAACGGAGGTCCATTCCTTAGTAAATAAATCGCGAGGAACTGTTCATGTTTCTTCACACTGTTTCTAAAATATTCCGTGACCGTATTGAAGAATTCTGACAATATTTTTGAACTTATCTTATAATATAGAAGCGTACAGAATTACAAAGCCATTTATAGGGCAGGAAAAAATGCTATTTGTAGTTGGATAATAAATGTATATTTTGAATTTATTATCAATTGGATAATAAATGTATATTTTGAATTTATTATCAAGCTATAAAATTGAGGTCAGCCAGTCAGGGCAAGATACTTGTAGACAATATTGTACAAGATATCCCTGTATCCACTAAAACGTCTTCATCAGTGCCTGCAATTTGATTCGCCCAAAAACATGCTGTGGAGGACTATGGCTAACATTAGAAATATATGAATCTATAATTGTAAATAGCTGAAGTCATCATTCGTTTTGTTTACTTTTTGTTGCTTCCTTCATGAAAGTCTTATTAACCTTTCATTCATTCGTACCATTTTAGGAAATTAGTACAGAAAATAGAATTCTACTTTGTTAGAAATCAAATTTACATCAAATTTTCTGAAACGTCATACATTTAATTTTTAAAGTCATTATTTATTTATTAGCTCACTATTCAATTTTCACTTATCTTGTTTATCGGTTCACTGTCTTTATATGCATCACGCTTAAGAACGACTGGGCCGATTTTCTTAATATGATTTCATGGACCAATTCAAAATAGGAGTTCGATTATTTTGATCTTGACCTCCCACCCTCCCAAAAAAAATTAAGTGTTAGCATCTTAGCAAATGGAAAAAAGAAAGCAGTAATAGCGCTCCTTGAAATAAAACTGAAATTCGTTTTTGTTAAAGCGCTCTTATTTTTGGAAGTTTTGTAATGAACAAAGAAATATTTATATATCTTTCCTTGAAACCAGGCGTTGTTTTAATTAAAACAAATTTTTGAAGTGAAAGTTAAAACGCCGCTTACTAAGCCATACATATTTATTTATTTATATCAATAAGTTATTTGTATCAAACTCCTATTTTCGTTGTTGTTGTTATTTCTTTTCTCTCATCAATTAATAATGAATACATTATTTCACGTTTTAAAATAAAATTATGTTTCAAAAGATTATTTTACTTTTGTTTTTCTTGACATGAAGCACACATGACTGCAGTCATTCTAAAATTCCCCGACAGAATCATCTGCGCTTTTTTTCCTTTTTACCAGTCAAAAGGTTAATTGGTACAACTGATAAAAGAAGAAAGAAAGAAAAAAAAAATCCTGACAAGTGACATCATCTTTGGGAAAAGGATGGATCGTGGTACAATGGTAACTGTCAGTGATATTTGGTCAGCGGGATACGCAACCACATTCTCATCTCTCCTCTCTTCTCTTTCGCAACCACCAACAAGCTAATTAATTAGCCTCTCCGTGGCTTAATTAAACAATCCCAGAATCATGACTTAAGAGTTACAATTTCTAGTGTAAAAACATAATGATCTTTAATGAGAGACCTGCCATCTGGCCGTGGAAGTTGGTACATTGATGCAAGCACATCATTTCTCCATTGCCCCACTGTACATTAAATATTCATAAAATTTTCATTCAAAAAGTTAGAAAGGAACGAAACTGCTCGTAATAAGAATTGCATAAAATAAAAGCCTGATAAGATGAATCGCACAAATTTTACTAATTCAAAATGCATTTTAAAAAAATATAAGAGGTCCTATTACTAAATGATTTCCAAAACATTTAGTCTTCCGAAGAAAGTCAAACAATTCGTATACTATAAGGTTGTGTTATCATATTTAGCGTTATGAAGAGTTTTTTTCTTTAAAAAAATTTTATTGGACTTTAAAAATATTTTAATGAAATATTAATTAAATCAGTAAATTTAGTAGGTATTCGTCTATACATGAATACTTCGAATATGGAGAGGCTGACATTTGCAGTTCCTAAACATTTTAAACTTGAGCCTTTAAACTCTTTCTGAAGTAAATATTTTATATAGATTTACATACCAGATAGGAAAACATACAATTTTAAACAATCTCTGTTCGAAGAAAAAACGAAAGCTCTGTTTAGATGACAAAAGCAAATCGCAAAAAAAACATCTAATTTCATGAAATCCATCAAATATTCTACCGTGAAAAGAAATTAGTATGTCAAGATGAATAAAGAGACAAGAAGTACAAAAATGTTATCGGAAAGATGGTAAATGTACCGTAATTTTCGTCAGAATAAAGACCTTACAGAGAAAATGTGTAAAAGGTTGTGCCAAAGTCGACAAGGAAATTTGCCAGAAGGAAATCAGAAAAAAAACGGACATGACAAGAATTTTGGAGATTCGTTTTTCACACATCAATAAAAGTAGAAACATTATTTCATACTGAGACAGTAAAAAGTAATGTTGAATAAGATGAACACGGGAAGAATAGTCAAATTCTATGGTGAATCTACACAATTGGGGAGGGGGGGGGGGGAATAAAAATAAAAGCAAACACTCTCAAAATACAAGAGAAATTCTGCTAAAGAATGGAAAGATTTGAAAATTTGTCTAATATGATCAATTATCAACAAGCCCCTAATTTGTCTGAGGACTATTAGTGAGACCTACCAAAGTGAGATATGCTGCCACTGGAACTACAAGGTAAATTCTTCATTCCTTTAAGCTATGTTAGTAGTCTGCATATCCAAAAATGTAAGCAATCAAGGGAAGGATGACAAAGACTTGTGAGCCTAGATCAGGAGATGTTTCTTCTTTCTGAAACCATGTCCACTCTTCAAGAAATTTCTATCTCAAAAATTTCTATAGCACACTGATTCTCCTATCAAACTTCATTTAAATTGCATATTTTTAGCAACTTTATTATTCTACTCGCTATGATAGGCAATTGTGAGAAAACATAATTCCCTCATTTGGAAACTAATCAAAGACTCTTCAGTCATCTCTCCGTCGTCATCTTCTTAACATGACTATACACAAATTATCTTCTCACAAACTGATCAAGAACTAATTCTTCAGCTATCATATCACTTCATTTCTTATCTCTTTAATTTGGAATATTTGCAAACTTTGCTGAAACTAACAAACTGGCATTCTTATTTGCTTTAATATATACTCAATTTTATCTTTTGCTTGCACAGTTTATATATGAATGGTAGCAAACAGAAGGAAGTGGAAGATCCTGTATTGTACTGTATAATACTGTATTATACTGTACTGTATAATATACTGTATATATCTGATCCTGTATTGAACCAGATAATGAACACAAGATGCTCTGCTGATTCCAAAAAGGGAAAACTGAAATGACATAAATGTTGTTGCGAGGAAAGCAAAGCAATATAGATATTACATTTGAATTTGAATATGGATCAAGGATACTTATCAGTACTGAAAAATTCTGTATGAAGCCCAAAGCAAGATGAACTGAAGTATCTCTTTGCAGATATGTTATAAAGACTATAAAATGGTTCAGAGCTAACAAACTGAGAAGAATGCTTAGTCTTTTGCTAAAGGGGCTATAGATTTCCGACTTTTTCAGAGAAGGGAAAGGTTTGTTTATTCCTCCTGGTCATGAAAAGATGTTCTACATTTAGAAAGTTGAGGGAGTGAAGCAGGCAGAGAGAAGATTGTGATATATAATTCATGAACCATATATTTCTAAGCAGACTATCTGGAGACAGACAATTTTAGGGTTTCTACCTCACTGTTACTGCTGCTGACAAACATTGTAAGACAGTATAGGTGAAATCAGATGATGGAGTGTGGTTCTGTTGGTTAAAGATGGATAAAAATAGTTGGAAGGATAAATAACTGCTATAGTTATATACAGTTAACTGATACAGGCATTGTTAAGGGAGTGTCTGATTGTAATCAGTTTCATCTGTTCAATGGAATATTATTGTATTTGTAGCAGAAATTTTCTTGTAGTGCCGTAGTATTCTAATCAAGATGAGTTTGATGAAGTGGTTGGAAATTCAAAGTGTAATTAAAAACCCACAGCATCAGAACGTAGTTGAAGATGGGTGAGAAATCCATTCCACATCACTGAAAATGCTTGGAAGGCTATGGAATTCTTCTTAAATTATGAGAAATGGACTATAGATATTGCAATGGCATTTTTAATGTTTTTAATTTCAACAAGCAGAATGGAACTTATCAAAAATGAGGATGAAATTCATCACTTAGGGTCATCTAAAAGTTAATGAGAAATATGTGAATGAAAACAGTGATGTAACTAGATTTTTCATAGTACTGAGCAATCAAAAGGAATAGAATTTCTTTTTAATCAGAACTTAGACTGAGAGTCTACGGTTGAAGCTCAAGAACTGTTTGGGAAGAAGTAATAAATTTATAAAAATTTAAAATATGATCTAAAATTCAATTCATCCAATAAAAAAATGTATGAATGATGAATTTCAGGAATCATTCGTAGAAAAATTATCAAAAAATAATCATTAACAGTTTATCTTTATAACTGCAAAATCATACAATGCATACTGCTTAGCTATAGTAGATGAATTTTAAGTGTGACTTGTAAGTACTTTAAAAAATCAGGATTAATTTTTAGAAAGCTGTAAAGTTGACTTCATACTACAAGGGAAGATCGAAAAGTAATGCACAACCATTTTTTTGCGGAATACTATTTTGGTCTGGATGTTCAAATTGTAGAAGATAGTTAGTTTGAATCCTGCGCTACAAAGAGCAATTGCTCGATCAGGTGTTGCCCTGACGGAATGAGCGTAAACTGTTGAGTAGAGATGGTGCATTTGCTAGAATCGTCAACTTGTGAAGAGCAGCGAGACATAGTTCTTTTTTGGGGGCAAAATGAAAACCCCAGACTGAAATCCACAGAGAAATGTTGGAGGTGTATGGCGCTGACTTTCTGGACTGTAGCAACATCTGCAGATGCTGCAGGTTCTTCAAAGAGGGCTGAGTAAACCCTACTAATGAAATGCATTCTGGCCGACCAGTGACCACTGCAACACCATCCAATGTCACAGGCGCCAATTCGAAATGATTGGCGCATCAATCTGCAGACCTTGACACAACAATTCAACATTTCTTATGGCACAGTGGATGACACTGTGCATGACAGATTGAGATTTCACAAAGTCAGTGCATGCTGGGTACCCAAAGATTTGTCAGATGTGCAAAAGGGCCAGAGAATGATGTCATGTTTGGACCACTTGGAGCATTACGCTGAAGAAGGTCATGACTTTCTGGAAGGTGTAGTGACTGGCGATGAGTCTCTCCCGAAACAAAGCAGGCGAGTATGGTACGGAAACATTCTGGGTCTCTGCCACCAAAGAAATTCAAAGTCACCCAATCAATGAAAAAAATTCTGGTGATGGTATTCTTTGACATGCAAGGTGTACTCTTGGCGGAGTTTCTTCCAAGCAAGACCACTGTGAATGCTGCAACCTATGCTAGAACATTGACAAAGTTGCGTCATGCCCTTCGAGACAAATGCCCTAACAAAGATGCTGCAAATGTCAGACTTCTTCACAACAATGCTCGTTCCCATGTCGTGGCTTCTGTTCATGAAAAAATTTAGAAATTTGGCTGGGAGGTGCTTCAACATCCATTCTGTAGTCTAGACCTCGCATTGTCTGACTTTCACCACTTCAGACCACTGAAGGAAATCCTGGGAGGCCAACACTTTGGTTCGAATGAAGAAGTGAAATCAATCGTGAGCAGGTGGCTACAATCCCAGGAAATGAAGTTCTATGAACGTGGAATAATAAAGTTGGTGTCACAATGGGAGAAATGTGTCGAGAGACTTGGTTCATATGTTGAAAATTAGGTAACACATGTAGTTTGCTTGTGCATTATTTTTTTTCTTACCTATTAAATATTTTGCAAAAAAAAATTGTTCTGCATTATTTTCGGTCTCCCCTCGTCATTGAAAAAATACTATTTAAGAAATAACAACAAAGTTTAAACAAGAATACTAGTTGAATAGAATGATGAAAAAAGAAATTGTTTTTGTTTCTAATATGGTTAAATTTAACTTCAAAAACAATATTCTAATATTTAATTTCAATCATACTTATGATTAGCTCATCGGATGAATTATGAGAGAATATGAGGGAATTGCTTCAATAAATATTGCAAAACTTACTGCTCGGTTTTTGGAAAAAATAAAAGGCTCTTTAAAAAGAGGAGAAAAAAAATAAAGACACTCCCTTGATTCAAAGTAACATTTTTGACAGCAAATGCCTTCACACAACAACTTCACGTTGTCAATGCTTTTATATTTTGAAGGGTCTAGCAATTTATTATGCTTTGCCTAAAGACTGGCTTTTCCTTTTACAAAAAGGTTACATTAATAAATGCCTGTACAATGATTCGCAGTTAATTCTACAAATAACTTCAATAATTATCCAAAAACTATGTCAAATGTCATGTACGTTTTTTAATAATAAATAAAATATGATTTTTTTTTCAAGCTATAACAACATCAATTATACAACATTTACACATCACTAACATCTAGATTGTCATAACAATTGCTTATTTTTTGACGAGTGCTGTTGAATTTCTATATCAGTATCGTTACAGTTTTACCCAATTTGTTTCCAAGATCATTACTCAAACGACAGAATAATTTACAAGAAGCATTTTTCATAATTATGTTTAGTTTTTTTCTTACCAATCCCATTCCTTAAATGAGACTCATTTTCTTACTATTCACTTATTTGTATCCTTTGAAGTGAAGACCACTAATAATGAAAACAGCTATCTAAAGTATTAAAATATAATGGTTCAATGTTGAATATTAATAATAGCCCTTCCCCAACATTTCATGTTAGTAACGGAACCTTCATGGGAAATCCTATTGTCCTCAAAATGAAAGATGACCGGCGGAAGTTTGAACTGCGCAGCCCTTCCGGTAGCTGATCAATTATGTTTTCCTGTCACATTGGATGACGTAGTCTGTTTTCACTGAGAAAGACATGTTGATAACGCCAAATTAAAACTTCTCTCGACTATTTAGCGTTATTTCAATACCAGTTGCTAACAGTAAGTATTTATATAAATAAATAAATATATATTATTTATAAATACAATGCTCTTTTGCAAAGTAACAAGCGATTAGCACAATGGCGGCGTCCTTTCATAACATACGTCCTTTCATAACCTGACCAGACTAATTGATGATACATGCACAGATCTCACAAAAACAGGGCGGCCATCATTCATTGGGAGGACAATAAGATCTGTGTGAATATACAATAGCGCTTTTTACTATAAAGTCATACAGAAGTATATGGTATGAATTAATACATTTGATTTGTTGTTATACAAAAAGAAATAGCTGGTGTAATAATAAATTTCACTTATGGTTTCTCTAGAATCCTGATCTGATTTTACGTTTAATAATTTCCAGGGAAAACGATTACTTTGAATTGTTATTCTTCCTTAATTTGATAGATAATCACTTTTTTAAAAATACTGATATTTAAAATTTATGCATCAGAAGTTAGAAGTTTTAATCATAAATCAGCAAAATTTGTTTTAATATTTCTTTTTAGGTCATTAATTGGTATTAAAATCTATTATGTCATTTAATAAAGAAGGAAAAGAAAAAGAAGGAAAATAGACAAATTAAAAGTCCCTAATTATTATGCTAAAATAAATAAATAAATAAATAAAAATGTGATACAGCAGTGTAAAAGTTCAACAATTCTTTCTTTGGTTGTATCTGTTTATACCATATTTGCTGGCTTAAAAGATGCACCTGATTTTCAGGGACATTTTTATTGGGAAAACATTATACACTGAAAAAAAAATACATCTGGCACATAAGATGCATCCATTTTTTTTTACAAATTTTTAGGAAAAAATGTGGGTCTTATATGCTGGCAAATATGGTATTTTTTAAAAAAATTTATAACTTTTCATGCTCTAAGTTAGCAGTACATTAATTCAAACTTCTCTATTTGAAACAAGAAAAACATAAAATTCTTAAACTCTTTGGTACAAAATAATTTATACCTTGCAAGATATATTTGCCAGCTATTTTATTCTATCTCGTTGAATAAATCATCAATTTTTTGTTCCTGTGATTTTGTAGAAGAAATCAATAAAATTCAGATTGTAAATATTGTCTTTCGTTATTTTTCTTCTTTATTATAAATGAAGGAACTCCCAATTGAATTGCAGTATTTTTAAATCAAAGCTTTTTTGTTTTATTGCAATAAATTTCTTTATTTTATAATACTGTATTGGGTTAAGTTTTAAATGAAAGACATGTAATACATTTCTTTTGCAGAGTGGATTTTAATTTCCCTTAAATATCTATAAAAAGAAGAAGAAAAAAATGAAGAAAGACTTACTTTAGGAATCTCCTCCAGTGTTCCACAAAATCAGTGTTGATAACGTACAACGGGACTCCTCTAGCTTTATTACCAAATGGACGATTTTTATCGTGATATAAATCAGATAAAACACTTTTCTGCTCAACTGCCATGAAACGATACCGATCCCTTGTCAGTAAATCTTCTGCTTTCATTTCCTATCAGAGATTATGTGTATCTTATTATTAACTCAAAAACATTAAACATTAAAGGGTGAATCTACAGAAAACCTGCAATTTTTGACCAATTTTTGAGATTTTAAATTTCAAGATTTCCTTTTCAAAAAAACTGAGATGATTGCTTTTGACGTTCTTACATCCATGATATATGTGGTTCAGGTCAACGCATTTTGGTTATTTAAAAAAAATGATGGTAGGCTATGTCCACAGAAGTGACTTGTGTTAATAACGATGTCGAATTTTAATGTAAATTATATTCGAAATAGTGAATTTACGTGGGAAAAACTATGAAATAAATAGAAGACTAATTTATGAATTAAAAGAACTTTTTATCAAAAGAGGAAATCATGTACAATAAAAATGAATCAGACTGTCAATCTTAAACGTCTATAAAAATGTAAATATATAATTACATATATCATATATTCTATTATATATATTTATATAATTATAAATATCCTTATTGGCATTTAACAAAGACTGGAAGTGAAAGGCAAGTCTTCGTGAAAAACATAGTAGCCGCTATTGTTGATGATCATCACTTCCACGGACCCCAAATGTACACGGAAGTGATGTCCACGGAAGTGACGAATACTTATGTTTCTTGACCAATGTGCTCTTCATTTTGAGGTTAGGAACGCGTGTCATTCAGAAAATTAAGTTTACCATATTTCAATTATTACGCCTCGAAATAATCATTTTTCCATAGAAAAATTAGGTTCTAAACATGACCACAGAAGTGATGGAATGAGCTGTGCAAATTAAGAAAAATGAATAAAAAGGTAATATTTTCCTGACAAATGTGCGACTCAGACGAATAAAATCACTTCCCAATCCAAAATCGCCATGTAAACTTTTGTTTTTAAGTGAAATGGAAGACAACTAACGCATAGGGTGGATTTTTTAGAAAGTTTAGGAATGTCCACAAAAGTGATGGCAAAACCTTGTGACAAGACTTGAGGTTGCAAAAAAATTTTACTGATAATTCGAAAAAAAATTTCACTCAATATTATGTTAAATTTATGTATTTTCTGATTTCACAATATATATATATTATTTGAAAAATATTAAAAAATAAAGCAGTTCGGGTCTTTAGAAGCTATCCAACTGTAGCTTGTGACAGTCCACGGAAGTGATGAATCACCATCTGTGGAAAACTTTTTTTTTTGGAAATTCCATAAAATTTTTAAAAAAAATATACTGAACTATAGTAAATTTTGTACTTCAATGTGTGATTTTGAAAAATGACAAATATTTTCAATCATTTTCAATTTATTGCTCTGTGACACGAATTACAGGTTTTCCATAGATTCACCCTAAAATTTTACACATATTTTTGTCTTTTAATCATCAGAAATATGTTTCAAATGTGTGACAGAAACATAATAGTGTTCAATCTACAATGGAATATATTTATCAGGAACTTCAAATAAACATATAAACACTGTACAGCCTTCAATTCTTTAGCAATTAGAAGAGACTTTTTGAAGCTAAGTGAACTATTTTTCAGAAACTTGATAGCTTCAAGGCATAAAGACTTTTTTTTAGTCAAATTAAATGTTAAGGTAATAGACTAAAATTTATTTAAAAAACAAATAAAAAAAAAAGGTTGTTGGGAATTCCTTAATCTTCTCAGCATTATCATACAGGGAAAATTCATTGACAATTCTTATAAAAACCTATAAAAAAAAAAATCAGCTTCCAAAAACAAAAGATTTTTCATAAATTCATTTCCATTGTGGAGTGAAAAAATGTGATTGTTGTAAATTTGGTAAAGGATAGAATTACGAATGGCATTTTAACTGTGTTCATTAAAATTAAAGTCAGGAAAATATTACACACAAGTTGAGCAAATGTTACAGTTTAAGCTAAAATGAGAAGGAATGCTACTAGTTTCGTTTGCAGCTGCAGCCATCATAATGCACTAAAACATTAAACACCGGTTTTTACATGGGAAGCGAGGAGAATAACAAAAGACAAAAGGACAGAATTAGTTTATCTTTTTTTTTACTGCGCACAACTTCAAAATGATCGAGGTTTGATTTGATAACCTACTTTCTACTTCAGACAAGCATTTGATTGGATCGTAAACGCTGGTATAAATTGAAGTAAATCCTCAAAAATCCCATTATAGAGAGGAAAATTGTGTTATTTCTGTATATAGTGAGAATTTCACCAACGAAGAAGAAGTGCACTTAATTGAGAAAGAACTGCGTAATTTGGGAATAACGTCAAAGTTGTTCTACAAAACTGATGCTTTTACCCAATGCAGAATCAACCCTGGTAACGCTTGGAGACTTCCATCTTCAATTTATACCAGCATTTACGATCCAATCAAATCATCGAGGTTTCTTGACACACAATTACTGAAAATTATCCCTTTAAATTTAAGAATTTTATTTGCCTTCTTTGTTTGGTAAAATGTTTTATTAAAGACATAGAGGAAAGACTTTTGATTTATGACAAAATCACCACTTCAAGAAAATGCAAATAATATGAGATAAGTCTTACATATGAAATGCAATCAATTTCATTTATATTAAAATTTGGTCACTTAATTTGTTTACCTGACATAAACTGCAAGATTCTGTACATCTTGAAAATTCCGGTGCATTGGGAAAATGTGTTTTTAACCGATGCCAAACTTCTGCCTGTATTAAACGTCTAGCTGTTTCGTTAACTGATAAGTTATCTGTTGAAATAAGAAAAAAAAAAATACAATTTACGATAAGACGTCAACTGAAGACTGTTTTAGACTTAAATCCATCATACATAAGCATATCTAAAATTTTTCACATTCCAAGGTAAATTTTTTCATGTTAGATTAAAATAGATTTGTTAATCAGTTAATTCTACTTAAAACACACTTCCGTATGAGGGTCCGATGGAAGTTAGTGTGAGTAATTCATCTGATCTTCATGCAATTAACACAAGCACAGAGGAAGACATCGTGCAAGATGGCTAATTGACAGTTGTGGCTTCATGCCAATTCATTAGCTGATTAATTTTTCAAGTTACTGAAAAATTATGAAAATGGCAACAGCAAGTGAAACAATATCTGCAGAAAACAATCTACAAATTTAAAAACACTTTTTTAAAAGACTTAAATAAATAAGAATTTGTTGAGATCAGAAAAAAAAAAATATTCCACACACAGATGGAAAAACATAGTAAGATTTTTTGAAGGAGGTTGCTCTGATTGTGCACAGAGAAGATTCTGCCAGGTGGCAGAGCTAAGACAGTAAATAAAAGAACCGTGGTCGTGCGGTCTCGGCGGCGGCCAGCTGTGGCGTCCAATGCACCAGTTCCTGGGTTCGAATCCCGGTAGTGGCATGGGTGTTTCACTTTCCTTTCTTCTGTGTTGTCCGTTTCTTCCCTTGGGGTTGGCGCCCCCTTGCGGTATCTAGCCTAAACTCCTCTGGTAGGAGAGCGTCCATACCCAGTATTGGATGTTACGGGCGATATAGATAGATATAGAAATAAAAGAACATGAGAATTCTTGCAATTCAATGTGTCTTAAATGAACATAACGAATGAACTGCCTTGGAAAAAAAAAATCTTGATTTTTTTTTCCTTAGTAGATCATCATCCGATACTGTAAGTTTCAGCAACCTTTATGTGAATGATCATTTCGTGAATTTAAAGCTATGAAACTTTAAAACATAAGTTTCCTGAATATTGACTAAAGCCAAATTATCCAACCAAAAAAACCGAGAAGGAAAAAAGTGAACTTTTCTTTTTAAAAAAATAAATAAATTGTAATTGAATTTATAAAATATATTAAATTTGTTAACTATTTGTTCCATAATAGCTCTGGTTTATCCCTGGATCAGACAAACATCATTATTGAAATTGCGTATGACTTAAAAGAAATGTAATACAGTATATATCTTCTCTCTACGTTTATTTTTAATAAAAACAAATTAAAGCAAAAGTAAAAAATTAAGAAAAGATTGTCTTAAAAAGTCATTTACCCATTTTGGATAGGATCCAAATGGGTAAGCGAAACCAGATTTTTTTTTTTTTTTGATGGTCCCACATCCAACGAACAACTATGAGGGGCGTTCAAAAAGAAACGAGCCGGAGTGTGTAATGGGCAAACCGGTGACAGAAGGATAATATCATTGCATGTGTAACCAAGATTGGTTCGGACACGAGTGAGTGCGGAAGTTCACAGCCCGCCGCTAGAAGGTCACGGGTGCAAGTCACATGACTAAAAGCTAGCAGAAGCATACGTCAATCGTCCAACGAGGTCATTCACATTGTAAGCAGTGAAACAGTGCAATGGAGGCATCTAAAGAAGAGCAAAGAGGTGTTGTTAGTTTTCTGACAGAAGAAGGAGTAGGGGGAACGGATATTCATAGAAGAATGTCACAAGTGTACGGTGAACACTGCATGTCCCTTGCAAGGGTCAAGGCGTGGCACAAGCGCTTCAGGGAAGGACGGGTGTCGTTAGCACGGCCTGGAACACCACACCGCATTACCGATGACATCGGCCAGCTGATTGATGGACTTGTTACCCAGGACCGCCGAGTTACAGTGAAACACGTCGCCGACAAGGTCGGATTGAGCATCGGAAGTTTCACACCATCATTACAAAAAGATTGAACTGGCACAAAGTGTGCGCTCAATGGGTGCCCCACAGTCTTCAACCTGAACAGAAAGCATGTTGAATGGCCCACTGTATTGATCATCTGCAGCGCTATGCCAGAGAAGGGAATGAGTTCCTGGCACGAGTGGTGGCTGGAGATGAGTCTTGGTGTCATCACTTCGAACCAGAATCGAAACGACAAAGTCTCCAGTGGAAGCATCCAGGGTCACCACCACCAAAAAAATCCAAGGCCATCCACACAAGTGCAGGAAAGGTTATGCTGACGTTCTTCTTTGACCAAGACGGCCCACTTCTGATAGACTTCCTGCAGCACGGGACAACAGTGAATGCCCAGCGTTACTCGCAAACCTTAACCACCCTTCGTCAAGTGATCAAATCGAAACGGCCAGGCAAGCTCACCCGTGGGGTCATTCTGCTCCACGACAATGCAAGGCCCCATACAGCCAACACAATCACGGCACTCTTGCAGAAATTCAAGTGGGAGGTTCTCGATCACCCTCCTTACAGTCCAGACCTCTCTCCCTGCGATTACGCCATTTTTGGTCCCCTAAAAAAAGGCTCTGAGGGGCAAACGATTCACCTCGGACGACGACGTCAAGCAGTACGTGCGGAACTGGTTCACAACGCAGCCCCGGGAATTTTATGAGACAGCCATTCATCGCCTTGTATCGCAATGGGACAAGTGCCTCAACAGCCAGGGCCAATACTTCTGACATACCTGCACTGGTTTCTGTTCCTCGGCCTCCGGCCGTTTCTTTTTGAATGCCCCTTATAGCATAGACCTAGCTGTCAACTGCATAGACCATCCTTAAAGGCAATGCTACCAAAAAAATTTTGTTATTTATTTCAAAAACAAATATCTGTCTTTAAAACTAGCACAAAATAGCACAAAAATATTATATTATTAGCACAAAATAATAAAAAAAATAATTAAAAAGCCACTCACTGTGAATGCACATTATTTCTTCATTGAATCCTAAATAGGAATTCTGTGACTCAGCTTCTACTCCACAACCTTCCATCTGATCTTCTGAAGTATCTTCATTTTTGAAATGACCTGAAAAAGTAAATAAAAGAACATTTCAGAGTTATTCAACAATACTATTGAAAATTATTTAGTTATGAACACAACAGCAACTTGTTCAATAATAATAATAATAATAATAATAATAATAATATCTTAATATCAAAGCAAAGCAGGATTCTACAAACTGAAATGAAGATATATAAATCATAAAAAAATAAAACAGACTTCTTTATTTTGATAAAGCCATCAGACACAAGATTATTTACAAGTCTAAAGCAGTTAGCATTCACTTTCCTGAAGGGCAATTCAGACAATTGGCAGAGCCTCTTATATACTTATTACAGCCTGGAATTCGCTTTCCCAGTTTCCTTTCCTTTAAAATAATCGATAGTAGCCACTCCTTATAACAAATAAACGATAGCTAACATAATTCAATCCCTGATACCATCAACTGCAGTCAATGCTTAGTAGCCTGCTTAGTAACAGTTCTAAGAACGGAATGCTGAAACAACTAGATATAGATACATTGCGTCAAAAAGAAATCTAGCATGGCTTTGCTGATCAATCCATGAAATCAAGGATTTATTTTATGTTATCCCAAATAATGGTGTTATTTTACGACATTGCTGAGTTTGAAGTTTAAAACAATCAAGTTTGAGCTGTAATATGCTCATGATTTGCTGTTTTGCTTCTGACCACTTTAACTTTCATCTTTAAAGCTGGATTGATTTTCTCTAGTTATTAAATTTTAGGTTCCCTAACTCCTTACAAAACTATCTCTGTGGAAAGGCAACAGGAAACAATATCCTTCTTTATTACAATGCATAGTGAAAGAATATGGTGGCTACACATAGACAATGTAGGTATGATTCTAAAATGGGATATTTTCATATGTTCCGAAAGATTTCTAAAATTAATAAGAGAAACAGAAATAGCATTTCATGGTTTACCTGTTCTACAAATTTGTGGATGAAGTTATTATCTATAATTCACTTTTCTTTAAAAGAAAGCTTACATTAATTACTGTAGAAATTTCTTCAAGTTATCAACCAGAAAAATATAAAGAATTTTAAGCTTTTCAGAACTAATTATGCACTCACTACTTGAAACTGATATAAGGAGATCAAAATCATGCAGTCTTATAGAGTGTTTTCAGGAGTCGGTGCTGCAAGTTGTTGTGATTGGTTGAACGTGATCAATCCAGTGTGTTGGTCTGGTGTGGAGCTTCCTTGGAGATCTTTCCATAGACTGATATCTATGTATTGCTTAGCTTCATGCTACTGTCTATGATGATGTTTTACTCTCACCCTTAATAGTAATGGATTCCTTAATGAAATAATTCCAGTAACTGCCATACTTGGTAATGGTGATAACTAGGGCTCGGATTATATGCAAAATGCATATTTGTTATTAAGAGATCTATCAACAAAATTGTAAGTTTTCTGTGCATATCTAATGTTTTTTTATTAAAATAAGCCAATTAAAAAATGCATATTTTGGCGACTTCGTGCATATTTTAGAAAATATTGCATATTTGTGCATATTTTCTTCAAATCACAAATTTCCGATTAAAAATTTTAATTCAAGGTAAAAATTGGAAAGAAATGACCTGATTTCAAAATATGTTAAAGGGAAAACAACCGATAATTCAAAGCCGGACACAAAGTATCCTGCTGAGTGTTTCCTTCTTAAATTCGTTTTGAATGGCTATAATTCTTCCAATCGGATTACCTAATTATGAATTTTCGGGAAATTGTTTCAAGGGATGTGATCTGAAAAGTACAGATTTCTGAGAAAAACTTAATTATCAGGTTTATAAAATGGCTTGCCTGAGGCAAAATCAATTTATTTGTTCTCTTTCGTTCATCGTGTGCAGTTCAACATGCCGAAAACACAAAGTTTAGTGTACTCGTGGATAAAAAGTTATCCCGAATTGGTGTTCAACGAGGACCAAGCTTCATAAAATAAAGTATTTTGTAGAGCATGCGGAAAAAATGTAAGTACTCCTATCTATATTTAGATATATTATTTTTTTTAACAAAACATCTACAAATATGTAGTTATATTTTATCCGACCTAGTGAAAAGTGTCAATAATTATTCATAGGCGATGAAATGGCGACAATTTTTTCTCTTTTTGAATATTTTAGTTAATTTATCTGCTACTTCATTTTAACTTTATAATTTTAATTTTTTAATTTTATAAAGAATCATTTCCGGGTTTACCATTGCCTTTACAACCAGTAATTACTAGGTGGGATACGTGGCTAAATGCCGCAATTTTCTATTCAAAACATTATGAAAAAATTAAAAATTTAATTTTAGAATTCTCTGACGAATCTACTGCTATCAAAGAAGCCAAAAAATGTTTCAAAAATAATGTAATACCAAATCAATTAGCGTTTATTGCAAGTAAATTTTTCTGTACTGCCCGAAACAATTTTAAAATTGGAATCAAATAAACAAATGCCATAGAGAATTATCAGCTGTAAAAGGAACTGGAGAATTAATTTTTAAAAAGCTTAACTCAGTATTGAATAAAAATGAAGGATTCAAAATTCTGTCAAAAGTATCTAAAATTTTGAATGGGGAATTTGTTGATGGCCTTGAATTAGACCCATACCTTGTAAACAATTTAAAATATGCACCTATTACTTCCGTGGATGTTCAACGATCTTTTTCAATATTTAAACATTTACTAGATGACCGACGACATTCGTTTAAAATAGAAAATTTAGAGAAACACCTAATTGTCAATTTTTTTAATGATAATAAATAACTAATATGTAATCATGTAATATTATGTATATGTAAGTACCATAATAGATAAATTAATATGTATGTAGTTGTAAGCATATAATATGTATATAAATATATTACTCCTGTTATTTATTAATAATTATTATTGATTACAGGTATTAGGCTAGTGTCTTTTAATCACAGAATGGAAGAATATTAAAATTTTTGTCAATAAATAGAAGGTATATTGCTGAATGTTGTATTTTAAAATTTATAATAATAATAATAAATATGTTTGTGTTTATTAAATTGGAATGGACTTTGATTTTTTATTGTTAATAGTTTGGCAAATCGATGCATATTTGGCATATGTTGGAGCATATTTCTTAATATCTAGTGCATATTTTTGTGAAAATATGTGCATATATATGCGCATATTTTACGAATTTTTCGTGCATATAATCCGTGATTTCAGTGATAACCACTGAAAAGTCTAGTCTAAGCCCTTTATTGATGCAAAGTTCAGCCAGGCCTAATTTTTCAGGGTGTAACAGGTAAACATAATCCCCTTGTGTGCATTCCCATTGCTTCTGGAAATGCAACAGACTACAGGAGCTTTGAGTCAAAGATTATCCTTGACCTGCTGAAGGCGTCATCTAATTTTGTTGGTAGGTTTGTGGATTGTTTTGATATATTTCCTCAGGATTTTAATAATTCCAGAAAAATTACCTGTATAGTGAGTATAGATAATTTTTGATTGCATAATTTTCAGTCTTTTAAACGTTATAAACTTTATACTGTGTTATTTCTACTTCATTTGCTGTGTTTTATTCCTACTTGAGCTGAGGATGACCATATGGTAGTAAGTAAGTCAGAACTGTTATTTTAAACCATATTTTAACTTTTCGTAATTTTTAATTGATACTTAAAATTAATTTTAAAAGTGTTAGCTGTTTTAAAAAAAAAAAAAATTAAATGTTTGTAAAAAAAAAATATGGTAGAGATAGCGATTAGTAAACCAATCAAAATTCCTAAAAAACGTCTTCTGATACGTCTATGAAAATATAATTGTTATTGCCTTAATTTCCTTATTATTATAAATGTGCTTGTTGCGAAAGACGCAATTGTTGCGGTTGTTGTTGCGATTGTTGTCATTGTTGCTTATGAGATTTTAATGATACTTATCCCCAGACAAAACAGGAATGTAATTGTTCTGATCTTGATCACAAGACTAAAAATGTTGAAAAAAACATTTAAGCTAAATTCTATGCTAAAATATTCCTACTTTTGTTCTTTCAAGTCTAAATCAAATGAAAATTCAGAAGTACAGCATGTAAATCAAAGATTAACGGGCAGTAACTCATTTCTTACTGAAGGGAGGCCTCAATAAAAATTATACTAGGTAAGAAATGAAGCAAAGACTTTTGTTGGTTGCATTTTTTATAAAATAAAATTTGTTTCAGCCAGTAATCTTATATCTTTCATTTTCAATGGCCTTGTAAACATGAATCTAACAAAACTTCTCCCCAAAAATAAATCGACTTCAGCAACCAATGACATTCATGCTTCACAACTGAAAGATCTGAAGAATGTTAATTCTTCTGATCCATTTTGGCTAATTATCTGCAATTTCGTACTTTTTGATATTATTAAATCAAAAGTCTAATTGTTAATGTCCATTTAAAATTTTTGAAAAATAAATTTCACATACAATTCCGTTCACAAAGTTTAAGTTTTAACATAATTAAAACAAAACTGAAACAAAAATAAAAAAGAAGAAAAATATTTACTATAGTTAAACAAAATTCAATCTCTTAGATTATCTTTTAGATTATCCTTTCACATTTGGGAAAAAGCAATCCTATTATAATGATTATTTTTTTCAAGAATTTCATTTTATGCTATTACTTTAATCAAGTTTAAAAGATTTTTCTTCTACTCTCAATCAAAGAAGTTAGTTATTTTAAGAAGACAAAATTTAGATGAAAATAATTAACAAAATTGTTGATCCAATTTCTATTTAATTTTGAAATCTATAATAAAACAAACTAAAATAACAATGCAAACTGTTACTGACTGTGTTTACAAATGAATAATCAACAGACTACTTTTCTCCTTTCAATTTCAACTCTGAAAACTCAAGGAAACAAGCAATAAATTAAACGTCAGTGTAAATAATGAAACTTACTGCTTTCATCAGCATTTTGATCTCCATTTTCGTTTCCAACATCGTCTTTATTTTCCTCATTATAGCGATCGAGAACAAATTTTTTCCAGGATTTTAAAGAATATTTTCCAATCCAATAAGCTGCATCACCACTGTGGAAGAAATTAAAATTGCAAACATTTAATTTCTGCAATTATATAAACAAATCTGCATAATCAATTTGACGATTAGACCTGTTCTATATATTCAATTCTTTACTCACTTCCAAAAGTTAAGCACGGAGCGGTAAAATGCAAAAAAATGGACAAGTACTGCTTTGATTGACATGAAATGCTGCAAGTTAGTAGCTCTATGTTTATTCATGAAACAAAACAAAGAATTACATACAGAGATAAACAAAATATTGAATTTTCATAAATTATAAGATGATGTCAGATTTGCGTCATTAACAAAATGATGTTTAAATTCAAAACAAACAATAAAAACCGACATTAATAGTATGTGAGCAACCCTCACCTGCTTACAAATTTTACAGCGTGCGATCATGCTTGTTACAAGGTGATCAACCACCGCAGAGTCCAGTAATTGCCATTCCTCCTGTAGGACAGTTTCTAAAGCTCTGAGAGTGGCTAGAGGTGGGAAACGTCGACATACAGCACGGCCGAGGGCATCCAAAAGATTTTCAATTGGATTAAGGTCCGGCGAGTAAGCCGTCCACTCCATATGTGCAATCCCCTCACTCTCCAGAAAGTCGTCAACGATGGCAGCTCTATGGGGACGTGCATTATCGTCCATTAAAACGAAAGAAGGCCCAACTGCTGCAGCGTACAGTTTCACAATGGGGTTAGGACTTCATCTCGATACCGTGCAGCCATCACAGAACCTCGCCTGTAGATGTGCAGGTCGGTGCAATATCCCAATGAAATCCCTGCCCAGACCATGTTGCTTCCACCGTGGAATGTGTGATGTTCTGGGGCCGATTGCGTGTGTCTTGTTCCCTCTTGAACCCATGCCTAGCTGATTTGTCCCACTTTTATGCATGAAACCAAATCTTGATCGCCATTCAGATCACAAAGATCTTCTCCAGCCATCTCCTTCCTTGACAGCACCAAAGATTCGTCTCAAAATCTTTCTTTCAAAAATATTAATTTTATTTTCATTGGCTTTGCTCAAATGTAAAAATTTAAATATACTTCATTTAAACTTATACATTTTATTAATAAAATAACTATTTGCTATAGTCTCTCGGTACTGCTGTTAACAGGCATTCTTCTACAATTTGATCCATGTTAAATATGACTTATTCTAAATGAAATGTTAAATAATAAATTCAAAGAAAACTCTTTATACAATTTATTAACATAATTCCAATACCAGATCAGTCACTTGGAAGCAAGTAAAGTTTACTAGTAGAGAACAGTGCTTAAGAGGATTTTTGATCTTTTACAGATAATTGAGTTGAAATATTAAAACACTGTTTTGAACTCTTGCAAGACTACACTTTTAAAAATTATGACTAATAGCGTCTAATGATACTTACTCTCCTACTGGATTCTTTAACATGTTCGTCACAAATTTGTGATCTTCTTGAACCCGAACTTTAATCCGAATGTGTTGACACCGTTTCACGACGCAATCTTGACACATTGCTTTCCTGTTATAAAATAATAATTAGTAGGAGTAAGTAATGTGATCTGTACCAAATTATTCTTAAATATATGAATGAAGTATTCATTAAAACTGTATTCTAGTAAATTACATTGACATTAAGTTCCAAATACAGCACAATTTGGCCAGTGAAGGCAAACTAAACTAAAATTTCTTATTATGTTTATTAAATTAAAAAGAAATATCATTGCTCTACTTACCTTGTTAACCGAGGGCCTCCTCCATATTTTGTATAAATAATATTTGCCTGAAATTAGAAAAAGACAAATAGGTAACTCATACAACTTTATTTTTTATTTTATTTTTAATTTCTTTATACTTTCTTAAAAAAATGTATTAAAATAATGAGCTTCAATTTTTTTCTTCTTATTAATAAATATACTAATTTACTTAAAGGAGTATTTTGTTCAAAAGATGATGAACAAAACATATTGAGACTAAACATAAGAAATGGGTGAAGAATATTTTAAATTAAATCAACATATTTCAGATCTTGTGTGATCCATTTTCAAAGAATTTTAAAATATTCAGTCAATTCATAAAAAGTAAAATGGAATAGAAATATTAACAATATGACAAGATCTCACATAGAAATGATTACAAATAGCCAAAAAACTAGAAACATAACTATACAGAAACAACTACAAGCAATCAATATCGAAGTAACTGTAAAAAGTCAATCGGTAACAGGGCTGTAATAAAAGAAATTTCATGTTTTCTATTAATGAGAATATCATGATGTTTAACTTTTGAAACTCAATTTAAAACAATGAGGATCTGAGCTGATGGGATGCATGATTGAAGCCTTATCAACTTTATTCCAAAAGTAACAGTTACAGTTTGTCTAACTCAGGAAGGCAGTCCCTTCAGGCGTTGGGACAGAGAACTTGAAAAAATAGGGGTGAAAGGGTAGCAGGGTATTGTTGTGGAATTAAAAAAAAGGTCTTATGTGATCTTTTTTTTTTTAGTATTTTGGAGAATTCTGCTCTTCGGAAATATAGTTACTTAAAGACGATAATAACGAGGTCAATCTTTCCTCCCCACCCCCATTTACCTTATACCCTTTCACCCCTATTTTTTCAAGTTCCGAATCCCAACGCCTGAAGGGACTGCCTTCCTGAGTTAGACGAACTGTACTTTCCATTACCTTACTTTCTGAAATGTATTGAAATGTATTGTAGCAACATACATTTTGTAATTGTACAATAGATATTATAAGATGAAAATTAAGTAAATACTTTATTTAAGTATTTACTGTTTATTATATTTATTTATTAATTGTATCTATTGTACCTATTATATGGGGTAAAAGTTTTTAATTTTAATTTAATATTACAACAAGAATTAATTGTTTCAATTATTCTATGAAAAGAGGAAGAGGGTAAAAAAAAAAAAAAAAAAAAAAACTTCTTTTTTTTTTTTCCAAAAGTAGTTGTTTTATTTTGGATAATTTGTTATTTATTTGTTTATTTATTTATTTATTTCTCCGTTTTCATGGTCAATGATTTTTGTTTATAACCAAGAATATAAAAATTTCAATTATGTCAACATATCATCACCAGTCAAGATTCAGGGTTTGGTAAAGCCTTTCTTCAGGAGAAACGATTGAACGTAACAGATAAGAATGGATTGTTTTTAACCTAAAAATGGTTTAGGTTCCCTGCTTATCGGAATTTAAATAAAAATAAGTCTAAAATAAAATGTTAAGAAAAAAAAAAAACTCTTTAAAAAAATTTTATTATTCAATTGTCATATACAGGGTTATTCATAATTCCTTGATACATTTCAGAGGCTTGCAGCTTGGTGGCGAAAAAAAAGGGGTGGTTGCTCCGACATATAAAATGAAAGACTGTGAGTTTGCCTTTCATTTGATATCTCATTTGAGATTTCATTTAAAAAATGTTGGCGAGTTTAAGTTTTTTTCCAGCAGAAAAAATCATCATTTGTCATTACAGGTTATTCACAGACGCAACCAAAATGGCAGTTTCACAACAAGAGAAGGTGTTCTGCGTCTTGGAATATGCAAAAACAAGTTCAGTGATGACACATTACCACAGCCTGGTCCCTGGATATCTGAATAACAAGTTGCCACATTTTTGCATATGATGCACAGCTAGGGATGATCAGACCTTACTCCGCTAGCCCCCAAGATCACCAGATCTGACTCCTTCAGACTTTTTTCTTTGAGGGTATGTGAAGGACAAAGTATTCTTTCCCTCACTTCCTGCAGACCTTACCAAACTGCAACATGGTATCACCAATGCAACTGCAACCAACGACAGTGATATGCTGCACCGTGTATGGTCAGAAATGAATTACCATCTGGATGTCTGCCACGTCAAGCAAGGTGGACACACAGAACATTTACGAAAAAAAACTTGATGAGTTTGTCTTTCATTTTATAACTCGGGAGCAAAATATCCCTTCTTTCACTGCCGAGCTGCAAGCCTCTAAAATGTATCATGGAATTATGAATAAACTGTATATGAAAATTTGCTGGTAAGTTTGATAATGGGCTATGCCACACTTGGTTAAAACCTTTAAAATATTGTATTTTATATATTCATATAATTATAAAGAAGTTAGATATAGATTTTTAGGTATAATCATTAGATGAAATTTCACAACTTGAAAATATGAGAATTTAGATTAAAAAAAAAATAAATTAAAAAGGTAATGTTGCAAACTTTCCCAATAATTAGACATTAATAACATAATAAAAATTCTAACAAATATCTTTTAAATTTATATAAATAAAAAATGGTTATTTTTACTAGGCTTTTCTATTTGATGATTTTCTTTTTTTTTTTTTTTTTTTTTAATAATCATCTCTTTGTTTTGATTTTTTTAAATTGTCCATCTCATATAGTTATGAGAAAGTGGTTCATTTTTGTCCCAATAGGGAGGTTCCTTCCCATTCTCAATGTATGGTAGCTATATTACGATGCAGCTTTTAAACACAAGATTGCGTTTATTAATACTTGTGCATTTATCAATAAGCTTATTTCTTTTTTAATGCCGCTACTTAAATAATTTCAAGTCGGGCATATATCTGTCATATGAATTAGTGTTTTTATTATTACAATATACTTGTTTTGGGGGCTTTATTTCATAGATGTCCCGTTTTTTTCTTATGATCCATCCTACATGTCCCGTTTTTTTTCTTATGATCCATCCTACATGTTCATTGACAAAAACCAACCTTCCCAATGCCATAGCAAATGATGGAAGTTTTCATTAGTGCTTTCACCATAGAGTGATGAAAATTAGCATTATCCTCAGTGAAATCTTCTTGAAGATTCGGGCAAAGAAGTGTAAGAGTAATACATTACATTACTCTGTTACTCTATAAATGCATTATTTTCAATCCACAAAAAAAAAAAATAATAATATTAAAGAGAGCTTATGGCCAAAAATCCCCATTACACGGGTCTAATAAATAGAGAATTAATTAAATAGTAAAATCTGAAGGTTTAGTCTACATTTCAACAGCCATTTTTTTGCTTTTACTGTGTCTGTATTTTAAAAGTTCTTTTTTTTTTTCTTTCTAAATCAGAAATAATAATTAT
Organism: Thereuonema tuberculata; assembly: GCA_023159025.1. Classification (NCBI taxonomy): domain Eukaryota; kingdom Metazoa; phylum Arthropoda; class Chilopoda; order Scutigeromorpha; family Scutigeridae; genus Thereuonema; species Thereuonema tuberculata. The sequence goes on from JAFIDM010000005.1 coordinate 51,474,464, forward strand.
CATCATCCGATTTTTAATTACTTACTGCTTCTTGACTGATACATTTCATCTTAGAAACACAATCAGGATGCAACCTGAAAATAAAATTAAGTAGCTATAATAATAATAATAATAATAATAATACAAGCACATGCAAAAAATTTCATCATTTTAGTATTTGCTTCGTTATTAAAGATCAATGAAAAGTGAAAATTATTTTACGTTTATCAAATGATGTATACTTCATAAATATTTCATGATATAACAATAAAACTAGAGGAAAACAATCCAATAGGGTTTAAATTTGTCATTTAATTATGATAGTCATATTTGTAACTAGTCAAACATCATCATTCCACATCATAAAAGTTGATTCATTTTCAAATAAAGTGTTTCATTTATTTTTAAATTTGTTAAGTTTTTACTTTTTTTTCTTGTGTTTGTATCCAAGATTTAAGAACACAGTACTGCAGAGCAGAAACTTTTGATATTAATTTTCAAGAAATTATGATTGTAATAGAAAAAAAGCAAGATCTTAATTGTACCTGTCATGCGGACAAATGGAACCTGAATTGTCCACAGGCTTTACCACTGGTTCATTACTAAGCCACTGAGAAAGCCAGTCAGTTGAGATCCATTCAAAATCTTGTCCTGCTCATCATGGAAAAAAAAGTCAAAAATTAAAAAATTAAAAACCACATTAAAAAAATTAATAATCAAAGAAAAATTTATTATAGTGAAGGGAGAAGGATATATTAAAGTTGGGTGAAAATTAACAACTTATTTCTTTTTTTCCTCGAAAGTAAATAATTATGTTGCCTGGAAACAATGCTAGCAACTTAGTCTACAAACATTAAAAAAAAAGAAAAAATTAAAGCAATGTTATTTTTTAATATTGGCACCACCACTGCTCATTTCTATATTTTTCATCCCATTCGAAGAAAATCATATTCATTACAGATACCAATAATTTCACACAAAAAAGTGAAGACACTGCAGTTCCATAATAGGTTCCATACTGATAAAGTTCAAAGATTTTTATCAAATAAATAATGTAATCTTTGATGAGGGATTTTTTCACTCAGGTTGAAAATTAATTCAGTACTTCGGCTCAGTTCCTCGAGCCTTCATCAGGAGACATTTGAGAATTTCATGAATGTCTGCACTGTTTTCTATCAAAGTCAGTGTTTTGGAGCAAACAATTTCTTAGCTGTCTAGTCCAAAACATTGTCAATCTGCTCCAAAACATTGACTTTTTGATACAATAACAGAGCTGAAGTTCATGTAATTCTCAAACATCTCCTGACAAATGCTCAAGAAACTAAGTCTAACAATGATATAACAATTTTTATCATCTCAGGCATATACAGTGATCAATAATCTTTATTTGAGTGAAAATAACTTCTAAATCTTCTAAATTCTCTGATTAAGCAATAAACAAACTCTATTTTATGAATTTAACAAGTAAATCCATCTCTCTGCCTACAAATCTAATTCCATCATACTTCTTTTTGATGAATAATTAAGTAAATTTAAACTTTTACTTAATTTTGTTATAATAAGTAAAATTCTTTCAAGTTTATTCAGAATTCTTTTTGAATAGCTATGACTCTTAATCAAAGACTACTAATGAAATTACTATGCTGTTGATGGTAACATTTTTCAAAGTTACTTATTTCACTTACTTCAACACTGTAGTTGTTGTACCAACCATTTTTCCAAGATGACAATAATGCATTTGATTAAGCATTTACATACAGTATTTAATTTGATTAAATAAGAAAAATTTAATGTTTTGTTGAAAAACTATTATATTAAATTTATCATAAGATCATATTTCACTATAAATGATTTGAAAAACGATGTATATATTTTTTTTTTTTTTACCTTCAATTGCAGGGAGTTGCTGATAAAGCTCTTTAATTTCAGTCTGTTTAGCTTTTCCACATAAAACATTCTGCTCCTGTGTAGACAAAAAAGTAAAAAACAAAAACAAATATTAAAATTTAATAAATACTCATTTTTTTCCCTAAAAGCTGATAGCATAAAAAGATAAATTTTTAGAATTAATTGTTAAGCATGTTTGTTGTTTTTTAAAAATCAATATTATTATTATTATTATTATTATTGTTTCTATTTTTTTCAGTTTTTAATTACACATACCCATTCAATGGATTTTTTTTTAGGCTTTTGTAACTTTTCATTTAATATATTATTACAAACTTCAGAATAATGACTGATCAAATTGTGAAATAAATAAGTAATTTGAAAATAAAACACACACACTTGATAAAGCCAAAATTAAAAGGGGTAATTATCCGACAGTTTCAGAATAAGTATTTCGCAACTGTCAGATAATTACACCTTTTTATCTTACTTTTGGTTTATCAAGTGTAAATCTGTTTTATTTTTCACTTATTATATCTTTATTTCATCAATGCACTAATGTCTTCTCATTAAATAGGTAATTCAAATAACAATTCTTCTATTTGTTAAATTATAAGAAACAACAATGACAGACATAATAATTGAATATACAGTGAAACTTGGATAATTCGAACTTGTTTAATTCGAAATTCTGGATAATTCGAATTTTTTGCTCGCCCTAGAATTCTGTATTAAAATAATGTTAAAAAATCGTGGATAATTCGAATTTTATTTTGGATAATTCTAATTTTTCGTACAATTGTCCTTAAAATATTACGGTAAAAATTGTTCTTGAGACTTTTCTCAGCTAAGATACATTATTTATTTTAACGGATTTTCTAAGGAAAACAAAAGCGAGGGTTGGAATGTATTTTTGTATCAATTGATAGGTTGAAATCATATGTTATGACTCAAAGATTGCATTCAATGAAGCAATTAAAAATATTTTGCCTTTTTTTTTTAAAAAAATTATGAATAATTAAGCTAGTAAAAAATGTTTGATTTAATGAAAAAAAAAAGTAGCAGTATACTTAGATAAAGTTTATGTGTATCTTTGATCGTGGAGTTAATCTTTTTTATTTATCTCTTCTGTTTGAGAGAATATATGTAATTCGAATTTTTGGATATTTCGAACTTTTTCTCTGGTCCCTTCAACTTCGAATTATCCAAGTTTGACTGTACTAATCACGCTTTTTCTTTTTTTTTTGTTGTTGTTGTTTAATTTCTTGTCCGAAGAGTTTTAAGAGTTTAAACTGAAATGATAGTCTATGAGTGCTGCCTCCAAGTATATCATAAAATTAATGCTGGTGACAGAGGCCTTTTGTCATCATAAATTGCTGTGAAGTTTTTTCAGCACTTTTTTTCAGCTGATATACATTTTCTGCATCATCCTCACAGTACCATCATTCACTCCTGCTTTTCTCAGGACTTGCCATAAATTTTTTTGGACACCAAATCATACCAGTATGCTTATTCTAGATCTACAAAGACAATTCAGTTTTTTAATCTTTTCAACTATTTTTTTGAAATTAACATTAAGAAAAAAATATTTTCAATGCGTAATTTCCCTGCAGTAAAATCAGACTGCTCTTCTGCATTATATGACATCTATTTTATCTCTATAATCCAGGCTAAAGATTCTTCCAGCAGAACTCATGACACTTACTCCTCTAGATGTTATATTTATTATTACATCATTTAAATTTGTTTTGTTTTTCAAGTATTTCTTTTTTCCTTGACAAATTAATGATGAATACTGCAACTGAATCAATATGCTATTTCTTATGTAGAGACTTAAATTTAGTTTATTTTTTTAGGCCATCAAAATGAAATCGTTGACAAATGTTTTCAGTATGGTGTATATAAGTAAATATTTATATTGATAGAACTCTTAATGGCAGCTAAATTCTTAGGTATAAATATTGTTTAATACACTGTAACAAAAGATCTCTCTGATTATAATTTCAAATAATATTGCAATGAGTTATTCATTACTTTCATGGCTTTAACGCTTTAGGCAGAATGAATTACATAATTAATTTCTTTACCCGCATCTGAGACATCTCACAAACCCATTCTTCAAATTTACTATTGTCTTTTAGTACAATTTCCTGTAACTTTTCGGGAATATCCCATTCTTCCGAATTGTCATAAGGAACACCTAAAATAATGTTAAATAATAATTAGTATACAATTCAGTAATTTAATGCACATTATTAAAATAAAGTATGCTGACATTGAAAAAAGAAAAAAAAATATTTTGAATGTAAAACTAACGCTTCGTATGCATGACTGACATTTAATTGTATAATTTCTTATGTTTCATAATTTTGTTACATATAGACACTTATCCTCACCATTGCTCAATCACTATTTGTGAGATTGTAATGAATTATGAAAGAATGAATGGGGAACTTGAAGACTGTGCCAAATTAATCAAAAGTAGATAAGATAAAGTTTATATTTAACATACAACATTCAAATTCTACACTTCCTGAATACTGCATTTGTCAAATGCATTAGACAAACATTATTTGAATGAATGTTTTTATATTTGTAAAAAAAATTAATCTGATGCAATGAAGAAGTAAAGCAAAAAAAATATAAACACTAAAAACTCGAATTTGCTGGAACTGCGCCCGTTTCAGATAAACGAAATTTCGAATAATCCGAAATGTATTGCATTAAACATGTACTGTACATATTATTAATATTAATTACATTAATTACTATACATTAATGTTACTAATAGAGTTACAGTTATGTAATCTCTTCTGTAACTATAGCTTTAAAAATCATTTCAAATAAACCTGATTTTTGGATAAATGAGTTTTTAGTGTATATTCAAAAATTCTTTCTAAATTTCAAAAATCTACATAGAAATGGTTAGTGTAAACCACGATTTTTTTTTTTTTTTTACATGACTGTGCAGCTAAATCAGCAGGGATCTTATTGTGGATAATCTAAATTCACCTTTTTAATGCATTATCTTTAGGAAAAAAATGAAGCTGACATTATACTACAGCTTCTAAATCCCTATTTATTCAGTGGGAACAGAACAATTCCTCTCACCTCACTTTCTTCCATTGGTTTCATTCTGACATAAGCCTGCTTAACTGTTAAATGATCAGCTGATCAAGTGATCAACCAACGCACAGTGATTGTAGTGCCCTCTTTAGTTCGCTTCCCAATTTAATAATATTTTTTTTTATCAGGGCACAACCAAAAAACAAGAGAGATTTTTACATTTGATACAATAAACCTGCTGATAAAATTTCAGCTTCAAATTGGTTCTGAATTATTGGACAGAGAGATATATGCATATTTGCTGCAAATAAAAATTGCACTCAAAATGCTTTGATCTACACATTAAGGGGTGTAGCTTACTTTTAGACTAAATCCATAATGGTACTTGCAAATCTGTAATGAGTTAAGTGAAATAAGGATGACCTATTTTCACAAGTAAATATGAATAAAGGAAAAGAAGCCTAAAATATTGCTGAGGACAATAATCAAATTAAGAATACTTTCAAATGAACCCAAGAAAAATTGGAAAACAGCATGAAAAGAAATTTTTGATGCTTGCAAAATAAATTAGTTTTCAAAAATCCAGTAGAGACTTTTAAATAATGAAAGTGCTAAACAATAGATGGGTAATCACAATAGAATGAGACAGTATGTATAATTGTATATCTTGTTTATTGCATTTGTATGTAGTGTACTTTAGCTTCATGCACTTAATGAATTAAAGCTTGGATAAAGATGGAGAACACTGAAATAAACAAATGAAAAAAAAATGCATGATTGAAATTTTCTTGGATAACTAGAATTTTATGCCATTGTCTTCTTTACATGGATACAGGAGAAAATTCGGATACAAAGATGATCCAATCATGAGGCCAAACCATTAGATCTTGGGAGCCATAAATTGACTTTGCATAAATTATTTATTAATTTTTGAATGCTTATAAATGGAAGAGAGTTTATTATATAAGTAAATATGAGAGGAAATGCCTATTTGGATATACCGTGCTATTCCATGAAAGAAACATTGAGGTGTACTTACAATTGGGACCTAACACCCAAAAAACATATATTTTAAAAAGACTTCATTATAGGTTGCGGGGTCCAGTCTTGGATCCCTTCGTCGAACCTGGACACCCCAATATGTAATGAAGACTTTTTAAGATATATGTTTTTTAAGTGTGTTAGGTCCCAATTGTAAATAGTAATCGCCACACTAATATAATGAAAAATTAAGGTATATTGTTGATGATTTAACACTTGTCTCTCCTAGACCAGGACTGCTAGTACATGGACTGTGTCTTTAGTTCTGTAAGAGGTGTAATTACTGTTTTCTCAAAGACTGATGTCTTCTGTCTACTTCTATAAAATTTTCCAACATTGATGTAGTTAAATGACTGTAGAGTTCTCTCTTCATTGCTCTAATAACTGTAACTTAAAGTACTTAGAAATTGAATACGATTGGCATATATTAACTTGAAAACCTTATATTGAAGCACGATGGATTTAGCATTCATTCCACAGTAAGCACTACTGAAACAGCCAAGTCACCAAATTATTCTACTAACCTATATGGAAGCAAGCTAATAATGGGTCTCAAAGTTTTGGAAAAGATAATTAGAGGACAAAATGGTAATACATTTTACTTGACTGTTAGGCATTATAAATATTATAAAATTATGTAAACAAATATGTGATATAAAAATCTTACAAGAGGTAGCTAGATTGCAGTAAGTATTTAAGTATTTTTTTTTAGTGATGAATGTGAAATCATTTGATCAATATCAAAAGTTAATCAACTCGGAAGAGGCTGATAGATTAAAATAAGGCATCAACTCTGAAGAAGTCTCCATGTCTTTCTTTCGAAGATATTTTTATTTTTATTTACTTTTTTCTTTTCCAAAGCAAAGAAGGAGATTATCTAGAACAAATCTTCTGAATGTGAACAATGCTTGAAGTTTTAGCTCTGCTGAATACTGAATGTCAATTCAAGCAGCTCAACTCTCTAAAATGGTTATAAGGTTCGAATAGTTTGGAAAGGCCGACCTAATGCCCAAATATTTGAGAAAGTCATGAAAAGATAAAATAACATTTTCTAACAATTAACAACTGATCTGAAGAAGCGAAAGTCATAATGGACATGGGTCACACTATCGTCAATAAATTCTTATGCACACAGATATCCTTGTAAAGACGCTCATTACTGTTGTTGAGATGTATATTGCTTATCAAATTCCAAAAGGAAGGTCACGGATTGAGATAAACAACAACCCCCAATAAATGATGATAAATTTTCTAATTGAATATCTCTATTTACACATCTCTGAGACTGACTGATTTCAACAATTTAAAAGGTGAAAGATATGAAAAATATAGTCTTCAGTTATAAGATTTAAGATTAGTATGCAAAAATGTACTCCATTATGAAAAATCAAGTTACTCTAACAGCCTCTTCAAAACTTAATCAATTTCATCCAGAAACCCAATAATGTCAAATAGAAATCTATAGCATCATTCTGGATACCAACTAGTGATGGCAATTTCCCTGAAAGCCCACCAGAAGTTATTGATAGTGATGACTGTCACAAACACAATGATGCTCTTGGAAATCAAACATTTGAAGTTAACACTAACAGCAATGACATTATTTAAATCAGTAAAAATATTGTGTTAATAGAATTCAGTGTTTTAATATCTACTTACTTTTAATTTCAGAACTCCTTTTCGTATATACAAGCATATAGGCATTTTTTGAAGCATAATAACCTTTAGCTAACTTCACTTTCTTTCCCTGACTACTCTCTAAAACACACAGATAAAAACAAAATAGACAAAATGAATTATTTCAATGTTTATTTATTTAGCCAAATATAATTTTTAAAAAAATTGTAAATATTCTTTTTTTCAGTTCTATTTAAAAGTTAAGTTTCCTTTGACATACGCTAGTAAGAACTTTCTAATTGTAGAATTCCTTTTTAATATTTTATTAAAATTTCAGGTATTTCTGTATTGATATCCATAAAACAAAAGAAAGGATAAGTATCTAGGAACACAATTGACACGCACAATTTACGCAAAGGATTCGCACCCCGAGCTGTCATCGTGAAGAGACTGGGACGGACCGTTTCGCACTTATTAGAGCTCATCAGCCAGCCAAACTCCACCGATAACATGCTCAGGAGGTGCGAAACTTTAGCTATCCCGGCTCTTGCTCCCAAGAGCGGGACTGCTCCCCAAAGAAATACAAAATAAAAATTAATAAAACGAGAAAAAACAATACTTCCTTGGCCTGCAACTCGCAAAGCACAAAAGGAATTTAATAGCAGCATTAAATAAGAAATACGCTGTAAATACGCTGTGCGAAACGGTCCGTCCCAGTCTCTTCACGAAGACAGCTCGGGGTGCGAATCCTTTGCGTAAATTGTGCGTGTCAATTGTGTTCCTAGATAGTTCACTCCGCACGTTAAAGAAAGGTTAATAAAGGATAAGTATTTTAAAAAACGGCTTGGAATCTGGAACAAGCTACATAAATCTATAGCTCTGATTTACAATTTAAAAAATTGCTGAATTAAAGATACCTAAAGTATTCTGCAATATTCATTTGCTTCTACACCAGATCAAGCAAGTTTCAAATTTAGCTGCTGCTTCTTCCCTTTAAATAGTTCAGTCATTTAATGAAGATCAAAGTTTACAGATCAAAGCTCTGTAAATTGTTCAATGGTTCAAATGACTGTAAATGCCCTTTATTTACAATCTACTTCACACATTTCAGAGCTGTGTAAGAGTTCTTGCAATATACTGGGTGATTCGTAAGGTACTGGAAAGTACTGGTGGTTTTCACCGCCCCATATCTTTTAAACTACTGCTCATAAAAATCTGAAACTTTTTATATAAAATCATCAAGCATATAAGAGTTATATTTTCATGTTATTATTTATTCATTATTATTGAAATTCATTTTATTTGCGTTCAAACACCCCCAATATATCGAAATTATTATCAAAAAAAATTATTCGACTGTCTTCCAAAAAAGTCCTTTGTCAGAATGCATTTTCAAAAAAATACAATTTTTTTTTTTTAAATTTAACAAAGAAATTAATGACAAAAGTGTTTAGATTAAATTTTCCTAATTAGGTTTCTGTATCGTTGGATCCGACTTTTAGAGTTTAAACAACATCACAAAAGTTATTTAAATTTACGATATATTGGGGGTGTTTGAATGCAAATAAAATGAATTTCAATAATAATGAATAAATAATAACATGAAAATATAACTCTGGACGATTTTATATAAAAAGATTCAGATTTTTATGAGCAGTAGTTTAAAAGATATGGGGTGGTGAAAACCACCAGTACTTTCCAGTACTTTATGAATCACCCGGTATATTTTGAGATGCATTTTTTGTTTTACTTGTCACTATAATACTGTATTTTATACAACAACACTAACTGAATATGCAAAAAAAAAAAAAAGGGCAAGAACTACATTATTATTGTTATTCTGGAAAATCTTGTGATATGGATTGTAATTATTATATATGCCAGGTGCATATCTGGCATAAATATGATATTTTAATCTCTGGCATGGGCTTAAGAAGGAATGGAACCAAAATTAAATCTACTTTGTTTATTTTGGAATGTTAAATCTTTCGTGGTCCACTATCTACTTGAAAACAAATATCAGATTCAGAAAGATACTCATATAGAATCTTATAGACTGAATGTGATATATTTAGTCATTAATAAAGAAGGCTGAATTCCAATTACAGGTATTAAATTACATAATTTGTGTAGTAAATAATATAAATGAGAATTGTATGGTTTAACAAGGAAATACATAAACAATATAATATCATTAATTGCAGAACTGAAGCAGTTGCAGCAGTAACCCAAAATCACTCAGATAACAGCTTTCAAAATTGTTTCTGTTCAATTCAAATGACCTAAATTGTTATTTTCATTAAGTTCAAATGATCTAAGTTAGTTATATTTAAGTCACTAACAAAAGGTGATGAAACAACAAATAAGTCATGAGACTAGTACTGTTTTGAAATGATGTAGAAGTAGTATGATTTGTTTCAAGTTTTATAGCTGCAAGACAGATTAAGTATTAACTTACTGAGTTTACTAATTACTAATCCAGATCTAATGGCAATTAAGTTGAGCTGGTTGTTTTTTTAGTAGAATGAGAGCTATTGTACATTTCATAAGAAAAAAAAGAAAAAACCCTTTTACGCAGCTTTATCATTAGAGGTAAGTTTAATAAATATAAAAAGTCATCTACATAGAAAAGAGAAAATTAAACAAACCATCGATGTCTTCTTCAACTCCAAGTTTCAGGTTTTTTCCTTCAATTTTTTCAATTTCTTCATCATTAAATTTAAACCATGAGCCGGTTTCTCTGTCCTTGATGTGAGCAATATAATGTCCTGAATAAGCACTAGGACCACGATGAATAAGAACTGCGCTCAAATCGTACAGTTGTTTGTTTTCATCTGTAAAGCAATGCAAAACATTTATGAACAATTTCTGTAAAATATATAAGTATTTAGTAAAGTATTTGTTACCACAGAATTAATTACTCAAAACTACTACTGTACTCAGTTCAGTATATCTTTATAATAAAGTATCTTCCTATATCACTCAAGTATTATCAATATACAAAGGAGTTCTCTTTTAAATCCAATGGGCAGCTTTTCCTCAATGGTGATAATTGATTCTTTATACTAGGTTGGCCAGACATCCCATATTTTTAAGGGATTGTCCTGTTTTTTGAGGTTGTGTCCCGCTGTCCCGATAAATTTAATACTGGACGCATAACTGCCTTGTACTTTAATGCAATTTCAAGATAACTTCTTTATCTGCATTTAAGTGTTGGTTGATTTCGTCCGCTACAATTAAAGTGTCCTGTATTTTTATTTTCAAAATCTGGTCACCCTACTTTACACCAAATGATAATTAATTAATTCACTAATAAATAAATAAATACTTGAGTATCAATAAATTCATTTTAAATATTTTACAACAATCGTAAATATTACAAATGCAAATTTGTCTAGGAATAGAAACACTGAACTTACCTGGTTGACTGATGTAGCTGCTCATATCAAGAACCTCAGGGAATCTTATAAAAGAATTTAGCTTCTTTTTATGACTACTTTGCCTATTTTTTTTTTTAATAATAATAATAAATTAGTTAAAAAAAAATTAGCATGCAACATAGTAGACGAAAAAGTTAAAAATTTGAAATTTTTGTTTTCTGATATTTTTCTCCACTATCTCCTTTCACTACAATTAACTATAACAATGTTAGTCTCAGATATCTTAATCATTTACAGTAGAATCGCGGTAATCCGAGGTAATTGGGGCTGATGGTACCTCGGATTACAAAAAACTCGGATTACACAGAAAAAAGAAAAAAAAAATGGAATTTTCAACTAAAATTAAACAAATTTAAGTTATAATAGATATTAAAGTTACGGATACACTAACAATGTTACCGGTTACATGAAAAGGATTTACAACTTTAAAAAACTGTCCAACGTCTTCTGCTTCACAGTAGAGCAACACTTTTTAACAGCGATGTCACTTAGTAGGGTATCACTTGGGGTCGCCTTGATGAATTCTACTCAATGCTTCTAGTTTCTCTTTAATAGAAACAAACTTTTTCTTGGCCTTTCCACTCATTTTTGCAAAATATAACTTGAACTGAACAAAACAAATGAGCGCAAACCGGTCACAGTAGCAGACAGACTGATACTGACTGTCTTGGATGCGGCTGCACCTCGTATTATACGGAATCTCGGATTCGGATTACCGCGACTCTACTGTACTTATAAAAATGCTTTTTGACAATTATTTTTTCACTAACAGTGTCGACAAACTGTAAATATGTATTTTTATAAACCAAACAAGCCATCAAGGGTGTATACAGGATTTTATTTCGGGTGGGCCAAGTTAGGATGCTGATCTCAAAAAGCCCCCCTCCCCCTCCCCACAAAAAAAAAAAAAAAAAATCTTCAAAGTTTTGGGACAGGTTGCATCAAGCTCCTGTCAACTGACCATCCACCCAAAAAAAAAAAAACAATGAAAGAAAAGTCCTATTCTATAAATTTGAAAAATGGGGAGGGTCAAGGCCCTCTCGGCCCTTCTCATACCATCAAGATTTGTGATACAGAAATCAACTTCTGTATCACATTTTCAACTTCTATTGATTTCTGTGTATATTCCAAAGTATACCAAAGCCAATACAATATGAAAAATAACCCAGATTTTCACTATTTCATTGCAAATCTTAATATACAAAATTTATTTTTTACTAAATGGTCAAAGCTAAACTGGATAATAACTGATAAGTAATTACCGAAGGAAAAATACTGCTGTGAACATGTATGTAAAGCCCAGCACAGAATAAACAAAAACAAAATTGCCTTTTTTTGATTCTTTTTACGGGGAGGATTAGGGAACGGCTGTTT